>PUFA01000021.1:15945000-16545000 GCA_003508835.1 Eonycteris spelaea
TATGGGCTAACATGAATTCTCTAAGCATGAAGTAGTAAAATTATTTAGACATGTTGGCATGTTCTGGGGACAAAGATAATAGTGTGAATCTATCAATTAGTCAGGATTCTTCAAATCTTTTAGTGTCATAAAAGACACAAATGTAAGGTAGTATATAAGATCAAAGGAGACTGAAGTCACATGATAACTAAATGCAATGCTTGGCTTTTTATTGAGCCTTGGATTGAAAAGGCAAATAAAAAATAAAATAAAATATATATTGGGACAAATTGGTAAAAAGACTGTATATTAAATAACATTATCGGTATTAAGTCTCTGATGCAATAATTGTATTAGAATTGCATGGTATGTTCTTCAGAAATATATGCTAAAGTATGTTAATGTCTGAATGTCTGCAAATTTCTAGTGGTTGACAAAAAGGAAAAAATAGGAGAGTGAGAGACTGATATAAAAATTATAGAAAAATATTAAAAATGTCTACGGCCATGCGACCCTGAATAAGCCCAATCTTATTTGATCTCAGAAGTTAAGCAGGGTCAGACCCGGTTAGTACTTGGTTGTGAGACCACGTAGGAAGGCCAGGTGCTGTAGGCGTAAAAAATTTAAAAAAATAAAAAAATAAGTGATTGTAAGCTGATAAGGTCTTTGCAATCTGTGAGGTCAACCAAGGGTTGCTTTGCCTTTAAAAAAAAAAAAAAAAAAGAACTATTAAAAATGAATGAAAATTAATGAAGGATATATAGGCTTTTTGAATACTTTAAAAATAAATGAAAAACAATTTAAACTTAAAAATTGTTGGGTACATATGAAAAGAGGGTTTTGATTTAGGAAATATTACATTTTGAATATAACTTTTTATTTTCTTGATGTCTCATCACTTTTTAAAATTATTTTGCTGTTTTTCCTTAGTGATATGCAATATTTTTTAATCTAATCTTACAGTTCTATTAAAATTTTCAATTAAACATTATTCACTTAAATAAATTATGAGGTATATTATGATACTGTGAGTCAGAGAAAAACATGGCAGAATGCTAAACTAGGAAAGTGGTCTAATTAAGAATAGTATATAAGTTGATTTAAATGAGAGAATTTATCTTAAAGATAGAAGTGTTAACTATGTAAATTAAAGAAATTACAAACATGAGAGCTGATTTTTAGTAATGTAATTTGACTTTTTAAACTAAAATCTACAAAAGAAATAGTAAAAAATAAATGTCTGTTATTTTCAATTACTATTTTTAAACTTTATTCACAAAAAGAGTTGACATCATTTTAAGTTATGAAAATACAGAATGTGTCACTGATTGCCAGTTCTTGTTCAGATCCAGTGTTAATCAGATATATCTGAAGAAAAAGATTATGATTTTATCAAAGTTCTATGCCTTTCCAAGCACTTTTTTTTCACTAATTATTTTTGGAATTTTGGGGAGTCAGGAACATTTGAATTGACTTATAAAAAGGATTAAGAATGAGTTGGCAACATCTGCTCCTGTCAACATTGTTGTGTTTCATGAACATCGGTTTTATAAAGAGCGGTTTTTTTTTAATTTCAAAAGAATTAGTGCTCCAGTGAATTAAAATATGCTCATTAATAATTTACAGATATGCTGTCAATATGGCGATGTCTAATTATATGATGATGTACAAGTCTAAAATGGTCTGAAGAAAGCAACACTGTTCTCAAAAAGAATTGACAAATAAAGTAGGTATAATCATACTAGATGATTGTGTTTCCTTTTCAAAATGAAAACTGCATCCAAGTAGAAAATCTTACTTTTCTTGAAACAAAGTTTATGGAGTGTTTCTGAAGCGCTAGATTGATAATTAGTTTCCATTTTTACGTGTACTATTTTAGAAATAATCAGTCACCATGTTCTGATGATTCAAACTTGTATTTTTTAAATCACCACGAGAATGACTGGAGGGAGAATGTGAGGTTTGGGAGGACAGATCCTGAGCCAAGCAGTTAAGGTTCATGCTCCATCTCATTTCAAAACCATGACCTTGAGTAAGTTATTTAGCTTCTAATTCTCATTTTACTCTTGTGTAAATAATGAAATAATCATAGTTCATATTGAAAAAAGCTGCCATGTGCATTTAATTAATTAATGTATGTAAAGCCTAAAAAAGCAATGCGAGTGTTTACTTATGAGACATGCGTGTTTTCATTTCCCTAAAGTAGTCTTCTACTTGAGATCTTCTTTCTCTCTTTCTGTCATATATACATAGTATATATAATAGATATATGTGTATATAACTAATACACACACACACGCACACACACACACACACATAACCTCATGTCATTCTAAAAAAAAAAAAAGATTTTCTTGTATGGAGAGAGTACACAGGAATAACAGTAACTTCACAGGCAAACTTTATAACAAATGAAGGTGAACAGATGGTATTATGAAGGATGCTTATCGGATTTTTCCCCCTGAAATCAGTTGTTCTCAGGATGAGCTGTTAGGGGAAGATATTTTGTACTTTAGTTCTTGCTTAAGCTTACAGGCAAATATAAATCCAAGTACGTGTCAAGAGGATAAAAACCTGAATACATTTAGGACAATCCAAGTCAATGGATAAGTAATGGGAAATTGAGAGGACTTGGTTATGACCTATCTCTCCACCTCTATTCAATACTCAGTAGGTCCCTACTCAGATTTTAAAAATATGGAAATACTGAACAATTATTGATATTGGCAATAATCTCTATAAATCAATTTAAAAAAATAGAATCTGCAATTTACTCAGGAATGTGGTATTGCTTTACTATTTATCTAGATAGAGCAGTTCTACAGTCTTCCACTTCCTTCTCCACAATTATAGCCCTCACTCCACAGATCAGGGAACCAGTGTAGGATTCTGCCAGCTGCCAAGAATGTCTATTTAAGTATGCATTCCGAAACGAGGGGTAAAAAACACAGGATGGGGTTGGGAATTGCTGGGCCCACTGTGAATCACACTTGAACTAAAACTCTGTTGCTCACCTCCTTAAGCCCCTACTCTGACTGGTGGACCACAGTGATGTTTTGGGTCTCCTGGAAATAGTCAGTTCAGAACCAGCATCCAGTAGTTCCTGAAAGTTCTGATTATTTCCTTTGATTCAATGCACCTTGAGGAAAGAATATATGTCCCTTTGGAGAAGGTTAGGAGAAAGATAAACAGTGTAAATTTGTGGTAGTGTACTGAGGTCTGTCCTCAGGGGGACCTAACCTCTACTTCATTCAAGAGGTTTTAGCTCCACAAACTGACTAAAGTCTGGGAATTAATTAAGGGGCCATGATTCTCTGTTTTTATGATTCGGATTGGACTTTTATTCACTTGATTCAGAACATTTCTGCTTATAGAGATCAAGTAATAATTTGTAGAGTTTCTATTTTGCTTCTTTGGAAACCATGCAAACTGCTAAATGCCATAGCTCTGTGAGAGTCAAACTATTTTGATTGCTGTTTTGATTTTTCTATCCATTATGGTAAAGCACACCCACTCTGTCTTGGGCAGTTGAGTAGGATCACTTGGCCTCTGTCACCTAGGGATCCAATTACTCCTAGCGTATTTAGTTTTCCTAATTCAGTAGCTGTTGCTACCATCGTGAGGTCTGCCCTATAGAGAAGAGTGGTCACAAAGCTCTTCAAGGATATTGGTGCTCACTTTTTATAATTATTTGAACCTCTGAATCTTTCCCTCTCTATTAAAGCTAGGCAGGTCTGGAATTTCCAATTCATTTGCTGTGGCCCACCTTTGGGCACATGTGTCAGTCAACCAACTAAATAGATGGTTAGAGCCCTTCTAATTCCCAGAGTTGCAGCATTAAATGCAGAAACTTGGAGAAGAGTGCAACTTATCTTATTAGTTACACTTTATACCTTACCTTTAGAAGTCTGCTGGGACTTGAGTCCAGTTATCAGTATAAAAACAAAGAGGGGTCATTGAGGTGGGTCCTGAGGAGGATCTGCATTGTCTTGCATAGTAACTGCTTTAGCATAGACCATTACCATTTCCTCAGGCAATGTAGGGTTAATCCCCTCAACTCAGAGGAAGACAGAGAAGCTGATACCAGGGAGGCAAGGAAACCACTTTTGATGAGGTTGGTAAGGCCACTTCCACTGAGGGTGAGAAGGCTCCTTCCACAGACAGAAAAGACTCATCAAAATTGATGGGTCCGTGTCCTTAGCCTCATCATGGTTTCCCTGCAAGTCCCTATTCTGATTCATAGGATCCTATTCTTTTTCAATCAACACCCTCACTTAAAGGATAGACATCCTGTGAGGCTGGGAGTTCAACTTGCATTATAATCCAGTTAACTTTGGGATGAGATTTTGCATTAGATTTTCAGCAGTCTCAGCCCTGCAGCTACTGGAGGTAAAGGCACACATAGAAGATCTTAGGTCATTCATGTGGTGCTTGACTTGAGAATTTGAATCCCTAAGCTCATCCTTTTCTTATACCATTTTGTCCAGTAGCATTAGAAGCAACCAGCTAACCTCATTATTAGTTTTCCAAAAATATTCAAAAGTATCAAATACATAGTGACCTAGCTCCTTGCTTCTTATATGGAGTTGATTAGTAGTATCCAGTGCAGATATTTCGCACCTATCATTAGGTCACGACTATCAGTACTCTCTTTACTACTGGAAATAGAATCATTAGCATCTTTAATCAGATTAGAGAGTCAATTCCAGAAACAGGGGAAACAATTTTAAAAACTCATTTTAATATTCTGTTCCTCTAGAACTGCTCTTGGCACCAAAATCCGTATGAGCCAGGGTTCTCCAGAAAAAAAAAAAAAAAAAAAAAAAAAAGAACCAATAGGATATACATAGAGAAAGAAATTATTATAAGAAATTGGCTCAAGTGACTATGGGAGCTGAGAATCCAAAGACCTGCTTGTCTATAAGCAAGAGACTCAGGAAAGCCAGTGGTGAAATCCAACCCCTGTCCAAAAGCTGAGAGCCAGATTAGATTGGTTACATCCCAGTCTGAAGGCTGGAGAAGACTGATGCCATGGCTCGACTCTCAAGCAGAAGAGGTGAATTCGTTCTTCCCCCACATCTTGTTCTATTCAGGCCCTCAACTGATTGAATACTGCCCACCCACCTGGGGAAGGACAGTCTGCTCTACTGAGTTTACCTATCAAATTGTAAATCTCATCCAGAAACACCTTCAGAGACACACCCTGAAATAATATTTACCCAAATATCTGAACAAGTCAAAGACCCAGTCAAGTTGACAGACAAAATTAATCATTAACAAGTAATTTTCATAATTTGGTGAACAAATGTACAAAATGATTTCTAAACCAGTTTTTTTATATTTAACTTTTAATAATTTTATAGGATTTAATTGACAGGGAATTTTAACTCAACAATTTTTGCAACTTTTTTAGAAATAAATGATATTTATTTATCATTTATTTTGTACTAAATATTGTGCTAAGCTAAGCCCTTCTTAAATCATGTATGTTTTTAACCTCTCAGGCATACTTTAACCATTAATTTATTATATGCCTTTTTTTAAATTTACTTTTTATGATGACATTGGTTATCGAAATCCAATCAGTTTCAGCTGTACGTTTTTTATGCTAAGGAAGTTTAGATAAATCATGGAAAACATGTAGCATTAAATGACAGAGAGTATTCACACCAGATTTTGTGTTATCTCTATTTTATAGTATATCATCTCTCTTGTTAGTTGTAGAAGTCTACCTTCATTGTAAAGAAATATCTTTTTTCTAAAGTTAATAGCCATTTTCTCTATACACCCAGATATAACTCAGTGTGATATACATAAAAAGCACTAT
Source organism: Eonycteris spelaea (assembly GCA_003508835.1). Taxonomy (NCBI): domain Eukaryota; kingdom Metazoa; phylum Chordata; class Mammalia; order Chiroptera; family Pteropodidae; genus Eonycteris; species Eonycteris spelaea. The sequence continues at coordinate 15,950,807 of PUFA01000021.1, forward strand.
ATATTCAAAACCAAAGACTCAGGTTATCTTTATATAAAGTTGTATTGAACACAAGATTCCCACCTTTTATAAATAAAGGATGCATTAGATGATTTCTAAATTCTTATCCAGTGCTACTATTTTAGCTTTCCCCAATTTGTCTTCCAAATTATTTTGTCTAGGATAGCCAAAAGTAGCAAAATTTCTAGTTCTAGATCTGTGAATATTGAGACCTTGAGAATGTGTTATTTATTAAATAATTGAAAAATGACAAAAATTGTAATATAAACCAGTATTCATAGACCTCATTTAGCGCAATCTCAGGCCTGTCACTCTGATTCATTATAATAGTCTAAATCCTGGAAATTTATAAAGAAGAGGAGAATATTAAATATTTATTTATATATCTATATATAAATATGGAGAAATATGAAATACATATACATGTACATATGCATGGCTGTATGTGCTGATAAATGATAGATAGATAGGTAAATAGATAATTGATATATATAGAGAGAGATAGATAATTTATACACTTTTGATATGTTTTCCTCATGGAATCTGTGTCCTTTTACTTTTTTAGTCAATGAGAGCTACTAGACAAATTATAGCATTTTTCAATTAGCACATTATACTCAAAATACTCTCACCACTTCCAGAGATCAGAACAACCAACAATATATTTTGTTTACAATTTCTGGCCTCTTTGTTACTGTTTTGATTTTACCTGAGATTTCATTCACAGTGGCTGACAGGAAGATTACCACAGTGAAACACTAGAAGCCTTTCATCCTCAATGTTCAAATGCAAGGAAGTGTTTTAGAAAACAGAAGGCAAAGATCACTGCAATCAGCAGAAGTCCTTTGATATTATGATCAGTTCCAAAAACATCACTGCAGCCTGGGAAAATTAACCAGTTAACAAGGTGGATGAAAAACTGCTGTACGCGTGTATTAATTTTAGGGTAATTAAATAGGCTGAAGAATCTATATCAATTATAAAATGCTGGTATTGTACAAAGATGAAAATTATACAATTTCCAAAAATTCCTGCCCATTCCTCTTCCAAAATGATTATGCATGTGTATTTTTTAATACATGAGATTTAAAAAATATCATTAATCCTAGCGGAAGTAAAGCCTAGATACACAAACATACACAAATTAATTTGCATATATTTGTATGCATGAAATTATTTTCATGGTCTTTTGTGATGAGTATTATTATATCCATTATATCTGAATAAGCTAAAAAAAAAATAATGTAACTGACTTTCTTATTTCCAAACACCTATTATATGCATTTCCAAATTATTGGTTTTTAGAGCCCAGGAGTATTATAACATGCTAGTATTTCTCAAATCGTGTTCCACAGAATATAGTATTTGTGCAAGCTTAAAAACTATTGAGTGAAAGAATATTCGATAGTTAAATAAGTTTGATAAGTTTGTAACATCTTGGGTTAAACAATGTTAAATGGATTCTGTTAACATAAGATCCCTCGAGCTAGTCATATAATATGTGTGGTTCTGATATCCAGATTGGAATATGATATGTGGTGTTTCAGAAGACTTATATTCCATGGATCAAACTTAGCAAATGCTTGTACTTTATCCTATCGCCATTTCTGAATAATGAAGATTCTACACCTTGCTCAAACTATGGGCCATAACTATAGAAATGAGATTTTCTTCACATAAACTGAATTTATGGCATATTCCAATCAAGTGTATTTTTTTTTTACATACACATTGTTCAATTTGCCACAGTGAATAAAATCACTGTAAATAATATTTATGTCCTACAGGCTTCAAAAAAATGTATGTTATTATTCCATTTCTGCTGCAGATCTTCCTGACCCACAAAGTATAAGAACGTTTCTATTGTCATAGTCCTTTTTACACAGAAAAAAGAAATGGAAAATAATGGGCAAAAGAAAGGATACTGAAGTAATAACATAAACTCAGTCTTGAAATGTTGCTTTATAAAAATAATAATGATAAATGTAACTTGTTTAAATGAATACCTGAAAATCATTAAGGTATATTATTTAAAAAAATTCTTTAGAGGATATCTATGTAGATTCTTATTTCTAAATAAAGACTTTTATATATTGGATATTTGTTTTATTAGTTTACTTAACAATAAACCTGATGTGAACAGGCTACACTTTTAAAAAACCATGATTAACACTTGTTTCATTTTGTAATAAACTTAAATTTTAGAATAGTCTATATTTACAGAAAAATTGCCAAGATAATAGAATTTCCTCCCCAATACCCTTTACCTAATTCCCCGATTACTAAAATCTTATGTTACTATGGTTTATCTGTCTCAATAAGTGAAGCAATATTGATACATCATGTTTAACTAAAAATCAAATAGTTTGACATACTCCTATTAAGGTTTCTTGTCTGTTTGCTTTTTTTTGAGTATGTCTTTATTTTCTAGAACTGTATGATTCCAGGTTCATGTGGTATATTGCTTGCCCCAGTCTTCCATTTGATTTTGAAATGATATTCATTTGCTTTATTCTAAAAAAGTTTGCAGGGCTCAAAGCAAGGAGAGTTTGTATTCACTTTGATTTTCCTGAGAGTATTCTTGTCTCCTTTTTATCTTTGCTAAAGAAAGATGTGAACCCAAGAGTCATCTGATAACATTTGTATTAATGGGAAAAGGTGTTGCGGTTTTTACCAATTTCGATCCACTGGTAAATGAAACACATGTCTGTCAGACACTCAGAAGGGAGATTTGGATTTATTTTGAGAAAACTAACCACGCTGACAGCTTTACTCCTACATATCTACAGAGGTTTGCAGCGTATCTGAATTTGGAGGGGGGGAAAAGTCCCAGAATGTTAAGCTATATTTGCAAAATGTGATTCCTACAGATGTCAGAAATACTGTCTCTCTAATTTTACCTTCATTATGAGATGCCTTCAGGCTTAGGCTGTGTAACTTTTCTATGAAGCTCTTAATCTCTACTCAGGCCCCTTAGGAAGATGTAATAGCAATCAGTAAATAACAGTGCAGAGGCTGTTGATTACTATTGAATACACTAAAATGCTTTCCATACATTGCATACTAAAAATGGATCACTCTCATCACTTATTTTTTAATGACATTTTAAAGTCTAAGGGCCTTATTAATCAATGCTTTCTATGATGTTTTCCAAAGATATGCATGTACCTTGCTTAGGAAACAGAATAGAGGCAGATAGAATGAGACTCTTCTGAGGAAATTAGATTAAATCAGTATTCATAAACATTAGGCACTTTATAGAGAATTAGAAAAAGGGGTGCTAAAAAAGTGGTGATAGAAAAAAAAAACAAAACAAAACAATTATTAAGCAAATGACATACCTTTTAATAGTCTTTCCAACAGTTTTTGATAGGTATTTGCCTTTCACATTTAAAAAAAAATTAAGAATTCTGAAAAAAAAAAAAATCACTGTTCAGGTCTTCAAAGCAAGTATGGTTAAGACCCAGTGTCGAAACCATGCCTATTTGACTCCAGAATATGTGCTTTGCTTACTATACATAAAAATCCTGACATATTGGCAATTTGATAACAGTTTAAACATAATGATGGTATTTAGCTGTTATTTACAAAGGGGGAAGATTAGAATTTCACTTTTAGTATGTTCCATATGGCTTCATCAAGATGATCAGTGTATTTATAGAAAAGTTTGAGAGATAATTTTAATATATTGAGTAAAAATTGAGAGATAAATATTTACTTGAAAGATTTTCTTTACAGTTTAAATGATTTATGGACAAACATTAAATGGCACATATTTAAACTGAACAACTTGAAAAGTTTTAATATATACATTGAACCATCATTGCAATACTAATTATATCTATCACCCCAGTATTGATTTTCTAGGGCTGCCATAACTAAGTACCAAGACCGGATGGCTTAAAAATATATAAATTTATTTGCTCACAATTCTAGAGATTAAGATGTTGGCAGGATTAGGTTCTTCTGAGGACTCTCCTTGACTTGTATGTAGATGGCCACCTTTTCTTTGAGTCTTTGTGTGGTCTTCCCTTTGTCCATTTCTATTATTGAGTTATTAGCTTACAATTATTGAGTTTTGTGAATTTTTTAACATATTTTGGATACATGTCGTTTGTCAGAGATATTACTTGCAAATATTTTCCCCGGTTATATGCCTCCTATTTTTATGTTCTTAAATATGCCTCTCCAATTAGCAGGAGTTTTAATTTTAGCAAAGTCCAGTTTTAAAAACTGTTTTTTGCTTGATTGGTGCTTTTGGTGCTATATCTAAGACAATCTTAACCTAAGATCACAAACATTTTCTACTATTATTTTCTAATAGTTTTGTAGTTTGGGGTGTTATATGTTGAACTATTAACCATTTTGAGTCAATTTTTGCATAGGACATGAAGTCAGAATCAAAGTTAATTTGTTTAGTATTTGGGTATGAATAGTTTTCTTTGGCTAAATCTTCAGTCTTCATTCACATGTATATTTCACAATATATTTGTTAATTATGAACTAGTAGTTTTTCTTCCACTAGAAATTTGAACAATAATATTTATTCGCTTTTGATATTTCCTTATAATCTAATAGAAATTAGATTTCCCCCCTGAGTTACTTTCATTAATACCTGTAAGTTACCACAAAATTAGTGATTTATAAATACCCAGAACAAATATTGCAATGAGTAATTTATGCTATCCATTGGCATTAATGAGTAGTAACTTTCAGGTTTAAAACAAAACTTCTGAAAGAATGAGAAAAGGGCATTCCATAAAAGGTGAAAAATGTTGTTTTTGTTTGTTTGTTTGTTTGTTTGTTTCTAGTGTCACGTTCCATCTGCATAGAATTAAGGAAATTTACTGAACAAAACAAAAATGTAAATTATAGGACATGTATAAAAAGGAGAGTCAGGTTGTTTTCCAAGAACTGGTATGGAACAAATGATTCAATTTATTGAAGTATGGGACAGTAGAAAAACATAGAATTAAGTGTTTATGGAAATATTGACTTGAGTTTGAAGTATCTTCATCTCAGGGAAGATATTGATATAGCAATTTGTTATTCGTGTTTAAATCTCATCACAGTTGTGTGGAATAAAGATACAAAGGAAAAAGATCTATCTATATTTGGAAATTAAGACTGACTACTAAATAACTCTTCAGTCAGATAGAAAATAGTTTAGGTGGATGATAATAAAAATACAAAGTATAAAAACATGTGGGATCATGCAAATGCCAAGCTTAGGTGGAATTTAATAGTCTTAAACGAAGGTATTAGAAAAAGAAAAAGGTTAAAATTCTGAAGACTAAACATACATCTCAACAATTTAGAAATATCTGAAAAATTAAATTATAATATGGTAGAAAAGAACATAAAATTAAAAGCATAATTAGTTAAATAAAATATGATAAAATAGAGAACCAGTTTTGTTTTTAGTTTTTAGTATTTTTTTTTATAGTTGACATAAATTAGTTTCTGGTGTACACCATAGGGATTCAACACGTATATATCTTATAAAGTGATCACAATGACAATTCTAATAACCTTATGTCACTGTGCAGTTGTTATCTTATTGACTATAAAGGATTCTGGATACAGTGTTGGGATATAATAACCAATTGTATTACTAAGAATTAGCTTAATGAGAAACATGGAAAGCTAACAAGATTTTTTTAGTGATTAGATATGAAGTATTAAGAAAAAATATAAAAATTCTTGATTATTTAGGTTTTTGCCTGGACTGCCAGCCCATAATAGCATTAGAAATTTACTGAGATAAAAAGACACAAGCAAGACCAGATTTTACTTTTGGTGGTAGGGCTTGTGGTTGTGGTTGCAATCAGGGGTATGTTTTACCATGTTTATTTGAAATTCTTATTGAAGATGTTTATGGAGATATTAAACAAATAACATTCAGGATTAAGGGTGAGGAGTCCAGTTTAGAATTTAGAAATTATATGTCTGACATTAGAATAATATAGTATTTTAAATGAATGGGCTAGATGTGTGCAATATAGACAGTTCTCCCTGAGGAAAGCAGAGAAAAATGCTATCATCTGTCTCCATCTTTGATATTGTCCTTGACCCCAGACCTTCACAGTCAACTGTTTGATATGATTATTGATTAAAATATCTTTCAGGTTCCTCAAATTTAATTGGCTTGAAACTTAATTTACCATATTATTCTCTCACTTCTTGCATAAACCTATTTTTCTTGTAGTTCCAATACCTTTTGAAGTTGTTTTCATCCATATTGCCATTGGAATTACATATGTAATTTATCTCAACACTCTTCTTTATCTTTAAGCCTCATCAGCTAACCAATTCATTCAATGAAAAGTAAATTAAAAATCTGTTTTATCTGATTGAGAAGGTGTTATTTGAGGACATTTTATTTAGGCAATATCACTTCCAAGGAGTAAATTCTCTATTTCAAGAGCCCGTTCCTTTATGCTTATGTATGCTTATATATATAATTTAAGCTTTATGCTTACTTAATACTTTTACTGATTATCTTCAGCTCCAAAATCATCGTACTCAGAACTTTGAAGGTATTCCAACAGTCTTCCAGCAACCTCTACTTTATGTAGCCTTCCTCTTATAATCTTTTAAATTTGGGAAACATTTTTTTTTTCTTCTTAAAAGGTACAATGAACCTAAGCTTTGGCTCTGGTAAATTGTCATACATTGTTGTTTCTGTAGTCTACCACTTGAGATTCTGTGAATCAGTTATTGGATTTGAAGTGATTTATTTTCTGAAACTTTCTGTTTTATGCTTAAAGATCTTCTAAGTAATTCTTTAGTCATGACTGCTCCATTTAGCATGTCTATTGAAAGTTTTATCCCTGTTTTGTATGATTAATATTCTCAAATAGATTTAACAATATTATCTGAGATTTTACTTCCTCTGAGATAGTTGTACTCTGTTAGTTTCTGTTCTTTTTCATGATGGTGCACAGTATTTGCAAAGTGTCACTTAAAGCAATATTTGATTTTTGTTAGTAGCACACACTTACAGACAAAATCTTGAACTTATACTTAAAAATACAATTAAGTCTTTATTGCATCTCCTTAAATATTATTAAATGAGTTTCCAAAAGCAATAGATGCATATGCTTATGACATTTGAAATAAAATTAATGAATAGTAGCATTTGAAACTCACATATACAATATTTTTGAATAAAGATATTTTAATCGAGAAACATTGAAATTTTAATTAAAGTATGCATATCTAGCTCATGTCTTAATGTTAGAAGTTTTGTAGCATATAGATTTCTCATAGTAAGTAACATGAACTTCTTGTAACTTGGATCCTCAAAAAGAAAAGAACTGCAAGTTGGATTTCCTGAGGCTACTGTTTTTAATCTCATTTATGATTGAGTTTTTTAGCAATTTTTGTGACATTTACTTAAAATTGTAATGGAGATTCTATTCTTTCCTTATTAAAATTTGAATAATCAATGCTTCTCTGAGGCTTTTGTTTCTGGCATGAATGAAATCAATCGCTAACCAGCCACTTGAAAAAAATCAATGGAAATGCTCAATGATTTTTTAACAGTATTATGGATGTCTTTTTTCCCAATTTAATGATATCCTGCACTATGAAGCATATATTGCTAGATTATATAATAAGATTAGATAATACTAACATTTTTAAATGAGTAAATATAAGCATGTGTGTATATGTATTCTTGCATCTTGTGTCATCTCGAAATTATTGAAAGATTGGCTTCATTAAATAAATTCAAGCAAAATAGAAGATAATACATTTAGAATCCTGCTCATATTGGAGGTTTAATATATGATTATCGAATAAAAACCTTTCAAGGGTATTTGTTATGTATTGTGGTGCATTAAAATAAATTCCCCATAAACTCCATCTCTAAGTAAGTTGCTCTGAACTCTTTCACTGTCTTCCACATTAAAAAAAATAAATAAAAAAAAAAAAAGGAAGTAATTAGAACCTGGCTTATGCATTCATCAGCTTGTCCATATGAATAAAATCCAGACTATAGGCACTTACAACATTTCTTGCTCTGCCTTAACTTTAAATTAATTTCCTTATTTTGAAATTTTATTTTAATCTCCTTTTCCCCCTTTTTCTTGGAATGCCACTAAAGGATGGATATTTACTGTGTAAATAGAGTTTGTTCTTAACTACCAGAGGTCTGTTTCAAGTTTTTTCTTTCGGTTACGGTTGTCAGTGAAACCTGCTTCAAGCATATAGAACAGAGCTAAATGCACATTCAGAAGAGGTAGCTCTAATATTCTCAACGTACAGGAAGGCAGATGTGTTCTGCCATTGTAGTTAGAGAATTGCCTGTTTTTTGGTACAAAGGACTGTGCCCTATCCTCTTAAGTAGTGCTTCAGCAAAGTTAAAGAGGAAGGATGTATTGTTTTCCACATATTGTTTTTCCTTAAATAATCTTATCTCCAACCTCCTATGACCTTCTTTTGATACCAAATAATATCCAGCCTTTGACCTCAGAATCCTTTGCTTTATGTTCAGTCATCTATGTCATCACCTTCTTCCTACTTAACATCAATAGATCATGTGTTTTATTTCCTACACGAACTATAAAAAAGACTTTACAGGTAGAGATTGCTTTGAGTAACACTCTCAGTTTGACAGGAACTATAAAACTGAATGAAATGATTAGAATTTAGCTTCATAGGTTCTTGTTTCCTGACCATCAGATCACTAGATGTATTAGTGTTCTATTGCAGCCATACAAAATCATCACAAAATTAGTGGATTAGAATGACACAAATATATTCTCACAATTCTGTAGTTCAAAAGTCTAGGTTGGTTCAGCTGGTTATTTTGCTTTAAGTTCCGCAATGCCAAAATCAAGGTGTTAGCCAGCTGAGCTCTAACTAGCCAACTCTGAGAGGAATTCAGTTATAAGTTCATTTAGTTTGTTCTCAGAATACAGTTGCTTTGGCAGTAGGGCTACATTTTAAAATCTAAATATAAAAAAATTTCTACCATAAATTTAAATAGTAGCAAAGTGTGTTATTCCGTACATGTAGTTCATACACATTGCTAGATAAGATGGCTAACGTGATTTAAAGAATCTAGATATGTTTAATTTCCCTAAAATCCTGAATTTCACTGTCTCTTTCAGTTTCCTAATCATTCTGTTGTTCATATCAATGATTTAATTTAATATAAAACCAATAAACTTAATTCATGTGAGAAATAGACCAGTAAGTGATCAACACTTAAACTGTTGCCTTGAGCAGACATGGGGCTAGAGTTCCCTGGGGCAAAGCTACAGGCAAAACCTAAAGGGGGAAGGAACATTTTAAAAATGAACTATTGTTTGAAAAACGTGCAGAAAAATTAAGTGTAAGTCTTGGTGCTTGGAATGAACTATTGTTACAATGTGATTGAGGGGTGCCATGTATAAACTTCAGTGGTTTAAATCATTTAGTCCATGGTTTATCGAGCAAAAATATAAGACAGTTTTATCATCCTCAAGAAATATTACCAATGAAAATGGTCAGTTTTCAAGGAATAGTAATTTACATTTTTAGTGTTCCCTCTTAAAAATGACAAAACATGGTCAGGTTTCCTGCATCATATCCTCTTTGATCATCTATTTCTAAGTAGTTTCTTAAGTTTTACAGTGTATTTGCCACTACATCTATACTTGCACTAGTATTATAATAGAACAATTCAATTAAAAGTGTTTGTTCAAGCTAGACTTAATTTATGAGCCTCAATAGGTCACCTCCTTTATTTACTGAGCGATATATTATACAATGCTAAGCTCTTGTAATCCATTACAGAAACTGAAATAAATCACAACTGTCCTACAGAAACTCTGTCAGTGAATCTAATGAAAACAGAAGTCAAGAATTTGATTTTATTCCATCTCTTCTACTTTTTCTTCTCTCTTAATTTTTTAAGAATTTATATTTATCAGAGAGAGAGAGAGAGCTACTGGAAATGTGGTCAAGAGCAATTGTTGGACCTGCTGTTTTACCAAATCTTCATCAAAGTGACTTTGTAGCTTTGAAATAGAAATATATAGTTGATCACCAAAACAAAAATCATTTATTACTTGAGATTTAAATATTCAATTTAAATTGATCACTATCTGCCCCAGGAAACTACATCATTTTTTAATAGTTACTTTAAAGTGGTAGGCTTTTGGTGTTAATAGCTGTATGCTTAAGGAAGCCAACACTGCTTTCCACCATCTCAGCATTTTCACTCCAGCTCTTAGCCCCTGATGTCGCCTCCCATGAAACCATGAAGGAGCAGGTTATCTTTTATTCTAGAGGCTTCTTCGCCATATCACTGCCATGCCTAAGATCACAGTAGCCTCAGACAATTGAATCATGCTACCGAACTAGATGCAAGTAAGGGAATTATTTTAACAAAAAAATACAATATAAATTCATACTGGACTGTGAAACCCTCATTCTAAAGAAAAGAAGTTATCTGGAAAATGTCAGATATTTTTGTACCCATAGTTTTGTCTTTAAGGACAAGTAGAAGCAATTCTGTTAGAAGACATGGATAACCATGCACAGTTCTACAGCTCTAGAGATATTTGTTAAAAAGGTAATTATTTCCCTACTAAATGGTTTTGAACCCTTGTCTGAATTGATGGACTATAGACACATTGGTTTGTTTCAGGACACTCAATTCTATTTCAATGATCTTACATGTACAACACCATTTTGATTACTGTTACTTTGTAGTAAGTTGGAAATCAGGACAACTGTGTTCTCCAACTTTGTTCTTCTTTTTTACTTTTATTTATTTATTTATTTGACTATTTAGGGTCTCTTGAAATTTGTTTGAATTTTAAGATCAAATTGTTAAATTCTAAAGCCAGCTGTGATTCTGATAGAGATTTCATGGAATCTGTAGATGTTTTTATTACTATTTTAAAAATATTTTCTTGTGATCCATGAGCTATGGATATTTTACATTTATTGTGAGCTTTTTAAAATTATTTTAACAATGTTTTGTCATATTCAGGCTATAATAGTTTCACCTTATTTTATTCCATTTATTCCTAGTTTTGCTCTTTTAAATTTTATATTAAATGAAATTGTTTTGTATTTTTTGCAAATGCTTTATATGAATATATAGATATTCCTTTTTCAACAGCAGTACTATTGAGATATTCATGTACATATAATTCACCCATTTAAAGTACAATTCAATGATTTTTGGTACAGTCAAGACAGTTTTTAGATTTTTCTTTCTAAGCTCATAGAAATACAATTTGCATTCACATTTCAATATCCTGCAATCTTCTTACACTTATTATTATTTTAATGATTTTAGTAGATTCCTTAGTTTTTCTATGTACAAGATAATGCCATCTTCGAAAAGAGATAGTTTTACTTTTTCTTTCCAAAATGGATGCCTTGTATTTCTTTTTCTTGCCAACTACCCTGACTAGAACCTCTAGTACAATGTTGGATAGAAGTGACAAGAGGGACATTCCTTTTTTTTTCCTGATCTTAGACAGTATCTAGTCTTTGACCATCAATGTAATTTTGACTGTGAGTTTTCCAAAAATAGGATCCCTTAAAGACCAAAAGTTTTAATTTTGATCAACTCAAATTTATCGGTTGAAGAAGTTTTCTTCTTCTCTTAGTTGTTTAACGTTTTTTATCATAAAAGTGAGTTGGATTTTGTCCAGTGAGTTTTTTGTGTTTATTGAGCTGGTCATGTGGTTTTATTTGTTATTGATTAATATTAAATATTAGATGTATTGTGTTTTTTTATGCTAATCCAAGCTCACATCCCAAGGACGAATTCAACTTGGTCACAGTGTATAGCTATTTTTATGTGGTGCCAGATTCAGTCTGCTAGTATTTTACTGAGGATTTTGATGCCCATGTTCATGAGAGACATTGGTCTGTAATTTTTGTGTCATTTGTCTGTTTTATTTTTGTTTTATTTATTTTTATTTTTTATTTTTTTTATCATGTAATACTGGCCTCAAAGAAAGAATTGTGAAGTGTCCTAGTGTCTGTGAAAAATTGGCATTAATTCTTATTTGAAGGGTTTGATAGAATTTACCTGTAAAGTTGTCTGGGCCTAGGCTTTAATTTGAGGGGTTCTTTAATTACTAGTTAAATTTATTTTCTTCTTATTAATATATTTAGATTTCATTTCTTCTTGAATTAGTTTTAGTATTTGTGTCTTCCTAGGAATTTTCCCATTTCACTTATCTGATTTATTGACATATAGTTGTGCATAATAGTCCTTTGTAATTCTTCACAACTTATGGGTGTTTGTTTTTTATTCATTTTTAAATCACATATTCATTCTGATTTACATTAAATTATTTTTCTATATCTATAGAAATAAACATATTTTTTTTTAAAGTAAATTTCTACCTTTTTCTTCTTTATCAGATAATGAGGCACAATACTTACAGATTCAGGAATAATAAATCGTTGTTTTAGACCTAGGATAAATGAAAATTAATGGTGCTTAATATTTTATTATTTGTTAGATTTTGTATACTAATTGACATTTTTTTTAATTTAAGACTTTTTTCCTACATATTTTTGGGTGAAATAGGCTTGTGATTTTTCATTTTTCTATCCTTTTTTGGAGGGGGTATTTGTCTCATTATTGTACTTATCGCAGAATTAATTGCAGAGAACTCTCTCTTTTTCTACTCTGGAAGAATTTGTATGCCAATGAGATTATAACATCTTGAAAGGTTATAAAAAGTCACTACACAGTCACTGTGCCAGTACTTCATTTGTGGTAAATATTGTGGCAGGATTGTTCCCGGTGGTCCCAATAACAAAGGACTTTCCTCTTTGACTGCTCTTGAAATGTAAGTATTATAAAAATGTGGAAATATCAGCTCAAAATTTTATGTTATTAGATACATATTCAGAATTGTCAACTACCTCAAGGGTATAGTGGTGCCAGATATGGGTCATCCTCCTGGTTTTTCTTCTCTCTAGGATTTGGCCCTTTAAGACCTCTCCTCCCAAGCAACTGCCAGTGACTTCACTGGGGTATTTAGAATACATTTTCCAAATTTTCTGGTTACCCTGGGTAGGAGGATTGATCTGCATCATGTTAATTTGCCATGGCTAGAATCAGAATATATCACAGATTTGTGTGTATGTGTGTGTGTTTTAATTTTCACATATGTGAGTATTTAATCCATACTTTTTATTATTAATTTCTAGCTTATTGTAATTGTGCTTGATAATTATAATTTATATTTTTGAGGTCTTATTTATGTTCAAGCACATGGTTATATTGTTGAAATATTTTATATTTGCTTCTAGAAGAATGCTGAATAGTAGTGAAGCCTATTTTATGGCCCTTCCACTTTGGAGAAAGCTGTGTCAAATTATCTTACTAAGAATAGGTTTTTCATTATGTATTCTGTGGTCTATTTTTCTGTTGATCTACTTCATTTTTAGGTGGAATCTCTGCACAATTTTTTTTTTTTTTTTACAATGATGGACGAGATGGCCACCAGAGGTGATAAAGTGATAGAGAACAGAGAATGAGAGAGAGAGAGAGAGAGAGAGAGAGAGGAGAGAGATGGGGGGAGAGAAAGGGGGAGAGAGAGAGAAAGGGAGAGGGAGAGAGAGAGACAGGGACAGAGACAGAAAGAGAGAAATAATGAATTAACTTTTTACTAATAGTTCCAGCAATATTTCCGGGGATCACTATGCTCAGTCTCATTTGTTAGAAATGTTTTCTCTAATTTCAATCTCTGTGTCAGGGAAGTTGGGTGCTCCAATGAACTGGTCTGTTTATCTTCCAAGGGAACTGAGGAGGGAGTGGGGACAGAGAGTTGGTTGGGTGGACGGGAGTGGGTGTAGGGGTGGGGGGAGGAGTGTTTTCCATAGAAAGTCTAGACAGATACTATATGTTTCACATTTGCTGTTTTAAAAAAAAAGTATCTAAATAAACACATGAACAATTTATTTTCTTTAACAAGTATTGGGTATTGAGTCATTACACAGAGATGCTGAAATGAGAATAAATTCAGACAACTAAAAAATATGAGAAATAGATTACCTCAAATGTGGAACATTTTCCACTTTTCCAATTAAGATGCTGCCATGAACTTAGTTCCTGCCACATTGCTTCTCCATGAGAGACATTTGTTATTTCTTTTTTAAGTATTATGTAAAAAGTATTTTTATTTTGTTTTGTTTTGTTTCCTGTTATCTATGTAGGTTATTCATAACTGAAGCATTTTGTCCCCCTTCAATCTGACTTAAAGAAAAAAGTACACTCAATATATCGTCTTTAATTCCAATTTGTTCAGGAAATTTTATTTTATAATACCACAGATATCTTTTTTTTTGCTTCTTGATCAAACACATTTAGTCCAGTCTTTTCTTCCATGATTCACGTCTGCCTTTCTTATAAATGTATCTTTTGTGGTTTTCACCTCCACATTATTGCCTTTGTCATCATCTTTTTCAATAGTTCTGTATAAGTAAATTGGAATTGCATTTGAAAATTTAAGCAAAGATAAGCTTAATTTCATGGCTTATTAATATGAAACTTTTAAAACAAAACTGAAAACCTTTAATATGAAGCACTACTAAGTCAATTTATTTAAATAAGAATAAAGTAGAGAATTTACAACTACACATTCTCACATTTTATTTATATTTAAATGCTCCATTTTCTGATAAATCTTTCCTATTCAAAAATTACAATCTTAACCCCATTTCTTTATCCAGTTATACTGCCCTATTTCTATTTTCACTAGTGCTGCTGTAAGCAATAACCTCTATAGTTGTTTTTAATGTTTTTTTTCACTCTTGTTTAACATTTTTACTGTTGTGGCAATTTTAATTTCAGTGTCTCCCTAATGGCAAAGGGGAGGCAGACAACTGCACAGAAGTGTAGTCAGCATTTTTCCTCATTGGTACAGCGAAGAGTCATAGGTCAGTGAGATTTAGTAGAGTTATTAAAAGTATATCTTGGAAAAACAAAGCATGCCCCAAAGAGCCACATAATTTCAGCGAAGAGCTGTAACAGAGCGCTGTAACAACAGCCAACAACAACGAAGACCACCAAAGACCCCAGAAGTGGGAATGTCTGCATTATACCTGGGTCGTGATGGGTGATTCCAAAGCATTCCTAGGTGATTGGCAAGTGTGGTCATTTTGCTTGACACTTGGCTGCTATACATAACTCTTTGCCCAGTGTGCATGTGTGTATCCAGAATTCTACTTACCATTGGGGTGTTCTTTGGGCAGTCTCTGGCTGAGCCCCTATTCCTTTGTTCCCCCAGTTGTTCTTGTCTGACTAGCTTACCTGACAAACTGATGTCTGTCATGTTTTGGCTATATTAACTAACCTCCACAATTGTCTCCACTGCCTCCACGTTGCTACCTGCACTTGTTAGTCTTAATCTTTTCACCCTTGGCAGCATTTGATATGGTTCATTATCTCTTCCTCCTTGATACACTTTCAGTTAGTTCCTATGGGAGCACACGTTCTCTTAGCTCTACCCTACTTCTTACTATTCCATTCTCCTTTGTCCTTCCATTTTCTGACTTTTTAGTGTAGAAATGCCACAGTATCCATCTTTGATCTTATTTTGTTCGATCTTGTCTGTTTCTTGGATGATTTTATCTACTGCAATGACTTTAAATTCATCTTTATGCCAAGGGCTCTGACATTTACATTTCTAGCCCCAAATTATCTCACAAATTTCATAATATTTTCGACTGGTTTACTCATTACTGCTACTTCAATGTTTAGTAGTTCATCTTCAATAAAAGAATACTGCAGTGATCCTATAAAAAAAACAAAGTTTGTCACTTAGAATTTACCAATGGCTTCCATTTCCTTCAGTATGAAAGCCACGTTCCCTAAATTGGCTTTTAAGATTCTCCATAATTTGTCAGTCTGTCTTCCTGACTGTATGTGTGCCTTACTGTACACTTCTCTCTTTCTCTCCTCTAATCATACTCGTATATTTATTATTCCTTGAATGTGCTAATTATGCTGCCTTCCTGTTTCTTTTGTTCTAGTCAGCATTCCGACTAAAATAGTCTTTTGCCAGATATTTCTACAGTTAGCTCAATCACCTCCAAATTTTTGTGCAAATTTTATCTTTTCATTTTGATTACACAGACTTCTCAATTTCTCTTTATTTTGCAGCACTGCTTGATATGTTTTTTGTTCTTATATCACACTACCATCAAACATAATTATCATTCATTCTTTTACTATTTGATTTTTTTAAATGCCTTCTTCTTTTCCTCTACACTCTTAATGTGTACTCCACATGGACAGAAATCATTACTGGGTTCACTTGTTCACTAGTACACTGTATGTTGTCACAAAATAGTTACTAAATATATGAATACTCTGCACAAATGGCACACAAGAAAATGTGACTGAATGATCACTAATTTATTATTAAAGATATTACCAAAATTGAAATAAAAATGTATTTAATAAGCATATTACATTTTATTTAATGATATAATAAGGAATAATATTGATAATAGAAAAAACATCAATTTTTACATTATAGGATTTAGGTTCCATTTAAGTTCTGCCAATATTTATGAAATTTGGAAAACTATATTAAAGTCACAGTTGCAAAAAGAATATTCATTGGTCTACATGAGCTTTAAAATTTATAAAATTGCATCCAAGGTTGATGATAATATTTCAAAAGACAGCTATGGAATAAAAATAAATGATAAACAAGTGAAAAAGTGCACGTGTGTTGATTGAAAGTTTGTTTGGGCACATGAATAACTGTGGTGCAGTGGCTCAGTGAAGGCTCTGGAATCAGAACATATGAGCTTCAAATTTCTGCTCCCCAATGAAGTGGCCTGTGGCTAGTTACTTAATCTTTTAAATCCCAAACTCTCTTATCTGAAAAACAGGGTCTGGTAATGTCTATCTCTTGGACTTGATGATAGGATTAAATAAAATAAAGTAATTAGAGCATATAGAAACCCGTTTCTCACAAAGAAAGCATTCAAAAAAAATTTTTATAGGGCATAAAGAAAAATTCTGAATAAAATTATGTCTAGTGTGTATCATGTTTGAACATCATGAGTACATAAGATATCAGGATTTATCACACTGTAGGGGTTAACATCTAATGAATAGAAAAAATATACAGTGAAGTCAAGTCAGATAAATATTTATATACAATCAACTGCACCAACCCAATGTTAACTGAACATGTATTAAGATATAATATGTAGGTTTTATATAACATAACCCCTGAAAGTAAGATAACTACTTCATCTGATTCACATTTCAGTAAAAAACCTATATTTTCTAACACATGAGTAAAACTCATGGTGTTCAACTTATCTATATTTATTGTGTTGCTTTTGAGCATTTGAAATGATTTTCCAAGATATTATTGACTATATCTGAGTCACTACATATGCTTTCTTTAATATAACTCAATATTTCATTCTCAGAAACTTATTTTGTGACCAGCCAGATGTATTTATAAACGGACGTAAAATAAAATATTAGTGCTAAAACCAGGGTACGAAAAGAGGGGCACTGTCCTATCAATTTTATAAAATGGAGAAATTTTTCTATTAAAAGAGTCCAATGGTGAGATGACTAGGACAGCACTAAAAAAAGGGAAGTTGCAGTATTCTATAATATATAATCAAGGTGAAATCAGTAGATTTCACATATATAAATTATGTAAACCGGGGATAATGAAAAGAAACAAGTTTAAACAAATAAGCTTCAGAATAAATAAGTGTATATTTCACAGATTATAATTGAAACCTCAAAAATATTAATTTTAAAAAAGGTCAATATATTGATAATTATACCATTTTCCCATCCTAAATCTCATTTTCTTTTTATCACAATGCAAATTTCAGTGGTAATGTTTGACCTTAATTCTATATAAAATATATCCTAAACATGCTTGGGGAAAGCAGAGCTTCATGGGTTTCCAAAAATTACCAGAAG
Source organism: Eonycteris spelaea (assembly GCA_003508835.1). Taxonomy (NCBI): domain Eukaryota; kingdom Metazoa; phylum Chordata; class Mammalia; order Chiroptera; family Pteropodidae; genus Eonycteris; species Eonycteris spelaea. The sequence goes on from PUFA01000021.1 coordinate 15,968,751, forward strand.
TAAAATTTATTTACTCAAAGGTCATTTATTACATAACATTCTCTCAGGAAAAGTCTTACATTTTAAGAGATATGAATATTTATCAATGATTACCATGGAAAATGCTAGACTAAATCCAAGAATTATAGTCAAACTAAAATGTTCCATATACAAATGCAATTCAATATATTCTACACGTTTCCCTTTCTATGAGGAATATAAAACTTAAAAGATTGTTTTAAAGATGAGTTGCAATTGAATATTTTTTGATCTCCTGAATCTTAGAACTTATTTAAATTTATAGCATACTTCTCTTTGAAATGTTATTGTCATTCTACTCCATGTCCCTTTTATCATTTTAAATAACCCAACAGTAGAAATTCAGTCTATTAAATTGTCCTCATACTTTTTAAATAATCTTTAAAATGTAGTTCTAACTTTCTTATCTTAAAAAAAATCTGTTTTTGCGGTAATATCAAATTTAGATAATATTATAACTACTTTGGGCACAATATCAAGGCAAATGAGAAAACATAAAATTATTTGTATCTTATATAAACTAAGTCTAAAGAAAAGCAATGCACTTTACTTGTAATCTTCATCATCCATAGAAATAAAATTAATTTACAAAACCTATATATAAATGTACATTTTTGAGTAAAGAAGGAGCTGTGTTTAATGCATCTTTTGTTATTACTGGCAAACTCATTAGATTAGTATTTGATATATGGAACATGGTAACAATGAAAGCTATTAAATAAGAAAATGGATCACAGTAAAACAACTCTGATTTGTACTTAAGTTGAAATAAATGATAAAGTTTGTATTTTCTATAAGCACATGTGTGTTTATATCATATGATATATCTAACCCTTAACCATAATTCATTATACCATAGAGAGAATCAGCAGAAGTATAAGCATGTCTTTTTGAGCAGTGCTGCATAATAGGAGATGAGTAACTGGAAGAAGAGGCATAATGAATGTTCTTTAATATATCTTGAACTCTGCAAAACAATTTAAAAAGCAACCAAACAAAATCGAAAGAAAATGTAGCCCTGCAGTTTTACAATAATATGTAATTATTATCAGTAAAAAGTCAACTTTTAATATGAAATATTTTACAAGTTTATTGTGGTTTAAGCATCAGAGATCTAATTTTAAAATGCCACCAATATTTGAACAAATAGTGAGCAGGTAAATTTCGTATTCTTCTTTCTAGAAATATTATATGCGTGCATGTAAATAGTCTCTGTCTCTGTCTCTGTCTCTGTCTCTGTCTCTCTCTCTGTCTGTCTCTCTCTCTCGTGTGTGTGTGTGTGTGTGTGTGTGTGTGTGTGTGTGCTGTGTATTCTCACATGTGATGTTGAGTTAATGTGAGACTCATAGAAGCAGTATTTCAGTTACAATTTCAAGTGCAAATTCCAATGATATAAAAAGTGAACCTCGGGGTCAGAATTTTGAGTCAAAAACCAGATGTTTTAGGCAATAGTAATAACTAACTCTTGACACAGTGATTTTGCAAACACTTGTTTATACACAATGCATCTCAGTAAGATCAAGGAAATTAAGTTCCTTGCCAGGCTGTCCAATAAATAATGGAACCAGGATTAGAATTTCAGTCTTTTAATTTCACTTCTTAAATACTTTCTGTTTTAGAAATGACTTTCTCAAGGCTCCTGCATCTAAAATAGTTAACGTCAAATATAAATATTTTCCAAGTCTCTATTTGGTACCATACCACCTCGGTCTTAATTAAAAGGCAAGATAAAACCAGCCACTAATATATTGAATAATGCTTGCAGTACTCACATGTTACTGACAATTACTGACATGTTAAAAATAGTCTATAATGTAATTATCAATATAGCAACATTATCACATAGCAGTCTAGTGTTGTTCATTCATTCATTCACCATAATCTACTGAGGAGTTATTATATGTCCAAGCACTCTATTGGCCAACAGGATTAGAAAACACATGGCATGGTACCCATTATTTAAGCAGAAATTGTGATACTAAATCCATGTCACTGAAGTGTTTGACTTTTACATTTTATTTAATTTATATTCCTCAGTAGTGTCCCAGATGTCCTCTGTTTACAACCAAAATTCAGATCTCCTAACAGTTTTAAACAATACTTGCTGTCTGTTAAAATAAAATGGAGAACGGGCTTGAAGGTCCCTGGAGCCGACGAAACACTCAGTTAAGCCAGTTAAACAAAATTTAATCTAATTACTTCATTGAACATAAACAAAATTTAACTTAGCTTATTTCTTGTAAATGTTTCTGGTAATCACAAACAAAACTTAAATCATCTTCCTAAAATGGTATAAGATAATCACTTTTAGCTTATCCCCTGCTGCCTGGGAATCCCTATTGTAATAACAAATCATTTTAAAGGTTAAACAATTTCCTCACTTTCACTTTGTAAGCCATTTTGTAAAATCATGCCTTTAAGCTTCTTACTAGTTTCGGATTTGAAGTATCCCTGTTTCATAGTTTTGTTTCGTGAACGATAAAATATTCATATAAAGTAAAGCTGTCTGAATTTTCTTTTGACAAGTCACATAGTCATTAATCCTATGACTATGCAATGCATGTCATAAGATTACTATTTACTGTTACTATTAGCGAACTACTTGCACATCAGCTCTAATCCAGAACAGCATACACAGGGTTATATCAGCAATACAGCCAGGATGAAGTAGAGCGACAATCTCTTTCATCAAATCATTTGTTAAGGAAAACATTTGTGCTTGTATACCTAAGGCAGAATTCTTGCTGCTGAACTTGACTTCATTTCTGAACATTACTTTTCTCTTTTTAAAAGGAGAATTACAATGTCCCCTCTCATGATTATTATTGAGAATCAATTAGATATCTTATGAGATACTTAATAGCTTATAAAGTTATAGTAGTTAGTATTCATACAAAAGTAGATGTTCAGTTTCATTCTCTTAATTTACACAATCAATAACTTTCCTAAAGTAGTAAGAACGATTTGAAATTCTTCCACTTTTTTGCTAATTGATTTAAAGTAAATATTTAGTCAAGAAAAAGGAATTTATTCCTACAAACAAAGACATTCTTTGTTCACTATTCTTCAAGGATACTTCCTGCATATGTCATACTAATAGGTAATACCTGAAGAAAATCTTAAGAAAGCTAATGTAGTTCCTGGACACTTAACTATTAAATATTAGGCATTTTTCTCTTACTCCAAATTGTTTTCACACATATCTATTTTTAAAAATTGTACATGAATATGACATAATTTCATGAGTGTTTTAAGTTGGTCGAGTAGATTTCATTATAGAAATAAACAGTTATTGCCATTTTTTATGGTTAGTATTTTTATTGATGTATTTTAATTTGCTAATAAGCACTTTTTAAAAATCTAGTAAAATACCATTTTTTGATAATTTTTGAACATGCTTAAAACAGTCAATGGTTTCTTCTGATGAAGGAATGACTTTATGGAAATTTTAAAATCAAATGTTATATTTATCTGTAATGTTCAAATGCTTTCTTCAATAGAAGTTTATTTCTTGTTTTGAGATACATTTATTAAAAGCTACAAATTTCTCTTTTAATAGTACTTACCTGCATCTCACTAATTTTGTCATATGTTAAAAATTTCAATGCCTATTAAATTATGTAATATCTTGTGATTTTTAATTTTTTCCCCTAAATCTTTGGGTGGTATTTAGCAAGATTTCTGCTATTGTATTTTAACTAGGCATTGTTAGTTAATGATATTGACAATGAACTGTACTGAGGTTTTGTGGGTTGGTAAGTAGTCAATTCTATTAACAGCCCAAACCTGCTTAGAAAGAGTTTTTTATTCTTTATTAAAAATAAAGATTTTCTTTTCGATAAATGCAATTAGGTTTATTTTTATATAATATAAATATATAATCCTAGATACAGTTTTCTTCAGAGTGGATCTTTTACTCAGAATTCTTTTAAAGAGTGCTGCATATATAAAACCTTGTTATTCTAATTCTTTTTAATTTTCTTATCTTTTCTGCATTAATATAACAAGGGCTATTATAAAATATCAAATTATAACTATTAGTATATCTACAGCTTTCTGTCTTTTATTGCATGTACTTATGGCTATTATATTTTCTTGAGATATTAAACAATTTACTTATATAAACATGCTCTAATGGTTTTTATCTTAAATTTTACTATACCAAATATAATCTGCCTCCCCATTTTTTAAGTATGTATATTTGTCACATATTTATTTACAACAATATTCTATCCTTCATTTGCAGTGTGTCTCTTACAGACAATATATTACTTGACTTCTTTACTTCATTATCCAATCTAAAAATGTTTTTTCAATTATTAAATACAATCAATTAACATTTTTAAAGTCCTATTTTATATTTTCTTTTAAGTTAACATTTGTTTTTCTCTTTTTCTTTTTAATTAATTTGCATGTCATTTTATTTTTCTCCTTTGAAATGTACCCATTTTGTTTTTATTCCTCTCATTGGTAGGTAGTTCTAGCTTATTAAGACTTAAACTCAAATTTTCCTATTAATGTTGAAATTAGCTGATATCTGTGTCTTTCCTAGAACAAGAATGTCTTTCACCATTCCGATCTCTCATGTTCCTTCTTCCCTTATATTGCTCCAATATTGGTTTCACCTGGAATATTGTATGTTGATTTCTGTTTATACTTTAATTTTTGGTCATTTTTAGATTCAGGTATCAGTAGGGTTTTTTTGTTTTGTTTGTTTTTTTTGTTTTGTTTTGTTTTGTTTTGTTTTTAATGCAGGGGAAACTTTATTGAGGCCCCCACGCCAAGGGCTTTGGGCAGGTGGCCGCCCTACGGGCTGAGCAGGTTGTTGAGGGGACTTATTTGACCTTCTTGGAGTGTAGCATGCTCATGTGGCCACACTTCTTGAGGCTGTTGGCAGCTCCAAGATGCAGGCGGGAGTTAACTCTTGCGGCCCATCATCTTGTTGCAGTTGTACTTCTGGGCGAGCAGGTGGACGGAGCTCCATGATACAGCAGCCCAGAGGAAGCACCAAGTGCAGGTAGATCTTTCTAGATATTATAGTCTGAGAGAGTGAGGCCATCCTCCACATGTTTGCCTGCAAAAATCGGACGCTGCTAGGCAGGTGAGATGCCTTCCTTGTCCTGGATTTTAGCTTTGACATTTTCAAGGGTTGTCACTGAGCTTGACTTCCAGTGTGATGGTCTTGCCAGTCAGGGTCTTCACGAAGATCTGCATCTCTGGGTCTGCTGGGGAAGCTGCTGGGCCGCCTCCTTGAAGAGAAAGCAATAGATTTTGATGAAGATTTTATTTATCTATTTTTTCATATCTTACCTGGATTAGTTACTCTTCATGTGGGGAATTTTTCCGAAGTTATTTCAAAGATATACTATTCCTGATTTTGTATGCCCAAGAACATCTGTAATTCACTCTGGCATGTAAATGGTAGCTTAGATCAGAACTCAGCAATTTTTTTTTCCGTGAGGAATGAGATAGAAAATGTTTGAGGCTTTGCAGGCCACGTGGCTTCTCTCTCAAATGTCAGTTCTGCCAGACAGCAGGAGACCATCCAGAAACAAAATATAAATAAACGGGCATAGCTGTGTTCCAATAAAATTTTGTGTACAAAACAGGCAGCCAGCTGATTTGCCCTGCAAGCCCTAGTTTGCTGACACTGGCTTGGATTTATATAGAATTCTGGCTTTACTTTGTCGTTGTTAACTTGAAATGTTACTACATTGTCTTTCTTCACTTGCATTTGAAAAATATATATTCATCTATTATACTTCTATGAGTGATATCTTCTTTTCTCAAAAAAAAACTTTAGTTTTCTTTTTTAAACATCATTTTAAATTTTAAAATGTGCGCCTACAGTTCTTTGTATGGCTTTTCCATTTTTTTGTTTATTAATAGTCTGCCCTGTCCAATTCAGAACTTCATGAACCCTTCCAATCTGTCTGTTTTTAATAATTCTCAGAATTTATTGTTTGTTATTTGTATGAATATTAATTTTTCTACTTATATTATTCTTGCCCTCAAGGTCCCTTAACAGTTGTCGATACTCCTAATCTGTTTTTCTCATTTTCTCTCCTGTCTTAATCATCTTCTTTATACATCTCGAGTATTTGATCTTAAGTTCCTGGATTCTCATATTCTTTGTTGCTGTATGACTTTGCCATTTATTTCTAATATCGAATTCTTTAGTTCAGCAATTAGGTTGTTATATTTCTAATATCTCCTTATCAGTTATTTAAATCATTTTGAAGATATTTTAATTTTGGCCTTTTTTTTTCCATTATTTCTGCTTTCTCTATGAAAGGTTTTTCCATCTGTTAATTTTTATTTATTTTTTCCCATAGTGTTTCTTCTTTCCATATGGGTAACTTATTCCTTGTGATTTCCTCTCCTCATCCCTTTGGGGCTCTCTGCTGCCAGAGCTAATTAAATTTTTCTTACCCTGCTCTGTGCTTTACAAGTAAGGGTTGAATTAGTAAGTGCTATAGACTTCAGAGTATGCGATTGTGTTCATATGCTACCCCCAGAACTGGCAATCTCAATTCATATGTTTCCCACCTTCCCTCCACCCCCTCACCCATCCACTGGCTAACCTTGAGTCCTACGTTCATATTAAAATCTGTTCACCTAGGCTTCTTCATATCTGTTGGTCTCTGGGCTTTGTGTCATAATCACAGGAGTCAAAGAAAGCAAGCTAAGAAATATCAACGTGCCTCACTGCTTTTGGAAAACAGTCCTGGCTGACATAGGAAGTATTCACAAATAAAATTAATACATGCAATAATTTATTAATTGTCAGTATTGATTAGAATTGTGCTACAATTTATAAGACATGTGGTTTATACTTTTATTTTTAAAGATCTGGTGCTTAAGTGAAAAAAAGGTGGGACACTTACGAGGAAAAGTAGAGGTGATTGGGAGGAAAGCTTTATTTCAAGCCGTGGATGCTCTTGGGTGAAGGCCGTTCTTTTACATCTGGCACATCCTTGTCTCCTACTTGAGGAGTAAGTTTCCTCATTTATAAGATCAGGGAGTGTTTTGGATTACAAAGTATCTGATGCTCCTCTTGATTATTAAGGAAGCTCTATTATTCTATGACACATAGATTTTACAAATAAATTGAAAGAAATAATATTTTCCGCAGCACAGGAGGTTCCATCTTTTCAAAACTTTAAAATTAGCTGTTACACGAAATGCATAAATGAGGATTATCAAGTGACAGGATCCACAGCCCTTAGCAGTCATTTTGGTCTTCAGGTTTTGGGGAGTAAAGTGTGGGGATTTTGGATTTGAATTAACCTAGAGGTAAAGCTGCCTAACATATAATAGAGAAATTATTTGAATTTTCTTAAATATAAGTATCTTTTTAACACTTTCACCGTATTATAAATTCTTTAAATTATTTTAAGTAGATTAAACTTAATGAATTAAATTGATATAAAAGGATGGCATGACAAAATAAAGTTATTTCCCTTGATACTATCTATTCCTGTTTCAGTTCCAAATAGTTCTCAAACTATATTTGATCTTTTTGAAAGTATATTTTAGATATTTTAAATACTTCACTTTAATTTTTTTGAGGTTACTTTCTCCGCCCCCCTCCATTCTACTTTCTGAAGAAAAGTATCTTAAAATGTTAGAAAATTATTTAATATTGTCATTGTATTTGAACTTACTGAAAGCATATTTATTAAAGTATGTTACAATAATTTGAAACAATTTAAATTAGAAAGAATAAAGTATTCACACTGAAATTATTGTTTTTTCTTTTATCTCATAGTGTAATGAATTTAATAATCCTTGATTATTTATAATCTTGAAAGGACTGATAAAGTATAAAAGGATAGAACTGTATTAATTTTGACCTGAGAAATGCACGATATTGTAAATTACTCAATTACATGTAAAATCTTCAGAACATTGAAAATTGTATTCACATTGGATTTTAAATGCTATTTTGAGGATACAGTAAAATATAGTAACATTAAACTTCTACTGGCACTCGATATTCAATCATTGTCTACTGGTTATCAAGAGTGAAATCATTGCAATTTATCTTCTATATAATTGCCTCATCAAATTTTGATACAGTAATATTTTTTTGTTAGACTTGTAGTAGAAACTTAGTCATGCTGTCTTGCTTAAATACTTGATTGTTAACCAAAAAGCATTACTACATTTTTTTTAATACTGATGGCTAAGTAATTTATGCAGATAATTAAAGAAGTGCTTCAATTTTCATTACATCCTTAAGCATACCTTCTTTTTTATATAGATTAAGCTTAATGGAATCATTTACATGCACTTTTCCTTGGTTTAGAGTTTGTTTGCAAACACTGATATTGTAAAACTTATTGACTTACTCTCATCATATTTCCTCATTTATTGGTATATTGAAATACTACCAGTGCTATAGCAAGCTTTTTTAAAGAATTCTTCACTAAGATCAAAGGTTTCCTACTCTCCTGTTTACATAATAGTAAATAAAATTAGGTGTAAAGGCTTGTTGAATATAGAAATTGTTATCCTATGCCCTAAAATAAAAATAGAGATGCAGCTATGAAAATTGTCTGTATTGCTTTCCTGCCATTTGGTAGACTAAACAATTTTTATAACATACATATTTTTCTAGTTAGAATATGAATAACCCCCAAATTATATAAGTAAATATTAAATATGATTTATTTATATTGCAGTAATGCCATTTTTATTTATTTAGGGTTTTTTGCATCTTTCATGTGAATTTGGTAATTGTCCTTAAATAATATTGTATTCCTTCTACATTACATTTTAGGATGCTATTTTTTTCCTTCTAGCATGCATATAAAAAAATAAAGATAATAAAGCAATTACTTTTTAAAGAAATGGGCAAAAATTATAGTTATCCAAATTAAAGTTACCAATTTATTTCTTGACTTAAATCATAGTGTGGACTGTAGTTCCCACAATTTATGTGAGACGCAATAATGGAATGAAATTCTCTAAAAAATGTCCTAAGTAGAAGCCTCTGGGAAATGACCTAAAGTCTGGTTACAGGTGATCTACAATATCCTTCTAATTTATTTGGAAAGAATTTTTACATTCTGTTTTATACAGTCTTCTGTTCCTTTCTTGTTACACCCCATGAACTTTGCCACCTCATGCACTTTTGCTTTCTCTCCTTGTTAGAAGAGCGAATCTGATACCGTAACAGTTTCTGGATATGCATTTCTTTGCTTCTTGAATTAGTCTCCATGAGCAGTAGGCTTTATAAAGAAAGGGGTCACTGATATGGTTTATTACTTCGTAGACCAGATAATTTTTACTTAATAGATTCTTTATTGAAAAAATGGAGACAATAGCTTCATTACATTAAATTAATTCTTAAAAAATACATGAGAAAGTATGTGTGTCATGTAACTATAGCTATGAAGAATTCAGACACGGATCCTGTCCTCATGAAAGTTTTCATCAATTACCAGGATTAGCACAGTCTTCTGAGTGTCAATCACCTGAAGTTTGCCTTGTTTATATTATATTTTTAAAAGTATCCATTTGTTAAAATATCACACAGTGAAAGAATCCTCACATATTATTTTTAAATTTGTTTTGAAATCATCTAGATGTAATTTCACATATAAGTAATATTAATTACTTTTCATTTATATTTAGTTCTAAAATGTATAGGCATTTTTGGAAAAGTAAAATGAATCCAATTGATTTACTACTCTTAGATACTCTATAAAACTCTTAGAGATATAATAAAAAGACCAAAATCAAATATAATGCAACTTAAATACAAATGTTGAGATGAGCGTCATTACAAAGAAATTTGCTAAGTATCTGAAAGATAGAAATTTCTACAAATACTATTTTTACTAGATCTTTACATATATTCTAAGTATTTTATGGTTGTATAGATTTAAGTATTAAGTCAAATTAAGGCTTCTAAAATTTATTCATTCTTTTATCTATATCTTTTTAGTAAACTTTTTAGTTGTATAAATAAAACCACTTAATTAGAAAATATTTTATATTGTGTTGGTTAAAGTAAAATTCAGTGATTATGACAGACTTTATTATATCACTTAAGTTATTATGGAAATATTCACTTTACATTTATATTAGTACATAATATGCATTTTTGGAAAGCAGTGATTTAGAATGAGAGCATGAAAGGGATGCAAGTTAATATCAAATAGTTTTTGAGGTTACACTTAATGACTGTGATTCTTTTAAAAATGTTTTACTTTGTAATGTCACACTATCTTGCACAATGTTGATATAGTCCAACTTTGTTTAATTGATTCAGACAGAGAGATAAGGTGATGATTATGACCTTGAGACCACATCATATGGTGTGATGAAGAAATGATCTGTTACAAATCTATATATTAATAAGTTTTAGTTTGTATTAATAAGTTCATCTTTGATGAAATCTTCCAGGCTAGATTGCAGAGTATAGATTGAGTTTTCAATAATCTGGAGAGGAGGAGGAGTGGAGTTACTGGCTCTCTGTACACTGTTATATAGAGAAATGATTTAGCACTGGATGGGAGATACTGCTTGTCTTGACTGGCCTAGCCTTTGTTTTCCAGCTATCAGGAATATGTTCCTGATATTGATTTACACTGATCTCTTTGCCTGTAAGCATCTGTTGATAAAGGGCCCTCAATTTGGTAGTAACAGGGACCATGCTATGATTCATTATTGCTGAATTCTAGCCAAGGAATCATTTCATTGTGTCACTTTTTTATTATTTTCTTTTTTTTATTTTATATTATTTTATTTTATTTATTTTTTAAAGGACAAGACAGCTAATATGTATCCTTTTCAAAGGAAAAAAAGGTTTTAAGAATACATATATCCTCTATGTAACGAAAATATGTTACTAAAAGTTTGTTTTTATAACATCTGTGGTCAAACTCTCAGGATTTTAGAGTTCCATTTTTACCCTTGTCCTTTATCAGTCTGAAACACTTTCATGATATTTAACAAGTTTTTATGTTGTTCCTGATTGAAGGGCTCCTAAGCAAGTATATTTGTACTAGACCAAAAAATTGCATTTTTTTGTTCTTCTACCTAAATATTAAAAAAAAAAATCTTTTGATTTTGAGATAGTTGAAATTTTACTGAAATTCCAGTTGCTACAATATCTCCTTGTTTTTTATCCTCAGTCTTTTATAGATATGAATAGTTATCATGGGGAGAGCGACAGCAGCTCACTTAGGTGAGGTATTATATTGTTATTCAATGGAACTACCACTTGTTCCTTGAAGATTGGACATTATTCTTTATAAGACTGACCTAGAGAAGGATATTCACGAGCATGTAGGAATGCATACCCATTTCCTGCCTATATTATTTTTCCCCTTCTTGATCAGTAAAGAACCATGCTAAGCCACTATAACCTAAAGAATAAAGGAAAACTATGACAAAATTTATAGATAAAGCTAATTCACTCCACTCTTTATTCTTCTCTGCATAACACTAGGCAACAGTTTGACATAAGAACAAAGGGATGGGAAAATTGCTGGTAAAAGCACATAATATTTTATCTTTGTCATAGAAACAGGAAATGTATTTAATGGTAGTTTAAATGTAAAACATACATACGAAAAAAATTGGAAGTGATTTTTATCAGGGCTTGACATCTATTTATTATAGTACTACATGTTTCTGAGTCTAAAAAAATTCTTTTTTATTTGTTTTATATTTGTCCCTTTTTATTTTATAATATCATTTAGCATGAGTTATACCCTGTAACAATTTTTTAATGATTATTTTTCTTATAAAAATTTTAAGTGCTCACTACATTATTATTGACTACAGGTACAAATGAAGGTAATATAAATATTAAAAAGCAATATGTCATAATAAGATGATAACGTAATATAATATAATAATATGAATCATATGTGGTTGGAAATAGAGTGAGAGAGAAAGGAAACTTAAAAATAAATAAAATGAATTTCTAAAAATGTTTCCATGTCGATGTATTTCAGGCAATTATCACATATTCTTTCTTGTCCATTTTTATAAAATGAAATGATATTAAGTGTGTGAGAAATAACATTATAATATATTGCTATCATAAAAAGTAGTTCTTTGGAAATTAAGGGAAATGTTTGTAATTACAAGAACTTTTAATTATGAACATTACTTTATGTGATATGATGGCATTAATCTGTGATTTTCGGGATATGTAATATTCCAAACATTACATTCTTTGACCATCTTTAAACTACCATGTAGACAAATTCTTTAAAAAACTAAATAGGGTTTTAATAATTATGAAAAACATGCATCATACTATTTGATTATCAACAAAATATAATGGTTTCTGACAGACTTTCCACATAGTATTAACTGGGATGATCAGTGGATATTGAAATAATTCAATTAAATTGACACTGTCCAAAGAATTCTGACACTTTTAGCCTCTATCTGCATTCAGTCATTTTGATTTGAGTCATATATTTCTATATAATTTATGTCTTGAATATTTTTAATTGACCTCAGCCAATACAATGAAATGGCTGATGTGTCACTCATTCATTTTGCAATTTGAAACCAAATAATTTATCACAAAGTAAATATAAATATATTCTGTTTCCCCTCATCACCCATTTCCCTAGGAGGTAGATAATATACAATAGGTTAATTTTCATTGGTTAACCTCTTATGATCTGTGCTATCAAGTAAAAAAATATTCTTTAGATTATTGGACTTTGCTAGAGTCTTTTATACATTTATTTTCCTTCAGTTAATCTTGTATAATCTAAGAGGTCTGTAGGCTTCCTGTGCCTGGCAGGCTAGATCAAATGCCTCAGTGACCCTGCTGAACCTATTTTGGATGAAGGTAAGAAAAGAAAAACCTTATTTAAATGTAAGTACCAGGCAGATCATTCGTGTTCATTTTCAATTAGCTTTTCTTATTTTTGAGAAGCACAAAGTAACTTAATACAAAGGGTTTGATCAAAGCATATGCAAGAGAAAGCATATTATTTTAACTGTGAAGGAATTAATCAAGTGCAACATAATCTTGAGATATGTTTTCTTGCCTCTTTATTTTTTCCTTTCAGCAAGATTACAATAGACAAGGCAGAAAACTATCTGGAAATGTCTGTGTTTTCAATCAAAAATTTGCAACAACTCTCTGGTCTCCATAGATATATTTGAGTATTGTATAATTCTTTGGAGAAAGATGGTTGATATTGAGATATTGTAGTTCTTGTGTACTTTCCTTTTATAAATCAGAGCTGCATGATCAATTAACTTTCAACACACTGAAATTAACTCAGCAAGAACATCCTTCTTTAAGTGTGAGACACCTTCAGTAATACTTCAGTAATACTATATAAATGTCTTGCTGAATTGAAAAAAAAAAAAAAAACCTGTTTGCTAAAGGGATATTTCACCATACTTTCAAGTGTATTCTAAAAAGTCTCTCCTTAAGCCTCTGGAATTAATATTGAACAGCAAGCACTTATATGATAGTTAACCATGTGGATCAAAAAGTATTTAAAATTTAAAATTTTTAAACTCCAAATTTTCACTCTGAAGTAGATAGGAAAGTCCATTATTATAGCAGTAGTAAACTTATAGATATGTAATTTATAAGAGCAGAATATTCTCTTATAGGCTAGCTCATATTATTCTATTCCAATGTGAAAGACTTCCACTCAAAACGTATGCCTAAGATATCACTAAGGTGAAGATAGACCTTTTTTTTTTTTCACTAAGATGTCCTTTTTATATTAAATGTATTTATATTTTAAGTTAAAATGCAGCTGATTTTTCAAAGGGTACTTTTTTATAGAATTAATGTGTGAAAAGAGCTTAGTATGAACTCTATATGTTTGCATCTTTTCTAATTTCTGTTTATCTTTTCTTTCTTGTATTATAAAATATTACTAAAATATATAGTGTAATATATATTATATATGTTATCTAAATGTTTGTATCCACCCAAAATTCACACATTGAAATCTAATCCCAGTGTGATAGTATTTGGAAGTGGGGTTTAGGAGGTAATTAGGTCATGAATATGGAGCTTCATGAATGGGATAAGGTGATGTGGAGACCAGAACTCTCTCATTTTTTATTATATGAGGATAAAACAAGATATGGGCAGTCTGCAGCATGGAAGAGGGTCCTCACAAGAATCCTGGTCTTGGACTTCCAACCTCTAGAACTGTGAAAAATAACTGTTTGTTGTTTAAGCCACCAGTTTATGGTATTTTGCTATCGTAGCCTGAGCTAAGACAATAATAAAATATTTAAGATATAAAATAGTATATTGAGTACATGAGATGTTGTCATGTATCATAAATCATAAATATAAACAGATTTCTTTTATATATGTAGCTATGATTTAATTCTGTGAAGTCTAATTTACCTATCTTAAAGATTCTCATATCTTAACTTTCTACATGGATTCTATAATAGGCTTAAATTTAAGCAGTGCATTGCTGCTCACCAGGTGCTCAAAATGTCTGTTATTTGGTTTGACCAAACTTTAGTCAGGCTTCTCTCTTCCTCAAAGGCCCCTGAACTTTATCACTAAGCTTAATCAAGAAAACATATTTTTTAATGGGTGATTCCAACGGTAGAAATAAATGTAACCTGTTAAACCATCATTGTCATGTTAGGCTCAATTTACCACTCACTTTCCACAAATAAAAGTTCACGCTGGCCATGCTTTTTCTTCTCTATTAAAAAAAGGGGAGGGGGAAGGGTTTTCTTCTGTTTTTGTCTTTATTTGGCACTGTCATTTTACCTTCATACCAGACCTTAACACACTAGGTAGAAAGGATTTGCCATATCTAGTTAACACTTAAAGACCAAAATATGTAATAAGCTGAGCATGTAGTGTTTTAATAAAGATAAATACATGGAAATTCGATGGGCCATTTGGCAGAAAAAATAAGAGCATTTTTTGCTTGTACTCAACACACAGTACACCCTGACTATGGCATTATGTATAATTTCATGGCCTGAAATTGAAGAGAAATTGACTTCAGATGATAGACACAGCTGCACTTAAAAGACTGGAAAGCCAAATTAAATAACTAAGGTGAAAGGAATTGCATTAACACCCTTTAGGATCACAAAGTGCTTTAAGGAATATGATATCAAGAGAGTGAACAAGTGTCTTGCATTTACTCTAAGGAAAGATAAGAGGAAATAGTAGTGACCTGGGGTCAGACAGACTGAGCCTAGAAAGATATAAATGCCATTTAAATATCTAAATGAAGTAGAGTGAAAACATGATAAATATTTTAGGATTACAGTAAGATACTATCTTTTTGAGATCAATGTTGATCTCCTTTCAGGTTATGAATAATACAATTCAGTACCTCTTTTGAGCACTGATTTTAAAACTTTTGCAGTGTGGCATTGCCTTTAGAGTAGAATTCTTTTCATACTTGCTTGTATCTTTAAGATGATAATGGAGAAGCTCCTATTAATAAGGAAACATGAAATTATTATTAAGGAGGTTATAAGGTCCCATTTTAGTTTTGAGAGTAGTTATAGCTGAATGAAATACACTACCACTATTTATATTCTTCAGATAGAGATATATTCATTTCCTTTGATTTATCACACTATTGCTTATTCTCCTTGAATTACATTTCATTGTTTCCATCTTGAACAGTCACAGTGTCATCATCACGAATGAGTTTCTTGCATCAAATACTGTTTACCTGCTGTCTTCCATCTGCTTTTCCTGCTCCTTCACCTTGCTGAGACACCCAAAATACATAATAAATCAGGCAAAAACTCCCAGTATAAAGTATATATCACAGTTACATACAGGACTGTCAAAGAAATCAAGTTAATTTGCAAAATGGGGGTAGGGGGGACTTATGTTTTTGTTTTTTGTTTTTCACATATTCATGGAGAATCTACTGCTAACATTTTCTTTTATTGCATGGCAGCATAACACATAAAAATTTAAAAATCAAGTATACATCATACCAATTTTTATAAAATTCGTGATCTATTCAAATAAAAAATGAAAAGATCATATATTTAACATAAAGTTGCAAGTCTAAAAGGCATAGTAAAATATGTCTTCTAAAATTTCAGACACTAAGTTTAACTATGCTTTGGTTTTGAAAATTCTAGAGATATATTGTAACTCATTTCAAATTTTACTAAAGCTTAATCAAAGGTATGTATGTCTTCACAAGTGCTGTTTTTTAAGATATAATGCAAAAAAAAAAATTTGTAAATGATACTTCATTTGATTTGGATGGACCATTTATCCTTGTAGATTTTATTGCTCTGGGAATGAAAGTGAAGAATTACACAGAATATATGCATACTTTCAAAGTATTTTATTAATGCAACCATGAAATACTCTATCATTTTTTTGCTTTTAAATATAGAAAGAAATGAATAGTGATAATGTAACATAATTTGCATAGGCAGTTCAATCAAGTCATTCCTCCCCTTTAGATTATTCAGTCAGGCACTTTGAATCTTATAAAAATATATTGTATATATAAACATAAATATATGTATATGTGTCTATGTATATGATTTATATGGATAAACAATATATTGTAAATTACTGTGTTTGAAAAGGCATTTCTCTTCTAATACGTATGCAACTTGTGATCGGGTAAAAGTTTCACGTGCAAAAAGAAAGTTTATTCTCTCCATTTATTCACCATTTTCCCACATTTATCCAAGCAGCTTTCTGATATCAGAGTCATAATTGGTCTCCTGGCCTCTACTTTTCTCCTAACAAAGCATTCAAATGTCAAATGTTGGCTCCACGGAATAATCTGTTGATAAAGCAAAGTGGAGTTTATTTCTTACCGCAGTAGACAAGGTCAATTCTTGACAGGATTTTAGTAGCACTTCAAAGGAGGATGAGCAAAAGTGGAATATATTAGAGATTGGATGATGTAAGGCAAGTCTTTCAATTTGAGGTCTTGTTTAGGGTTGGAAAATATTCATGCTATAATAATTAAATTAGATGGACACAGAGGGTCAAGAGTCAAGGCCAAGGCTTAGAGGTGGGTCTTATAGTCATTTAGCCTAATTGAGCTATTTATTTTTAGAAGTTGACTACTTTCTGAAAGTTTTGAAACAAATAAAAGTTATGTACAATTTCATCTTCTTCAACAAATATTTTTAAAATTGTATGGCTATGTTAATGTGAAAAATTGAATAGCAGATTGTGTTGGTTAAGACATTAAGTTGTGTAGCTGTAGATAGATTTGATTCTCACCTTCAATTGTCATTCTTCATCCTAAGCTAAAAGATAGAACGTCAACATCTGGAGAAGTGGTCAATCCACTTCATTTCTTATGAAGTGTGTGATCACATATTAAATATTTGAGGGTGTTTCTTTTTTTTTTTATTTTTTTTTCAGTTACAGTTGATACAGTCTCAGGTGCATGACATAGTGATTAGACATTCATATAACTTATGAAGTGATCACCTTGATAAGTTTAGTGCCCATCTGATATCATATGTTGTTATTACAATATTATTGACTATAGTCCTTATGCCGTACTTTACATTCCTGTGACTGTTTTTATAACTGACAATGTGTACTTCTTAATCCATTCCTGGGACTCCCTCGTCCAACCCCCTCCCATCTGGCAACCATCAAAATGTTCTCTATATATGTAAGTTTGTTTCTGTTTTGTTCATTTATTTTGTTTTTTTAGAATCCACATATCAGTAAAATCATATGATATTTGCCTTTGTCTAATTTATTTCACTTAGCATAATGTCCTCTATGCCCATCCATGCTGTCACAAATGGCTAGATTTTATTCTTATGGCTGAGTAATATTCAGTTGAATATATGTAGCATCTCTTTTTTATTCATTCATCTATTAATGGATACTTAGGTTGCTTCTATATCTTGATTATTGTAAATAATGCTGCAATAAACCTAGGGGTTTATGTATCTTTTCAAATTAGTGTGTTGGATTTCTTTGGTAAATACCCAGAAGTGGAATTGCTGGATTATCTATATATATGGTAGTTCTATTTTTATTTATTTAAGAACCTCTATACTGTTTCCCATTGTGGCTACGTCCATTTACAATCCCACCAGCAATTCATGAGGGTTCTCTTTTCTCCACATCCTCACCAACACTTGTAGTTTGTTGATCTATTGATGATAACAATTCTGACAGGTGTGAGGTGACATCACAGTAATTTTAATTTGCATGTCTCTGATGATTAGTGACATCAAGCATCTTTTCATGTGTCTATTGACCATTTGTATGCCTTCTTTGGAGAAATGTTTATTCAGGGAGTGTGAAAATCAGATTTGTCTGTTCTTCTACTTAGATGGTCCTTGTTGAGTCATTTGAGAGGAAAGCAGCTGCACAAGAACATTTCAGATTTTGGAGATCATACACTTGAACGCTGTAAAACAAAATTTTAAGACAAAGATTGTGTTCAGAACCTGTGAATCGTTTGTAAGTCAACACTCAGGAGTAACTAAATTCGACCGAGACCAGACATTAGCTCCAACCTGAAACTAACCTGTTATTTGTGTACTTCTTAGATCTTTCTAGAATATTGTGCTTACATCATACAGATAAAAGACCTTGTTGAGAAGCCACTATGATATTATAGAGGCCCATTCCAAACTAATCTCCATTTAATGAAACCTCTAGGCAAGGAGTTCTACAGCGTTGGCAGCTTTATCTAGTTCTCTTGCTATTATTTTATGAACTATGGCATGTAGCATCTTCCCTACTGTGTGGCCTTCTTCTAATGATTAATTTGGAGAGACTTGAGGAAAGAAAAAAAGCAATCTAAAATTCACCTTGAATCATTAGCGTTTTCTGTTTCCGGATGTCTGGCTTATCATGGTGTTTGCCATGTAAAAAATCAATGGTTAAACCAAATTACACAGGAAACCAACTGATTGTTAAACTGGTATCCAGGGAAGCCGCATGGCTCCAAAAAGAAAATGTGGATAGACCCAGCAAGTGAATTTCATCATTCACTTGGGCCAAATCATGAATAACTTGGAACTAGTTATTGATACATTTTAGGAAGTAAGGAGGCAGAAAGTAATTTGAAAAATGCGGTGCTTATTGGTAACACATGTCTGTTAGTTGTCCAAAACTTTAACCTGCTAAAAGAAAAGAAAGTAACAAGGAGAAAAATGCATATGCACACATATTAAAATGTGACAATATGTGGCTCCAGCTGTCTGGATCTTGGTCTCTGTGTTTTGATTGGAACTGATCTACCTCCTGAAGACTATTCGCTTCTGGGAGATTTCAAAGAATCTTCAGCTTGAAGTTTTTAATCCTGACAACCTTCAACTGATTTGAGAATAATTTATGTTTCACATGATAAATGCTGACACTCAGGAGTAACTAAATCCTTAGAGTTCACTGATTTGATAGTTGTTAACATCTGATAAAATACTTTTTAGTAGGGTTCAAATAATTTCTTTCTGTGATACTGTTTCAGAGACCATTTCTCCAGATTTTCTTCATGCAGAGGTTGCTTTAGGAAGATGTCAAGAAATGACTGTCTGCGCCTGGTGGCAATACTAAATGTATTGCATGGCTCTCATGCAGTATTTGTTAATGTCTGCTTGCCAGAATGTGAAAATTAGAATTGGCAGTGCTATTCTCGTAAACATAGGGTAAATGCTTAGTAACTTTTAAAGGGAATTATAAACCCAGAAAGTGTCAATCTCACTGTCATTAAAAGCAACAGCAATACCCAGTCCATGAAAGTTTAAAAGACTGAAAGTTTTGCCAATTTTAGTTTCAGAGTTCCAGTGTACTTACTACCATTCCAAAGACTAGAGGTAATAGGGACAGTTACGTTTCTTATTAATTGCCAAGGCTGTACAAAGACACTTATGATAGTGCCAATAAAATGCGTGCCTCTGTCCATAGAGTTATTTTAGAATTTCCTAGGTTGTGAACGCAAAATTATGTACTTCTTTGTTACTGTTAGAACCATAGAGCTCCAGCAAAGGAAGCTTCAGCCCATCCCAAGAATAAGCACACAACAAGAGGAATCTATGTAAAACATATTGCAGGTTAGCTGCATGGAATCCCGTAGAATATGTACAAAGGGACCCCAACATTTAAGTTCTTGTCGATGTCTTGCCTTTACAATTTTACCAGAATTATAACAGTGACAGGTAAAGCATGCACTTTAAAAATTTTTAGTAAAGTTTCTATACAAATATTGACTACAAACAGTGGCCAGTTTGTATTTATTGTGGTAAAAGGCTAACTAAATAGCTTTGGCTAATCCATTATGCTTATAACCATTAACAGATATGAAAGATAGTAAAGTTCTCAATTGAGTTGTAACACACAATATGTAGGTACATACTTAGGTATGTTCCTTGGATCAAACACAGATTATGAAAAGTGAGGGAATTACTTCTTAACATAACATATCTTCAGAAAATAGTCACAAAATTCACAAATTTTCCCTGATTGATGACACTGTTGAACTAAAGTAAGTAAGTAAGTAAGTAAGCAAGCAAGCAAGCAAGCAAGTAAAATAAATAAATAATAGATCAATAGTTAGTTATAGATAATAATTATACCAGTCTTTATGATTGATCTTGAGTTTATTATTAATCTTGAATATTATAAAATTATTACAGTATATGTTTTAATTTAATACACTCAAAAAGAAGACTAAAAATTTCTCTTTGATTCTAAGGGTGACAAACAGTACAGCTCTTAAAATAGTTTTGAGTTAGCCTTTGAAGAATGTCAAGACAACCTAATTATTTTTTATTCTTTCTTTTATAATATAAAGGAATATCTTATATCATATTTATAAAATTTAGGATGGCAAAAAATATAAATATACAGCATCATTTTCAAAAGACCTTTGGATGTTCTGTTATTCTATAGCTAGATTATAATGTGAAAGAACGAGGGTAAATTAAAACTCTGATTTATTACCACAGTTTGTTTTTCTCTTTCAAATGCATCCAATTATTTAGAGATTATTTATCAATTACTCATTTTTACATTTATATAGGATGTTTGTATTAACCTCCTAAATCTATTTACTTTTAATATGTGAATGATCACATATACATCAATTTGTATTCTAAAGTTGGCAAAGAAATTATAGCAAGATGTTGATAAAATAGTTAGCCATTTGGAAAAATAACTTTGATTCCCATTTCACTCTATAAGCCAAAAACTCCTGGAACACACATGTAGGCAAACAAAGGTGGATTCACTTACTTGCTGAGCGAGGGACGTCACCCATGTAAGAAATCATGGAAATGCTTGGTCATTTCGTGTTTTCCTATTAATTATGATATTGAGAATTTTTTCATGTGCCTGTAGCTATTTGTGAATTTTCTTTGAAGAAAAGTCTATTATGTCTGTTGCCCATTTTTGAATTGAGTTGTTTATTTTTTGGCTGTTGCGTTTAGGAGCATTTTTTACCCTTAAAGAGGTTGAAAATTCTGACATATGCTACAATATTATGAACCTCAAGGACATTAGTGAAATAAGGCAGTCACAAAAAGGCTAATACTGTATGATTCCCTTTTTATAAGGTACTTAGAATAGTCAAAATCATAGAGACGGGAAGTGGAATGGTGGTTACTAGGAGCTGGGGGAAGAAGGAATAGGGAGTTATTGTTTAATAAATCTAAATTTTTGAGTGCCAAGATAAAAAAAGTTATGGAGTGGATGGTGGTGATGGTTACAACACACTATAAATGGACTTATTAGTTCTTTTTCTTTTCTCCTAAATCGAATGTGGAAGTGATCATAGGACCAGGAATAGTAATATTATCATAAAAATAGTGTTATTTTAAGGATTGTAAATATACAGTCAAAACGTATGTGTTTCGTTAAAGTTATTTTTACATATATCATTAAAAATATAAACCCGTGAAGGAGCTACTAAGACCACTGAACTGCTGGTGTAGACACAAAATGCCCAATACCATTATTGCTTAAGCTAGGGTGATGGTTTGATAATAATCACTGTTTAAACTTGACAACTTTTTTAGGACTTTGATAATATTTTAACCAAATATAACATTTTGCTTCTCACAAAAGAGATGGTGGGGGGAGGGGTTGGAGAGATCCAATTCTGTAGATGCTAAAAAAGATGATGCTGATATTATAAACAAGACAAGATAAAAATCAGAACAGGAGAAAGATGTGTGTCTCTGTGTGTGTGTGTGTGTGTGTGGTGTGTGTGTGTGTGTGTGTGAGAGAGAGAGAGAGAGAGAGAGAGAGCGCTCAAAAATATCATAAACATCACCTACAAATATACTGAATTTTAAATTTTGTCTCCTTCTGCATCCTCAGTAAATATTGAGATTTTAGGGAGAATCCTAGCACACTAACCATTGTTTATTTTCCCAACATTATCTCTGACTTGATGAAATCTGTAGTTTTTAAGGAAACATTTTATAAATGGTTGACAAGATTCCCATTTTCTCTGTTCCCTTCCCTAATTTTATTCAATTATTCATCTTAGTGCATTTGGGTGAAAGAGGTAAATTATTACCAGGTAAGCATGCCCTCAGAACTCTGCCATCTCTGATACAATCCTTGTTGACTGATTTAAAATTCAAAAATAGGCTGAGGATTTAGATTTTATATAATTCTTTCTTATGACTGTAATGTAAATACTAATGACATAATCCTCAGAAAACTGCAAATTGGTTAATAAAAAAATAAAATAATCTCTATTGTATGCTAACTATATTTTATGCAGAAGTCATTCTTTTAAAATAACTACTTAAGATTGTGAGATTTCAAAGTATGTTAATGCTAAATCCCAAACTTAATATACTTTTTTTTGTCATATGTTTATTCAAATCTGTAAACTATAAATACCAGCTGAACATTTGCACAGAAGAGATTAAACAGGTTTTTTTTTTTTCAAGAGATTTGCAATAAATCCTGATGACCATAGCAGCATCTGTAGCTAAAATTTTCAAGCACTTCATGTGCGTGTGCTGTTAAGTGGTGTGAGAATTTAGCATATGTAGTGTTTGATAGTTTAATCATAAAACTGAGATATTAATTAAGCTTTCGCTTTAGGCAAGTAGAAGACATATTGCTATATTTATAGTAAAAATTATATCTTTTAATATTTCTTCTGCATATAAATAAAATTTTTACTAAAGGATGTGACCTTAATTTATCTAGTATTAAAAAATGATTCTAGTTTCCATATTTAGAACTGTAGCCCCACAATATGCTGCAAATTTTAATATTTTCCAGTACTTTTTTGTACCCACAAGTATTTGCCTATAGACTGGATGAGAATAATTGTTTTCAACCTAACCTTAATTTTTAAGTGCTCATTGAATTTATGATCATGTCTTGAAGTGAATTTGAAGTATGTTTAGGAGGACATATCTGGATTATGTTAATGTAGATGGAGTCAGTGATTGCTCTGCCAACTGCTTTTCAAGGATAAGTAACTTTAGCATTTATTTTCAATCACCCACATTTTAATATGATAGTACATCTTCAGTTTGCCAAGTTTGACATCTGCTGCATTTCTCATTCATTGAAAAATTGTTTAATACTTTATTCACTTAAGAAAATGAATGAATCACGTAAAGTAAGGTAGGTTAGTTACCTCTCTCTGACTTATGTAAGAAGAAACAGTGAGATACATAGTTTTAAGTGAATTAACATAGAGATAACTAAAGACTCATTTTAATTTGCTTAGTAATTTCTATATATATTAAAAGAATGATAGAAATTCAAATTAAGAAAAATACATAGATATGAGTTATTTGAAAATGTCATCTAAGTACTTTTATATACCATACATTAAAATGAAAGAACATTTTTCTTTGAAAATGTGCTAAGCTGTTTTCTCTTCTTTGATTATTTTATAGCTATACTTATGAAATATAATCTGAAATTAATTTCAATGACTGCTTAGGCTATAATATTATATAGTGATTTCTTGATCAAATTAGCACTGCTATTAAAATATGTGACACAAATAGTTCTGTTATTTTCCTGGCCTCGATTATCATAATTGATTTTACTGTGACACATAGCGGTGAATTTAAGAGCTTATGGTGTTTATTATAAATGGATAATCTTTACTAAATTGGTAGATATTAACATGCTTCAAAAATGCTGTCTAAATTCTCTAGAGTGCACATTATTTTCTTTTTTATTTTTTCTTCTACAAGTGTCTTAAGTTTATATTCAGAATGAGATAGTTAGCCATTGTTTTTATAAACTACAACTTTGTATCACATCAGAGAATGTAACGACAGAAATGATTTGAGTAATTAATTAAAACTTTCCAAACTATATGGCTCAACATCTGGCAAATTTACAAGAGAAAAACATTAGAATTTTTATGACAAATAGTCTCCATTCATTCACTGTAACTAATGTTTAAAAGCTACAATACTGAAATGTGTTCTGGTTTTGTTCCTGAACACAGATAACTTACTGGAACAGAAAGTTTTGTGTATCAATTAGTGAGTACATAGATGTAGATAAATACATACATACATACACAACATTTTTAATAGTTTATACAGCTATTAAAAAGTCTTCTTCCTATTGTTTAAGCAACCAGAGTATTGACATTGACTTGAACAATAAATGATAAGCTTAACATAAATGTTGGATATTAAAACATGGATGAAAATGTAGTGAATACAAAGTGCACAAAAAGGAATGATTGTTCAACTTGTCTTTTTTATAACTAAAATTTTAAAACTCATTACATATTTGAAAGATTATATATGAGACAAAGCAAAAGAAAAGAACCACAAAGCATCATTATTGATAAATTTTCTTCTACAAATTTGTATGTGTACATGTATATGCAACATTCTCAAAATAAGAACAACATTTTAAAAATAATCAGATTTACTAAATATATAGTCATTTGTTTTAGAAGTGATACAGCTCATTCCTGGAAGCCACCAGAAAACAGAATGTAGGAACTTATTTTATTCTGAATTAATGTAACCAATATATATTTGATTCTTCACTTTCTTTTAACCTGTAGATGAACTCCATTCACTGATATTGGGGAGATGTACTTTTAGAAGTATGTTTCTGCAGGGGAACAGTAAAAAGATAAAAGTAATGAAAAACCAAAACATCTTATTGAAAAGTGAGCTTCTCTCTCTGTCTAAAATAAATGTGGATGAATAATGGAGCGACTTTGCTCATCACTAGTCATGCAAAAATAAGAGCTGAAGGATCAATACAGTAAAAACAGTCATATTTATTAGAAACCAACTGGGCAAAAATTTTAAGATTATGTTTTATAATTAGCAGTTAAAACTAACAACAGGTTTTCTTTTTTCTTAGAAGTATTTATTTCTCTTAACAACATTTAACACAAGTATCATGAAATCTGGTGATTTCTGTCACCTGTAAAATGTTTTAACAATTTTTTAAGTTAAATTTCCTCATTGAAAATCTGTTTCTGGAGACCCATCTCAATAAACTCACAAATATTCAATTAAAGAAAAGGAAGTAGATTCAGTAACAAACCCTTATCTTGCATTCATTTTCTGTGTGAATTCATACAATTACCTATTTTGGATAATAAAGCACTCCAAAACTATTGCATTTTGGGGAGGTTTTTTTTTGTTTTTTGTTTTTTTATTTCTTTTAAATGAGATTCACACTACATTAAAATAATAAATGGAATTTCATTAAAGTTATCTAATTTTAAAATGTTTAAGATAGAGCTTATGAACAAAGTTTAGTGAGATTGAGATTTAAAATATCACACTAAAATGTACATTATAGTACCTTGTCAGGTGTCACGAATCGTGCGATTCAGTGGTTAAAAATACATGTTTGAAGGAATAGCTAAATGTAATAGCAAAAGTTATTTACACACAGGTAGAAAGATACATAAATAGATAAGGAAAGAATGATTCACATTGAAACTGTATTTACCTTATATTTTGAATAATATATAATTTACAAATATTTGTATCATAAAATCATAAACTATAATTTCTCTAGAAAAACATGCTGTGGTGTTCATGATTTATTCATAGCTTCTTTTAAAGAACCATATTATTATACAAGTTGACCAAATTCAAAATCTATATGCAAAATCTATATGAATAAAAATAATTTCATTACATAAACATTGAACTATTCAAAACATGTTTTTTATATTCATCAAGTAGGATTTTATTTTCATATTGAACAAAGAATTCAGCATTAGATGAGCACCAGCTTTACTATTTTTAGGGCATTATGAAATAATTGCTGTTATGCTGATATTTTTCTTCATTGTCTCTTTCCTTATCATTACAGCATTTAAGAAACAATAAGACACTTCTTACTATCCAAAACTGTTAATGTAATAGTAATAGCCAAGTATATGTATGATCAGTTTAAAAGTTATAAAAGAGGAAAGTATAATTTCTGTGTCAGTTTAAATTTAAAATGTGTGCAATATGAAAAATACCCTAACTGCAGTGTTCCTTTTTAATGTTTCAGAATTCTTAATATTGTATCAGTTTGCATATGTAGTTTTTTATATTTCTCTTCTAAAAATTACATATATTGAAAAAACCATGTTCACTTAGTGAAAAAAGCATATCTATAAAATACAAAGAGCCACATGCTGCTTTTCTTCTGCAATTCTTTCTGCTTCTGGTAAATAGTCTTTTTAAACCCAGTGGACTCTCATTTTAATATTAATTGTAACATTTTGCCCTTAGTGCTTTTCCTCTAAAGCAAACCAAAGTAGTTACCAATGAAAAATCTCAGTCATCAGCCAGGACAAATCTGCAAGGAAGGACTCCATAAATGAAAAGCCAATTTAAACTAAGAAGTGATTTGAATTCATAACCCTTTCAATCAGGGAAATGGAAAAGAACCAATTTTTCACCAACCCTAAGAGTTTGCAACAGAAGAGAACGGTAAATTCCACTCCTGGGGACCTTGTGGTTCAAAAGACATATGGGAAAGAGGAAAGAACAAGAATTACACACTAAACCTGTCTACATGAAGCTGATAAAATGGATTAGAGCGTGCTAGGCATGGCTTGATTCATTCCAGGGAGCTAAACTTTGCAAGTGATACATACTGGGCAGTGCATACTGATCAAGAGCACAGCAGAACACACACACACACACACACACACACACACACACACACACACACACTATATTTTCTACTCTGTAAATAGTAAATACTCATTCCTTACGTCAAAAAGAACTTTGTTTAAATTTTTATTCAGTACATTGCTGGCTTAAAGTCTCAAAGCCTTTATGTCTTTATCTGAAAATTAGAGACAAAGACCCTTTTCTCGACAGGTTGTGAAACTATAATGAAATAGAATATATATAGGTTTCAACAGAAATATATGTAGTATTTAAATTAGTGTTTAATTCATTGCAAGTATTCAGTGAATGACAAATATCATTAGTATAGTTTGGCAGATACAGCCTGTCAAATGACCAAAATAAAACAATTTAGTAAGAAGTCCTGTGATGTCCTTTATTCAGGAGAAAACAGTGGTGCACACTTCCCAAGGGACTCGGGGCAAGCAGGAGTTTTAGAGAGCTAGAAAAGGCAACACAGAATCAGGGCATGATTGGCTTGGAGATTGGGGATGTCTTTATAAGGTTAACTGGTCTATTTTCTAAGGTGAGGTAAGGAAGCTGATGCTGAGCTGAAGGACTGTGATTGGTATTAGGTTACCTTGACAGTGAGGTGTTTCCCATAAGTGCAGGCCGACTAAGTTTGGATTTGTGATGTGAGCAGCACTGCTGGGGAGGCCTTCATCATGTTGTGTATCCTAATATATGAATGAACTTTATAAGCTAAACTACTAAAAATAAACATTTCATATTTAACTCAATGTAATATACCTGATTGAAATATATAGTTTTATTACACATCTTAAATAAATATTTATCTCTTTTTTTTTTGCAAGAAAACAGACTTTGTAAAAAAAGTTTAATGAGCTCTATTCTTTTATCAATTTGTTTTTTGTAGTTTCATTACTTGGAATTCTTAAGTTCCCTTCTGAAAAATCAAAATTCAGAATTCATCTTACTCCATGCAGTTCTTCTTCACTGAAACATGTTTTAAACATGAATTTTATATTAAATATAAAATTAAATATATGTAGTCATGTTTTAAAATTTGTTTAAATTTAACACTCCTCTGTAATATCCTCAAAAAAAAATAACTACTCTCAATTTTTCCAAGAAAAAAATCAGTACCAAAATACATTTATCAACAATAAGGAAAAAGTTCATATATAGTTATCTCTGTGAATGAATAATGGCTTAGTGTTAAGAGAAGTAGTATTTTGATATGTTAAGTAAAGATTATTCCATCAAAATATCACCCTTAATCTCTCGCATATATTCTTGAGAACAAAGTCATCCCTCCTCTCTTAATATTCTTTTTAATCTGCAACAGAGCCTGAGGATAATTTCACCCTTTGAGTCTTCATTTTAAGTTCTGATTATTCTCACTGGGACCACTGATCAGATTGCCTTGGCTACCCTGACAATTTCTTGTAGCAGTTGCATTGACTCCATGATACCATGCTTGAATGTCACCTGTGTCATCCAGTATCTGCCTGTCTTTCCAATTAGTCTGTTCACTCTGGTAGAAATACTTGTTATCTGTTTCTTTCATCATCCCATTTTTGTCTTATTCCCATCCTATCTTACTCCTCCATATATTGCTGTATTCACAAACCATCTAGCCACTTTTAAATAACTAAACATCACTTGGATTCAACACAGCACTCATGATATTTGTGGGAGCTGCTCTTTGGGGTCACACAGTATAAATTGTATGCATGAAGGTAGTCACTGACAACTCTATTTGAAAGCAACATTTATTCTTTATTTCTCTTTATTTCAAAACATTAATTTCCAAAACAACAGAAAACAGCAGACCCTTTTAATATCTACAACAACTATACTGAGTGATCCAAGCAGAAACTTCAACTTATGCAATTACATTTGACATTTCAGATCTCACTTGTCAGTAAATCAACTAGCTCTTTCCTTTAACTAAAAACTCAGGTTTTCACGATAAGCACATATGCACCAAGTAAAATGATGGAAGAGAGAGAATATCAAGAGGCCTGCCTGATCCCCATATCCAGGTAAATGGTAGTGTGTGAGCTGGAGACACCTGCAGGTGACAATGTACAAACATGCTCTAGAATGAGGTGAATGTAGCTAACTCTAAACATATTCAGGAAAATGACTGTTATCTTAAGACCACAGTACATTAAAATAAAAGTTCATCATTTCTTCCTTGAGGCTTTATCTGGACAGCCATCTGTTAAGTTCTTTGTCTTCCATTCAAAGGAATGGACTTCTAAAAATTTATCAGATGTTGGCACTTAACATTGGATGAAATATTGTTCAATGTTAGATGGCATTTTTAGAGATGTTAATGATTAGATAGATATATAACAAATATGTAGTATATGAAACTAATCTGTCGGTCATAGAAAATTCTGATTCAGCTTAAAAATCAAGACTCCTATTTCCTGGGATACTTTGTAATTATTAAATAGAAATTTAATTATAAGGTACATTTTATAATAAATTTAATAATGCAAATTAGAAAATGGCTGAAATAACAAACATGGTTACTTTAAATCTCAAACATTCAAGAATAGACAATATTTTACCAATATTATTGGGCACCAGTTGTGTTCTAGACTTTAGTTAGTGAGCAAATGTCACAATAACACTGCTTTTATGATATACTTATTTCAATGGCTACAAGGGTAAGGGGACATTTTAGTTGGAGAGTAGAATAGAAACATATTTCTTAAAATAAATATATTAACCTTATTTTGTATCTGCATTTTTACTTGAGCAGACATAGAAGATCTATTTAAACTGAATCTTTCAAGAGACTACTAATGTTACCATCTAGCAAGGTTATCAAAGAAGATAAGATCCACCATCTTTTATTTGTTTCTTATTTGAGAATATTTGAGGTTATAACAATGCATTTGTCTGTACAACATCAAAGTATAGGTGTTTCCAATATTAGTTTGTTATTAAGCTTTTCAGCTGTCAGGTAACTCAAGTGGTCTGTAGTTGAATACATTCTAATGCCAGATGGAATATCAGAAAATGTGTATGAGGCTTTAATTATCTGAAAACTCAAGATGAACTGTTACTCATAATACCTGGGGATTTTAATGAAGATCATACATATGTTCTTCTTCCTAATTGAAGATGAGCTTCATTTTAACGAATCTAATCTCCTGAGAATTTAAAACATAAAAGAAAAGAGAAGATTGGCAGATAATTTTAAAAACCCAGAGTAAACTTTGCTAAAACTCTGCCTAATTGAATAGAAAATTATGGGAGTTTTATATTTTCGTATGGCAAATGATTGTGTTGAAGATGTAAAATATCTAGGCTTTCAAAGTTCAGGAAAATATAGGTATTAATTTTTTCATGGTTATCAAACAAGTGATACTCAACCGAAATATTAGTGATATACCTGAGTAAAGCATTAGACCTACAGATTTAAAGCTGAATGTTAATGCACTTTTAAAAATTGGGCTGTAAATAATATATTAATAATAGCTAGCATTTAGAGTTAGCAATATCTCAGATGTAGAGTTTAGAATAATTGAAGTTTTATTTTGTATGTTAGCCCATAAAGAAATTCTAACAGCTTTAAGAGAAGGAAAAAAAAAAAAATGAATGCTACGAGAACATGAAAGCAATGCATCAAAGTTGAGCAGGCAAAATAAAATTAAATGCACTTTAAATGTAATAAAAATATACACTTATTTCTAAAATTTGCCATGTTTACTGAGAGGTACTAAACGTTAGCTGGAAGCTATGTAATTTATTCTATGCTAGACCTATGTACAAGTTGTCACAGGAGCATATCACTGGCTAATCCGAACATTGCTTTGGTGATATAAGGAAGAGAATTCCCCAGGAATAACCAGAATGTGAATATGAATAATCCTGGTGAAGGTGAGGCAGGGCAGAAGAGCCTTTGTCAGATTTTTTCAAAAGCTAAAATCACTGAAAAGGAGTTTAGGGTTCCATGGGAGATGGTGGTGAATAGCCAGAGAAGCTCAAATGAAAATGAAAAAGTCAGGGGCAGGGTACCAGGATCTACCCTAGCACCACCCAAAATAGATAGGGCAGTGCTGGCCCGCCTGGCAGATATGTTGCTTATCTTGAGGTAGATATCAAATGCCATGACAATTTCATGCCATCACACATTTGCTTGAGGTAACTCTCAAGTGTTTTATCATTCACCCACTGCTGACTATGACAGTCACCAACATGCTGACTGTTCTGGACACTTAATTTTATTGCAAAATAATTTGTTTACTTTCAATTTTATAAATTACTCTCTCTACATAATTTAAATGCACACCCAGAATGTGCTATACTCCAGGCCCCTGACAAGATCAATTTTCTTAACTGAAGGCTTGGACTGAGGTAACTTTAGTTTGTTTTAGTCAAAAGTGATTTTACAAAAAAGATATGCCACCTTGTAGATACCTGTATGACTGCCCATATGGCCTGGATCAGGTGAGAGGCTGAATAACAATCAAGTTATCTTTTGAAAGAATGTCACTGTCATCAAGATATTTGGTTTTGAACCTGCTTCTGTCAAAGCTTATTTCTGCTTTTAACCCACCAAAACAAATTATTTGTTCAAATTTCAATTATGCTGATGACAATATGAGGAGCCTTTTATAGTCTGGAGCAATATGCATCTTTGAACTAAATTAATGCTTTTCTTAAAAGAAGAAAAATTATTTACTAATTTTAATATAACTTTAGGATGCAGAGGATGACACATTTGTGCTGAGCAATAATTCAGAGGACCTATCTGTTGAGTTATTGAATGATACTATATCTCTGAGGACTTGTCTTCTACTCATAATGACATACAGTGATTAGAGGGAAGAGGCTCAGGACCTGGCATGAGTCACATATCTAGGAAAAAAAGACAATGTCACCTAGCAAGTGAGACATAGTACTTATATGGAACAATAATTGATAAGCAGTGGGACTCAAAAATAGGACTATCTCAGCAGATATACAGAATAAAGAAATTAAGGTAAAGACTATCATATTTGAGGGTCCAGTAAATGGGAAAGCAATTTAGATGACTACCTGATGGTCTGCTGGTCTCCAGACTCCAAATGGAGATGAAAAGGAACAGTCCCATTCTTTGAGGTGCGAGAACAACAGATGTGAATCAACAATGCAACTTAATTATTACATTAAGAAGTGACACAATTAGGATGTAATTACTAAGACTGTTTTTTCATGAAGCATTTAGAATCAAAAATAGTATGATCCAATCCTAACAGAGTACTAATCTGAACTTGTCTAAATATACTTAACTTGAGTTTGGATTATTCATAAATTCTAGTAATCCCAAGTAAAAGAAATTGGGAAATTGGATGACAAGATAATGAGTTCAGGTTGATAAAATGTCGAAATACATTTTACATGTTTTCAACTATTTTAGAGGCTTATTCCAACTTTGTTTCTTACCGTCTGAGGAAACAAACTAGTTTATCATTCAAATACTATTTTATGGCTAGAGCAAATAATTAAAAAAAATTAAAGTCTTGTTTTTTAAATCTCTTCCTGTTTAGATATGAATTCATCTCCCCTCTTTTTATTATTTTCATCGCTGTATATTTGTAAATCCATGCCTAATTTTTTAATCATTTTGGTTAGTGAATATATGTCCTCTGGTAGTTTTTATTTTTCATCTTGTCTGAAAATATTTGTTTCATTTTGACATAACCAAAATGTCATAATCTCCCACATTAATATACTTTCTTTAAGCCAAATATATGAGTATATTATATTCATGTAATTAATAATGTCATTTAAACTTCCAATCAAGACTATATTACAGATTACCTAAACTCTACCTTATTTCCTTAAGCATAAATGTATGGAATCATTTACTCATATAAGTTTTTCTCTTATTTTTATTGAAATCTTTCTACAACCCAGTGTTTTTCATTAAATTATAAATGATCCTAAGCAATATGAGGACTTTTCAAGGCAATATGACAATGAAAGATAAAGAATGAAAATTGTTACCAGGATAAATATCCTTTGTCATGGTGACGAAAATGTCAATATTGACTTAGATTGCATTATTACCACTACGGAATCAACACAATTATATGTTGAGGAGCCTACTATCTGCTACGAACACCCTCCTGAAGAGCTCATTTGAAGGTCAACGAGGCCCTGAAATGAGTGCTCAACTTCCTTAGGGGAAGCCAAGAGTTTATACCCGGCATTGTGGTTTTCACTTTTTCCCTTGTTTTTAAAAAAGCAATTAAGCACACACTGTGAAAGTCTTTAACAGGTGAACAGTGTTACACTCAGGAGTAAAATCCTGTTTAAACACAAGAGAAATACAGAAAGTATCAGTTAAAACCTTTGTACGTTTTTGCTCTGTAATATTGGGGCCGGGAGTTTGCCAGATCCAGTTCCCAAATTTCCTTGCTAACTTCCAGCTAGTCAGATTCTTCCGGTGAGAGATTAGAAAGCAGGAGAAGGGGAGGATGCTGCTTACTTTCACTTTTCCAGACCTAGTCAGAACCTCAGGCAGGCCTCATGATGGCACACAGTGCTTCCTATCTCAGAGGCACCCGAGCACCAGTCTTGCAGGACACCCTCGTGAGGGGGTCAAAAAAGTTCAAAAAACATCATTTTTCTTTTGTCTTCTACCAACTTAGGGGCAGTGAGTGCCTCCTGTAATTATTACACTCTGGATCACATTATAGTTTTTATTTTTTACTTTTATTTATTTTTTTATCATTTAGCTTTCTAACACCAGTGTGGTCTTTGATTGACATACCTCTCATAGTTCCTATTTTGTTAAAGGCTTCTTTTTTGATAAAATACTGAACTTCCTTGCATCTCTCTCCTCCCTTATTTGGCTTCTTGGGAAAATTTAGAGCCTTTTCGACATACGTACGAAGCCACCTATTTCAAGTGCCTGAATCTTACTGGAAAAACCACATAACTGTGTAGACTGGGCTAACATTAAATTCATGATGAAAAATCACAAATACCTACTCACAGTTGTCTAAAATATGCTTTATCATTTTTTTGGTATCTGTTAGCTGAGTGCTCTTCAGAAATATACCCTAGTGTTTGTTCCCACCTTCTCTTGCCTCACAGATCTGAACAATTAATAATAATGATAATGATAATAAAATAAAAATAGAAGCATCCCGCAAGAATTATTCCTATGAACAAATATATCCATCTACATATATATCAACTCATACTGACTTTAATACTGGAAGTATATCTTTTTACTGGATCATCAATTCTTGTGTCTCTAACTAATAACTATTATATAAATATGGTACTTCTTTCTCATCAGAAACTATCCCCCCCTGAAGCCACATTTCTTCAGTCAACGCCATTTCTTCATCCCTTTCATAGAAAAACTTCTTGTTAGCTTCTTAGGTTTATTTTCACAGAGCCTCATGTCTAATTCTGTTTTCACAACATTCACGTTCTGACACCGCTTCTCAGCTCGAACTGCCAACATCTCTGAAACTTGTACAACAGCGTAGTTTTCCCCACTTCTCAGAAAGAGCTCAGTGACCATTCCTTCTAGAAATCTCACTAATAGTTTTTCCCTTCCTCACAGGCTGAGATGCCTCCTCAGGTCTCCTTTTCTGATCTTTGCTGTCCCCAGTCACAAAGTTGATATGACTGATTCTTTTATCCATGATCTCCTGTAATCCAGTGTTTGTTTGTGTGTTTGCTTATTTTTATGGCCTTTATGTGTCCATGATGCTCCTGTTGATATCTGGGAGCCAGATTTTTTCCTGTCCTCCAAACTCGTGTATACAGCTGCTTATCCTATATATCCAGCCATTTCCTCATATTGGTAATTTCCTCTCTACTTACTATCTTCCTCTATTTTATGGTGTTCATAATACGTATAACTGTAAAAAATTATCTGTTATTTATTTCTTCTATATTTACTTAATTCTCCCCAACTAGAATATAAGTTCCATGAAAATAGAGATATTTCTGCTTTATTACTGTTGCATTACCAACTTCTAGAAGAGTGACTGTTGTATATCAATAACTCTGTCAATTTTTGCTAGACAAAGAAAGGCATGAATAACCCCTGTGAAGTTTTTTGTTGCCTGGAAAAGTACTTAGTTATAGGATATATCCATTTTAGCTAACTAAATGGAAATAGCTATATATGGTTATTTGAGTAAAGACCCGTCTTGTAAAATGGATTGAAGTTCCTATTCCATGGCTATAATTTTTAGATATGCAAAAATAATAAGTTCCAGAGATCTATTGTACAACATCGAGCTTATAGTTAACAATATGATATCATTCACTTGAATGTTCATTAAGAGGGTAGATCTCATTAACTGCCCTTAACACACTGGAAAGTGTTAGATATGTCTATTATCTTGATTGTGGTGATGGTATTACAGGTGTAGATTTATATCCCAACTCATCGAATCATATACATTAAACGTGTGCTTTCCTTGGGTATACAATTATACCTTAATAAAACTTAAAAAATGGGAAGCATCTTTTGCAAGATTATTTCTTTTCAGTGGCTCATTTCTGTATGCTTGGGTACCTGTTATAGAATATCAAAAAATATCAAGCATTATAATTGCTAAAGTATGTTTAAATTTAATTAAAACAAAAATATTTCCTAAACTTGAGCCTTTTCTTCCCTGGAAACTATTCCTAGGAATTTATTATTGATACTCTAATGTTAACTGCATTTCATATTTTATTGTATGCACATGAAAATATTTTGAGAATTAACCAATATATATGGAGAATGAAGCTTAAAGAGGTAAAATTTTCAGGCCAAATCACCCAGGAGTAAGTGTTGGGAATTATAGCCCAAGAAAAAAATATATATCACTTTCCCAAAGATTAGGAATCATTGGAGAATTTCTTTGCTTCATTGGATTATTTATTTAATCCACTATGGAATTTTTTCTGTACAAATTTTCCAATAACACATTAATCCTTTTTACTGTTTTTTGAATTCATATTGTTTTGCTTTCTTTATATTAGTGTGAAATGCAGTTTGCAAAACTGATAAACATCTTTATTTTACTTTATTTAGAGAAATAGTGTCCTTAAGCATAAGTAATTCTATCTCTAATGTGACTAAATACTTCAGACATTTAGGTTCACTTCATGAATCTTTAGCATATATTTTAGGTAAAAGTTATAACTCAGCTACACACTGCATTTTATATATTGATATAGATGGGGTTGTGATTAAAGTTTGGAGTTTGTGTTATCTTATTTTATTATAGCAATAAAATTTCATTAGTTTAGATCAGATGACCACACAAATAACCTACTTGAAACTCTCGAAGTATGCAAGAAAAACAAGCTTAAAAAGCCAAGATAATAAAGCACTTTCAAACAGAAAAAAAATTCAAGGTTGATAGAAAAGAAAGTCATGTGTAAAATAGTTTAAATAATACGAATATTTTTTTTTATTAAGACATCACGAAGTCTGAAATTAAAATAAAGCGAAAAAAGAGAAAAGCTTAATATGTAAATGTACATTGGGCTGGGAAAAGACCACAGCAGCCTGTGACATGAACTTATTTAACAGATTTGGGGCTGCTGGTCAGAGGAATTGGATGAATTTTGAAGGATCTTGAAGACAGACTCCTGGCTTTAAGCTCTATGGTCTTTTCCTAACTCAAATGTGCCTTCTTTTAAAAACAGAAGATGCACATTTACCTGACAACAATACTAGAAAAAAAAAATTAATGCAAACATAAATAGTTTCGCTGGTTGGTTTCCCTGCTTTTACGTACTTCACAGACAACATGAATCCGATGCCTTGTGGACCATGTAGTCTTTGCTGCCACTTTCATCTCAGCTGCAGGAGCCTGAAGGCACCTATAGGCAGTGCCTATGTGAACCGATGTGGCTGTGTGTCAATGAGACATTTATGAATACTTAAATTAACTTAAATTAAATTAAATTAAATTAAATTGCTTTCAACCATTGAGAAATGTAAAAACCGTTCTTACCTTGACCTCCTCACCAAAACTATGGTTATCTGGGTTTGGCCTACAGGCCATACTGTAGACACTCCTTCTGTATGAATGAAATCATTACCAATGAAATCGTTGCTGTTATTGTTTTTGTTAGATGTTTCAACACATATTCTATTTAAATATATACAGATAGATTATTGAAACAAGTATTTTAAGATTTGCAAAATCATACCATGTTCTTAAGCTGGAAAGAAATTTAACGAATTCTAGTAACTTCTGTATTGCATTCCTCATCGTTGAGAATGTTTTTGTTTTTCTTTTTAAGAAAAATTAGCATGACTAATTATGTCTAATTTCTTTCTAGCTTATGAATTTTCTGAAATTAGACAACAGGTTTTATCAAATCCTTTAGTATCTCAGCATTTAGTATAATGTTTTACATCTTGCTGTTTAAAGTGTGGTCCTCAGAACAGCCTCAGCATCACCTGGTATCTTATTAAAAGTGTTGACTCTCAATTTTCAACCCAAACATGCTTAATCAGAGTTTGCATTTTTAACTGGGATTCCTATACACAGTACAGTTGAGAAGTTCTGTTCTAGCAAACAGTGAGCACTTAGGTATTAATAATAAACCACTAAAAATATGTCCAACTTAAGTAATTTCCTTAGGTTCCATGCAAATATGTTTACCTAAAAAAAATTGTGACTATGCATTAAAGATATGCAAGTATCAGACACTTCTTTACTGCAAGATCACTTGGATAACAGCTTTGGAACTAACATCCATTCCTTGTGGCCATTTTGTGGATGAAGGGAAATTTTTAGTCTATATAAATATTGTCATGAGATTTCACAAAAATAATGTTAACGTGGATTTTACGTAATTCAGATAATTAAAAATTTTGAGAGACACTTTCCTGGATTGCTATGTAGTTGATTTCTTATAATGCCATGTGGACATATATAGCTAAAAGCAAACTTGAGGATCGTGAGAGCTAGAGTCAACATCAGTGAACATTGATAATTTAATATATTTCTCAGAAAATAACTTACTGGACAAACTTTCATCTAAATATAAAATCTAAATATAAAATCTTTATAGTCTGCACTTAGACTATCTTTTGAATAAAAAGAAAATATATCTTGCTATTCTATTCATTACATATTTAACCAACACTGAGCCTTTCTCAGTCAATAGGACTTATTTACACAGACACAGAGAAAATAGTGGCTTTCTTCCCTGGAATTCTCTAGTGTCTTCTGCACCTCCCCCTAAGTAAGCCCTTGACTTCCCTGAGAGTACTCTGGCCTCGAGATCTCTGCAGAACTTCCTACATCTATGAATATCTACAAGTTATTTACAGAAGATTACAAAATAAAAATATGTAGTAGGTAATATGCTATAAATTAATCTAACAAGAATGTGAGGATAATAGATAATTAAAGAATTCTGTTTGTGTGCAGGACAGTAAATGTGTCTGGTATTCCAGGTGGAAGTTGCTCCCTGTAGATCTCACATGTACACTGAGCTCAGGGACCATAATAAAGGTTGCTAAAGAATAGTGACAAATACATTTTCCTTACATCATTATTCTTTTTTGGAGACTTAGATGCTAGTTCTATAAAAACAAACATTTGAGACCCCCCCCCCAAAAAAGATATTATATAACTAAAGAAAATTTTAGTATTTTTCTCTATATTTTATTTGCTCATACAATCAATGAGTACTAATTTAGTATCTATTATATCCTAGTCATTTTCTAGGTTTGGGGGGAGAAATTTAGCAAGGGTGAAAAAAGATAAAGAACAAAATTCCATCTATCATGGAGCTTATGTTTTATTGCCTAAACTTAGCTAGTGCCTATAGTATGCCACTTTTGTTCCTTACAACCTCACTCTTCTGCAGGATACACTTATAATTTCCATATTACAGAGGAATAAATAGACAGAGAGCAGTTAAGTAATTACCCAAGATGGCACAGTTAGTATTGGGGAGAGAAAGGTTCTAAAGTCATATAGTCAAGAATAAAAAAATCATTAGTATATTATTGAAATATCTTTTTAAACAAATTTATTGGAGTGACATTGTTTAATAAAATTATATAAGTTCAAGAGTATAATTCAATAATGTCATATAATTGCATTGTGTGGAGGAGGTAGAGAAGGGTAAAGGGGTGAATTAAGGGGTGATGGAAAGAAATTTGATTTTGAGTGGTGGAATATTATCTTTAGAAGACACAAACTAGGAGAGGTAGATGAATAGTGAGATTAAACAGCCATAAACAAGAGTTGGTAAAACTGATGTAATGTGCTCTTGAAAAAAAAAAATAACTGTAGATTTCAATATTTTGGTACTTACAAATCCTGTGCTTAAGGTAGATAGTATTCAGATAGTTAATATACAATGACAAAAATATTAGTTAAGGAAGCTCAATGTCAGGAATTCAAATGTTTGGGAATACTTTAGTACACATATTTGGTAGTTTTTCATATTAGTTAAATATTATATAATCATTAATACCTAGGACCAATGAGTGAAATATATATAATATAATTAGCATTTGTGAATATATTCAGATGTTGCTTACAGAAGGCAAATTTCTTCCAATGCAATTTTAATCAATAAAAATAGCTTACAAATTACATACATTTGCCCATTTTAGGCATAAACTATTTTGGAAGAAAGTTTATACTTAAAATTATTCTCTATTCAGTATATTAGGAAATTCTCTATTCAGAGTATTACAAATGTGATTTGAACATTAGCCTAATAAGTTACACTCTAATGAGTTATTTTCCACTCACAGTAGCTTTCCGTTTTGTGAAATGTTTCACTTCTTTTGTGTATGTTCATTTATCAATCATCAGTTTTAAAAGTTTAACTTTTTTTTTTTTTTTAATTTTCACATTGTCTAGAACTACCTCCAAGTTCTAGCTTCACAAGTATATACTTAGAGTTACTTTTATATAGTGTCATGAGATCTTTGGGCAATATGGTAGATAGACTAAATTTCAGAAGGCTGGCCGTTCCCAGCCCCCTTCTAAGTCACTTCTTTTTTCCAAGCCAAAGGTCATCAAAGTCAACAGTTCAGGGAAGAGAATCTGACCCTAAGAGAGCCCATCAATAAAAGGCTGTGATCACCTGAAGTGATCAGATTTAGAGAACTGTAGCTTGATGATACCAGAGGACCCACAGAGCAAAATGGAGATAGACAGAGTCACATGAGCAGATGCATACAAAGGTAAAAGATATAGGAACCCATTTTGGAGCCTCTGTGAGGCCTAAATGACCTTCAGAGCCCCAACCCATGAATCTCCATTTTCATGTCACCATGAGGCTTGGCTGTGCCATTTTGCCTGAGTGAGGCTGGCAACAGGATAGAGATTCTTGTTTTGCTAATTTCCTCAGATATTTTCACAGTGAACTCAACCTTGAGCAATAATAAGATGTTCTCAATGAGAAAAGCCCAGCTCACACAGCTGGAAAACACAGCCAGGGAGGAAAAAAAAAAAAAGGTCACTGCCCTTCCTTCTGACTGCTGCCTTAATAAGATACTTATCCCAATTGCTCAGGAGGGAAAGGCGATGACCACTGATCTTTGCCTCTTTTCAGCTGGAAGTACCTCAGGCATTATTCTAGAGCTTTGAGTCTTTAGCCTAAAAAATGCAGTAGGTGCATGGGCTTCCACATAGCTATGAACTTCTGATAGTGTGTGTAAGGTTTTTTGCCTGTGTACATATTTCTGGGGTGAGGTACGATTCATAACTTTCTACTTTCAAAGGTGCCTATAATTCAAAAGTGGTTGTAGATAGAAAGGAAAACCTAGGCCATTTGTTTTGGAAAGATGAGCTTTTCTCTAGATGAAATATCTTGACTCTCTATATTAAAGTATTAGGATTTCTCTCAATTTTTCTGAATCCATTCTATAACTAAATTTTATTTTCTTTGGATCTGTCCCAGTTTGACATTACTACTTTCATCTTAAATGGAGACGCACCTCTGTCTAATGCATAAATAAATAGCTGTGAAAGTATAGAAAACAAAAACAAAGTTAAAATTCTTATTGTACCTATACGATTCCTTAGAAAAACCATGAAAGCTTGTCAGTTTGTGTATTTAGAATAACATGACTGGGAATTTAACAGGCATGAAGTGTTGCAGTATTCATTAAGAAGGGAATATGTTTCGTTCTTTCAATAGATATTCGTTGTTTAGACTAGTGAGTATTTTTTATAGTGAGACATTTTTGCATGAGAAAAATACATTTGCTCTCTGTAGCTGTGTTCACCACACTTAGATATTAGTTATTTTTATAACTGATGTAATAATCAAAACTTTTTAAAGGTCATAACCCTGCTAAAAGCAGAGAAATTAAATTAACATTAATACAAACAAACAAAAATAACTTTAAATTACCAATTAATAATAGCTCAGTTATCTCAGGTTTAAATTCAAAGCTTCCATGGTACAGTCATTAATCACTGCAAAGTCACTTGGAAGTAGGTGTTTTTGCCTGTTATTCTTTTGTGTCATGGACTACATGGGTGGTGTGGTGAATCTTATGGATCCCTTTTGAAAATAACATTTTTTAAATGAATAAAACAAAAACCTAAAGTATTGAAATAAAATTATTAGACCGAAATACAGTTCTCAAAACAATAAAAAGTGGCATAGTAAAAGCTGGGTTTAGTAATGAAGTACATAATGAGCTAGCAGATGTAATAATTTGGCTTCGAAGTAGTAATGGCTATAAAAGATAATTTGATATACCTTCAATAATTGTAATGTGATATGAAAATATCTGTGATTTCTATTGTAGAGTCACAAGTATCCCTATATTACTGTTTTATTGCTTTTGTTAACAAATTGATAAAAGTGCTATATTTTGGTTAAAAGGGATTGAAAATATTTAAGTATTTTTCATATTCAAGTTAATGGATCTCCTAACATTCTCAGATTAAGATCCCCTAGGTCAGGTCTATTTGCTACTCTTTTACTCTAATTGTAATGATGGTTTTTTAGAAGGCAACATTTAATAACCAAGAATACGGCAGATGACAGCGTTAAGCTGGTCTTGGCCATCTTTGTTCCAGATTAGCCATTTTGGAGGTAGTTAGGGCGTTGTTAATGTCTGCCATGGAGTTAGGTTGACTCTCTCTGTCATCTGCTGATGAACTCAGTGATGAAGGAAGTCACAGTCTCCACTTTCGATGGACTTTCCATACTGCCTCGAGTGACTTGACCCCAATTAGCTGTGACTCTCTTTTGGTTTCCATACCAGCAAAATGCTCAGAATTTCTTATCTAACAGAGCCACTTAATCCCACTACTATGACCAGGTTCAGAACACTCCCAGCATGATATGTACCTTTGTTTCTCCACACCCTGGCCTCCAGGCACATGACCTTTTGTTTCACTTTGACTGTAGAGTTCACTGAGAGGCAGAAGGAGTGCTACCCAGAACCCCTGTTTCTCTGTCACTTTCTCTGTTTACTGCAGGATGCCTTAGGATCATCCTATCCAGTGTGGCAGTATTTTAGAAGTCCGAACAGAATATGGCCAAGCTTCACAGCTTTTGGAGCCAAGTACAGCTAGTGTTTTACTTTATCTTACAAAATTCGGTCTAGGTCACACAGTGTCCAAAAATCTGCAAAAAACAAAACAAAACAAAACAAAAAACAAACAAACAAAAACATCCCATCAATTTCTTCCTTCCTATAATTCTTTGACCTGGAAGGAACAGGTTTTCCATTTTATCTTCCTCTTTGACAAAATATGATGACAACCACATCCTACCCTACATTTTCTGTCTTATAGTCTACTACAATATTATTATATGATCAATTCTCCAAGGTCTATCCCATAGGCTAACACAAGCTAAAAAATTACTAAAAAGTCTTTCTTCTGTTTTCTTACTAAATTGAATTCTCAAAAGAACAGTTCATTATGGAGTTAACAGAATATCGGTTATTTGATCTTAAATATTTATTTTCTCTATAAAGTGATAAATGGCATTAATTAAATATCAGGAAGCCAAAGCAACAGGATTTTGAGAAAAGAAAAAACACTACAGAAAATGTAAATGCCTGTTTCATTGCACATTATATCATTCTAAAAGTTAAACTAAAACTAAGATTTAGGAAGGCAATTAAGTTTTCAGAACTTTGATTTTCAGTTGCTTAGTTTATAATAAAAGTTGAACTTTGGGAATCAAAGCAGATGGAAGCGTGTTTGATAGACTCTTCTCATTCTACCATTCCATAGTCATTTGTGCAGATTTTGATGGGTTTGCAGAGCTGTATGAAGCAACATATATTATGATGTAAATGCCATCATTATGACATATGCTTAAACTTCTGCTGAGAAATAAATAAAATATCTTGAAATGCCTGCTGTTTATCCCAGCTGTTTATTTCTCACAGCCCATAAATGGAAAAGTCACACAGTTTAGCATTTACATGCTAGAGAGGCATTTGGATATAATTAAAACCCTTCCAGAGAGTGCTTTTCCTTTTGTTCTGAATTACAATTAACTCATAATTTCAAAAAAAGAGGGCAAGGGCATTAACTGAGAATAAAATGTGTGTGTGTGTGTGTGTGTGTGTGTGTGTGTGTGTGTGTGTATCCACTCCCTCCCAGGAAAGTGAAAAACTACCAAGAATTGCTTTTCTTTCCTTCCAAATTTTC
Organism: Eonycteris spelaea; assembly: GCA_003508835.1. Taxonomy (NCBI): domain Eukaryota; kingdom Metazoa; phylum Chordata; class Mammalia; order Chiroptera; family Pteropodidae; genus Eonycteris; species Eonycteris spelaea. The sequence continues at coordinate 16,012,451 of PUFA01000021.1, forward strand.
AATAATGGAGTAAATAAGTGAGAAGGCGTATGTGAAAACAAATATAGGCCACCCAGGCTGTAGGTCTGGCTGCAGCTCCAGTGGAGACATGATTACTAGCAAGAAACTTGTTCCTGTGGGTGACTGGGCAGACTGCAGTACCGACTTATACTGACAGCAGCACACAATGAATAAGGGCATGCCAAGGGGGTTGCACTGCCTTCATTTAAAAATGATGAAACATCTTATAAAATTACAAAAACCAGTTGAAATGTTTTACAGTCATAAACTAATATATTTATGTATAAATATTTTAATAATTACTGTTTATTTTTTCATAAATGTGCTATAAATGCTTTATCAATTTCATAAATGCTTAACGTAAAGTTTTCGCTTGTTTCTTTAGCGATGATGCGACAATATTTTAAATTTGTTGTAATGACAATGGTTAAATAAATGAACCAATAGGTTTTCTCTACTTTCTCACTCTAATTAAAGATTTATCACTAGATTAATAAAAATTATAATGTAATGATGGCAGTACATGCTATTATAGAGAAGCCTCACATTTTAAAATGTGGTATAGTATCAGATTTTTTTAACCTTGATGAAATAAATACGATATGAAAAACTCAAACTTTTCACTCATAATAGATTAATAGAACCTAGTAATTAAAACATATTCTTATTACTATACAAAATAATTAGAGAAAAAATAAACTTGAATTATTTTGTTATCAAATTAACCCCTTAATTTTATTCCAATATTTTTATTTAAAACATCTTTGATCAAATTTTATATATACATGTGTAAAAATTATATATATAATCCTTTATTATATGTATTAAACATATTATTAAACAATATGTTAATAGCTTTCATGTCTCAATTCATAATTACATATTTTCTTATGGGTAATCATGTTAAATAAGTCTGATTTTTTAAAGTGAGAAGTAAATATTTTACTTAAGGGTGATCTTATTTTATATGTTGTGTGTATGTGTTGTGGTGATTGTGTCCATGTGAAAAAATCAAATGATTTAGTGTTTAGTACAAATATATACTGACTTTCTAATATGAATAAGGCCGTAAATGGACCTTGGCTAAATCTTGGCCTCATTCGCCATGTGATAACTTTTGTTCATTCACATGAGATTCACACACAGTGTGCTAAGAAAACAGACTGAGGGAAGTTCTAGTTAGAAGTCAACAAGTGTGTGGGATCAGAGAGTAAAACTTTTAAAAAAGGGCCTGGCCTACTAGTTTTTGTTAAACTTTCCAATCTTTAATGATTAAAAGGACTCATTCACATTTTCTTCAGTGATTTATTCTGCCTCTTCCAGGCAGGTGGTCTAAAACAAAAACTCTCATGGGAACCGAAGATTCATAACCTCTAGGTACATATATTTTACATGACACTTCCAAGAGGACACCAGTAAATTTAGTCATTTTGATAGATTTTCAAAATTTTTTAAATTTTTTAAATGTATGGTATTTAAGTTCAATGTCCTAACAACTAGAGAGAGAAAAGGGTCATTTATATGCAAAAATTACAAAGGTTTAAATTAGTAAACATTGCCATATAAATAGTGTTTCTGTGTTTTTAATAATTTTGTCCTTAGAAGAACCTAGGAGTCTATATCCTCACTAGAGTAAGAGAAAATAGAAATTGGATAAATTATTATCATAAATATGCTTAAAATATCACTATAATTTATGTGTAATCATGAATGTATTCATTCTTTGAACACTCCTGTTAAGATAGGAAGTAAAATTTTCCAAACATTTAGTTATTTATTCTGATCACTGGTAGAATAACATTATATGGCTAAATTCAAGAGTATTTTCAGTTTAAAAAATTATATTTTTCTGTTTACTCCCTGGACTAAATGTTTAATTTTTAATGCATATTTGCAAATTGTCACATTATTTCTATCTTTATAATATTAAGTTTTAGTTCATTAAATATACAGATATACATATATTTGTATGTATTTTTAGGAAGTATACATTTAAGAATTGACAGAGTTAAAGGAAAATTCAAATCATAGGTTGTGGCAATATATTCTGGCTGTTTCAATTAAGGGGGATTAATTTTATCACAATACTAACTGTACCAAAATAGTCTTATGATCTTAATTTTCCTCAAGCTCTATCAAAATTTTAGGAATAAGTGTCCTCTCAACATTTAGATATTTCTAGAATTTGGATTTCTTTTTATCCAATACTGTAATCTAAACTGCCATCAGCTTTCTCCTAATCTAATAGAAAGTACTTTTTAAATCTATAGACTTTGTTTGTTTTGAACGTTATTTTCACCAAGATAAAATACATTATTACATAAAACAAATCGTATTCTGTGCTTCACTTTTAATTTAAAACCCATTCACAGTTTCTCATTGCTTTTAGGCTTAAAAAAAAAATTCTTCTTAACATGTCCTTCAAAGGGCATTGTTTCTGGGCCCTGCATACTTCTGTCTCATTCTGTACCATGTCACCATCACTTGTTTTCTTACTTCTAACTATAGGCATCCTCTTTCAGATTCTTGGATCCATTTACCCCTGGGCCCTTCTACATGATGCATCCTTTTAAGATAACTATTTTCTCTCATTTCTATGAAGACAAATTTAAGTCATTCACCAAAGGGTGATAGTTTCAATAAAAAAATAACAAAACAAATAAAACAAAACAAAACTTCCTGATCCCCATAACCAGGTTCAATCCTTATTGTGTGGTTTTATAACATCACATACCATCTTTCAAATATCACATTTGTCATTTCACAGTGTGTGTGTAATGTGTGTGCACATTAGCATGCAAACTCAGCATTTTTCTTTTCCTAATTTGGTTATCCCAGCAGAGAAGCTAAATAGGAAAACAGTAACAATTTCATGATGTTTAATTCTTAAACATCATGAACTTAGGTAACAAAGAAAGGGACCATTTTAGAGGAGGTCAACAATTCTAATGACAATATTATAATTCAAGAGATAATTAGCTCTAGAGCGAAGGAGTGACAAAGAATTTGGGACTCCCTTTAGTTCAAAATGTCCTTTGGCTAAAAATTATTTACATAATTTCCACACACAAATTGCAACTCAGACCTCAAAACTCTCATCCAACCATGGCACAAGATTAGGCTCTAGGCACGAAATTGAATCATCTTAATCAGACCTTTGTGACAGAGTCTTTGGATTCTTATACTCAGGGGCAGAGATCTGTGACTTAAAATGACAAGTTATCTGAAACCAACCCATATACAGTATACAATTTGAGACAGTAAATTAGATTCCTGTGGCTACTGTAACAAATTCTACAAATTGGGTGTTTTAAAACAATAGAAATTTATTCTTTCACAGCCGTAGAGGCTATAAGTCTGAATTATGTTAGGGCTGTTTTCCATTTGAAGCCTCTCAAAAAACTTTTGGTCTCTTTCTCTTCCCAGGTTTGTCTGGCTGCGGAAATTCCTTGACTTGGTCTACATCTCTTTCTGCGTGATTTTTCATTGCCTTTCCCTCTAAATGTCTCTCCCTCATCTCCCCGTGCTTCTCTCTTGTGAGAATATAAGTGATATCATTAACAGATACTCGATAATCTGAGATGAATTCTTCCTCTCAAAATCCTTAACCATACCTGTTACCATAAAAGGCAAATAATATCTTTTACCATATAAGATAATATTCACAGTCTAGGATTAAGACGTGGATCTAACTTTCGGGGGAATCAACACCAGCCCACTGAAGATAGGCAAAGGTAATCTGCAGTAAAGATAATCTCTTCTTTCGAAAAATGGGACGTGACAGGCATTGTTTCATAATAATTTTGAAACTGAAGCCAGGCACATGTTACCAATTCCTTCTGCACTGAAGGAAGGTAAGGAACATTGATAGGGCACCCTTATACTCCTTAGTATCGTTGCTTTAGGTACTTTGGTACTTTGCTCACTCTCTGCTCTGAGCTTTTGGTTCTCTCTTCTTCACCCCACCCCGCCAAAGAAAGAGCCCATTCTCCAGGATGAGTAGTTTTCTCATACTTTGGAGGCCCTGAGGCTCCTTTTCATTTTAAAGTGTCTCTGCATCTTTTAATCCAAACCATTGGTACTTCTGTCTGTATTCTAAAAACTGATGAATTTCCTATAACTCTTATTGTCATTCTCTCCATTAGACAAAAGCTATACCATGAAATATTTTTGAGACAGGCTGCTGTGTACTTTGGTCTATGGGCCAGAGTGCTGTGTTATATACATTTATAATCTGTGAAGTCATTTTGAATAGCTAAGTGAGTCTATAGTATAACACTTTAATTTTACTTTTTAATAAGATACTTAATGAAAAGTCCACAATCTGTATACGACTGAGTTTACCCTGATGTTTTGCTGACATTGTCCTGGATTTGATCTTTTATTTTCCTGAAGCCTTCCTTTACTTGGAGAATTTTTTTCTTTTCTGCTCCTGCTAGCAAGGATGAATGAGAGAAGTAGTTTTATTTTCCAACATCACAAGTACTATGTTAAATATATTTTTCACCATCCACATTAAGTAGACAGGGTCGCAAACATTCTTCCTTAAATGATATAACCCAGTTTATTTCCAGCCTCCAAAGACAGTATTTGTGTTGTCTTTCTACCATCCTCATGGCCAGTGCAATGTAAAATATCTTAGATTTTCGGACAGCAACACCATAACTCTAGTAATAACAACTGTATCAAATAGGGTTCATTCAGGGAAGTAGAATCAGCATGAGTGTTATGGAATGAGGAATTTACCATATAAAACTTTGTATAACTGTGTCCAAAGCAGGGAAATGTAAAGACTCAGGGTAGAAAGCAGTAACAAGAATCCCGAAACTAAAGGGGAGTCTGGGAGACCATGCACATCCTGCTGCCGGAGTAGGGCCATGAATAAGAGGCTTTGGAAAAAGTATATAGAACTATGTTACATCTTTATATCTATCCCATGTCTAAGACCAGAGCTAAGTGTCCAGTAGTAAGTTTATGGCTGGTATAGTCAGTATATTTGATTTTCATCTTTCTAAAAGTATGATTTCTATTGGGCATTAGGCTGAAGAGATCTAGCAGGTAGAGGGAAATTTGGGCTGGAACAGAGCCAGCATTAGACTAGTACTGAAGAGGAATTCAATATCATAGAAATAGGTGGCTGAAAACACTGCTTGTTTAGAATAAAAACAATAGAGGAATAAAGTCAGAAGTGGGAGAGAGCAGTATTGAAGAAGAGAAAAGAAAGAAGTTAAGGGATCAATGAACTAAAAGAGTTAGGGAATAGCATCCAAATTGGAAAGAGACAAATAAAATGATCTCTGTTCACAGGTGATGTGATTTTATATGTAGAAAACTCTGAAGATTTCACAAAAATCTGTTTGAACTAATAAACAAATTCAGCAAAAATTTTCAGGATACAAAATCAATACACAAAATCAATCGTGTTTTTATAAATTAATAATACACCATCTACAAAAGAAAAGAAATAATTCAATTTACAATAGCATCGACAAAAAAATCTAGGAATAAAATTAACCAAGGAGGCAAAAGAATTGACAGACTCTTATTGAAAGAAATTAAAGAAGACACCAATTAGTACAAAGACATCTCATACTGGTGGATTGGAAGACTAAGATGTCATTATTACCCAAAGTGATCAATCTACAGATTTAATACAATCCCTAACAAAATCCCATGTGGCATTTTTTTCCAGGAGAAATAGAAGAAAATCCCAAATTTATATAAAATCTCAAGGGACCCCAGGGGTATATCCAAATGCAAAAGTAAAAGTAATGATAATGAAGTTGAAACCTTACATTGAACCACATACAAACAAATCAATTTAAAATAGATCAAACACCTAAACAAAGACCTAAAACTACACAACTCTTAGAAGAAAACAGAAAAGCTTCTAGACATTGGATTTGGTAATGATTTCTTGGATCAAACACCAAAAACATAGGCAACAAACATACACATAAATAAATTGAAGTACATCAAACTTTAAAACGTGTGTGCATCAAGAACGCAATCAACAGATTGAAAAGGCCATGTATAGAATGAGAGAAAATATTTGAAAATCATATATATAATAAGAGGTGAATATCCAGAACCTATAAAGAACTCCTAAAAACTCAACACCAAAAGAAACAAAAGTCAATTTAAAAATGGTCAAAGGCCTTGAATAAGTATTTCTCCAAAGAAGATACACAAACGACCAATATGCATATGAAAAGATGCTTAACATCACTGATCATTAAGGAAATGCAAAATGAAATGTCACTTCACACACATTCAGCTTGCTACTCTCATAAAAATAGAAAATAATTGTTGTCAAGGATGTGTAGTAATCGGCACAATTTGATGGGAAAGTAAATTAATGCAGCTGCAGTGGAAAATAGTATGTTGGTTCCACAAAGAATTGAAAACAATGTTACTATAAAATGTGGTAACCCCCTCTGGGTATATATCCAAAATAAATGAAAGCAGGTACTCAAATAATTGTATACCCATGCTCATAGCAGCAGTCTTCAAAATAGCTAATAGGTGAAAACAACCCGATTATTCATCAATAGATGAATGAATAAACAAAATGTTGTATATACATACAATGAAATATTGTTTATCTTTTAAAAGGAAGGAAATTCTGACTCATGCTATACAGCATGAATGATCACTGAAGACTTATGCTAAGTAAAATAAACCAGTCATACACACACAAAACAAATTTTGGATGATTCAATTTGAATGAAGTACCTGGACTAATAAAGTATATATAAACAGAAGCTAGATTGTTCGGTGCCAGAGATTAGGGAGAGGAGGAAATGGAAATTGTTCATCAATGGTTATACAATTTCAGTTTTGTAAGGTAAAGAGTTCTGGAGATTGGTTGCACAACAATGTGAATATATGTAATACTATTGAACTAGACACTTAAAAATGGTTAAGATGGTTAATTTTGTTATTTGTATTTTACCATCAATAAAAATAAGGAAAAATTTCAATAAAAAATAGAAGAATTAGGAAGATTTTGTTATAGAAATCAATATTAAAATGTTTTCAAGAAGGCAAGAATATGTTTTAAAGAATAGTAGGACTCAAAGGTCAACTTTAAATACTCTCTGTTAAAACATTATATACTGATCTCTAGATAAACAATCTGAAAAAATAAATTCATATCTCAAAATACTTCCAAGAACTAATATAGTCAGAGGATGGAAAATACATCATTATCTTTGTCAAAATAGTTTGAGTGATACTCGAAATGGGAAAAAAATGCTGTAATAATTAGGCATGTGAATGGGGATTAAAAATGAATATAGTCACTATGGATCCTTTCAGAATGGAAATATGGAACCAGGAAACCATGGGTATAGGAGTAAAGGCAGATGTTACTCAAAGCTTATCTGATTGACGGTGACTATGTTTTATAACAGGGTTTAACAGGCTGCAAATGAATGTTGCTTAAATAACACTTTCTCTAGGAAGTAATCACTGACCTATCCACTGTCCTTGACTGGGCTGGATCATCCTGATAAGTTCTCTCTATTTAACTCTTCATAGTTACAAGTCTCTGTAATTTCTTGCTTATTTTTTTTCCCTTAAATGACTTCTACTAAAGGCAGATTGTGTCCATCATGTTTACCGTGGTGTCTCCAGTGCTTGACACAGCACTCAAAACAAAGCACATTAATAAATATGTATTCTAGTTTAAAGAACAATAGGTTTATATTAAGAAAGCACAAGGAGACTTCTAGAAATGTGTTCACTTATAAGAGATTCTTATGCTGGGGCAAAGATGAGAGAGAGAGAGAACTGATAATGCAAATGTGAAGGTCAACTAATGTTCACCATAAACATACAGCAAGTATGGCAGGGAGCAATATTTGCTCTAAGTTCCTCAGATACTCCAAGTTCTAGCCAGTCCAAAAACTAGTGAGAACGTAATGGAACTGAAAGCCTTGTGACCATAGTTTAAAGTAATATGTTAATAGCGATTCTGGAGTAGGTTCACGAGTTAGCCTTAGAGAGTTCAGGTAAGTTTACAGTTTAATGAAATAGATATAAAGGAAACCCAGAACTAAGAGTTTAGAACATTATAATTGTCACACACAAAGACATTAAAATCTCCAATAAGACAACAGGAGTTTTAAAACCTACACTCCTAGTTTTCCAGAGGTTTATATGCAGGATTAAATAGTTTTTAGATGCACGATTAAGATCGCCGGAAATAACTTTTTCATTTAATATACCACTTATTTTTACATATATAATTCTTTGCCCAATTTTCACGGACTATTTTCTATTAATAGACTTAAGTTTCTTTACTTGTCAAGGTTCGGAGAAAGAACATTTAAACATTTTTTGACCAATGCAATGTGTAGTTTTGTGAGAGTGGAGGAGAACTACAAAGTAAGAAGAAACACAGTCCTCAACCAAACGAGGTAACTCTTCTTTCTGATACTCACTGCAAGTCCAGGGTACCTGCTAGAAAGACTCGCTCATGCACTGTAAGCTGGTTGTGACTTATTACAGAGAGTGAGTACAGATTAAAATCGGCCAAGAAAAGAAGCACAAAGTGGAATCTGGAGAAGCACTAAATGCAGAGCTTTGATCATCTTCTCCCTGTGGAGTCAGGAGATGTCACTTCCTTGGTATCAATGTGCAACAATATCCTAAGGTTTCAGTTTTGCCCACTGAGGCAACTCAGCTCATTATTTACCTTCTGTATACAGCTGCTACTGGTGTTCCACTTGCTCCGTACTTGATGACAGCCTCCATTTCAAATGATGCTGTGTGACCCAAAGCCCTGCCCTCTATCATATTGTCCAATTTTCTGTCCTGGTCAGCCCCTTCCCGAATCTGGTGTGGTCAGGTCTCCACACAAAGACACTCCAAAGCATATCTCCCTGAAGCCAAACCTCTTTCACAGTGAAGTTAAATTCCTTACAACACAAGTACATTTACCAAGGCCACATTGTGTTATCATTTTAAAGATTTGCAATAGTGACTTCTGAGGTTTCAGACGATATTGTTTGTAAAGTTTTTTGTTCTTTTATTCTGCTATAATATTAACAAATGTTTACTAGGAATGTAGAAAAAGACTCAGCCCCCTCCCACTTATATTTGAACACAATCCCACTTATATGCTAGTTCGAAGATGTGGCTTGCTTGTTCACTAACCTTGACTTATCATAGAGTTAATTAAATTTTATGCTTTTCTTATATAATCATTGTGCAACTTCTATGATTAACCTTCTATAGTCATTTTTTTCTGCAATAATTTAAAATAGACTTTTGTGTATTTAGCTCATTTTATTATATGTGTTCTGTGATATTAGAAAAATGTCACTTAATTTGCAGAAATTAAATCTAAATAATTTTATTATCCATAAATCTTATATTTATTGAGTAGAGCTTTTGCTATCATGGGATGTTTTTCTATTAGAAACTTTGACAAATGTGTTGTAACCATAGAAATGATTTGCGAGACAGCAGGAGTAGCCAAAATAGATTAAATTAATGTGTTAGGTTGAGTGTTCACACAGCATGCTTTACTTTAATTGATTACTCTATGGCCAAACTTAAATTACTAATATCGGTGCTGATAGAAGAAAATGAATATTTAATAAAACACCCTTTGTATCATAGTAACAGATTAATCTAAGTAAAAAAGCTATCATTTGTAATAAGCTTTCAAGGCTACTTTGGTATCTTGAATACATGCAAGGTTAAAGAGCTTATAAATACAAAGAGCAGAATAAATTGAAATAATTTTCAAAAAGTCTCTGCAATTAACTTTGAATTATGATGCATTTAATTTTAGAATTAAGTAACACACTTAAATTGAGAAGAAGTGGCAATAAATTGTTTCTAGCCTTGAAATTGCAAAAGACACATTTATCAATGTGTTATTTAGAATAAAATTGTATCAACAAAAATAATAAAATGAATAAATGGAAACATTATTAAATTATGAACTTTATAACTGCCTTAAAGTCCTTTGATTCTTACATGTATATAATCTTAATATAAATAATTCATGGATACTGTACATTTACTTCTTCAGTCATCAATCATCATCATTATCATCAATACAACAGAGTATTTGGAATAAAACACAAACCAATAACATTAAGAAATATCACAACATTACTAAAATTAAAAAAACAATAATTATATAACTAAGAAAAAATGTAAGATAATATTGAAAGTAAAAATAGAACAATATTACAGATAAAAAAAGAAGGCAAATTTTATGCATTTTTAAACAGTATCTTCTTTAACTCTCAAACGTAAAAATTTAGCAATCATTAATATAGTTAAATTCTTTAATCTGGCAACGTGTTACAAAAAAGGAATCTTGTGTACACTATGATATCAAAAGTGTGTGATACACTAGTGGCTTATTATGACTGCTGTACTCCAACTGTGTCTCTGGCTCCATGGATTTCATTCCATTGTATGCTAAAATTGAAAATCAGTGAGTGGGAAAAAATTAATTTCTATTTTTTTCTCCACGTTCCTCCTGAAGTGACTCAGTTAGGAGATGGAAACATTACTCTGAAAACCAGAAGGTACAAGCAGAGCCAGCTCATGGGCATGCACCCAGTGCAGCCACCCCAGAGCCCTAGACTTAGAAGGCCCAGACACTTGGTTTAACACTCTGCTGTTGCCATCTTGAAATTCTGACGAATTTTTAAACAAGGGGCACTGCACTTTCATTTTGCGTTGTGCCTCGCATTTCTATAACCACTAGAGAGCACACACAACCATAGACATCAGCAAACGTGCAGGAGACATCAATGTGAAAAATTGTCATGTCTGGCTCAAGCAGAGACTGACTGAACATAACTGCTGGCCATGTGGCTTAAATGAACCATTGATTTCAGGAATAGTTGGCGAAAATGTGACTGTTCTCTGAAACCAGAATAAGACTGTGACATCAGTTTTCATTCCTTTCTAATATAGCCTGACTCTGCTGAAAATATTCTCACAGGAATAGTAGTGAAGAGAACATTCTTGACTTGATAAAAGCTAACAAATAATAACCGCAATAACAAAAAAAAGTGATGTCAATATTAAATTGGAAAAATTCAAGGGGAAATCACATTGAGTACAAAGAGGATTATATTATAATGACAAATGCATTATCCACATAGAGTGTGTAATAGTATGAACAGCAAACACTTAGAATAATGAGAACATGATTAATTCAGTCTTACCATGTAAGTGGATATCTTTAACTCATCCCTCAAAATATCAAGTAAGTCCGTAGAAAAGTCAAAACTGATGAAATTTTTGAAGAACATAATTAACAAGTTTGAGTTATAAGGTTTATATGAACATTTAAAATTAGACCAAACAAACATGTAAAGAGTTTTCAGTTGTCTGGGAAACATTCGAAATTTACATCCTCAGAGTAATAAATACACTTTAATCAATTATTAAATAGAAAAAGGTCACAGTTTCTGGCCTCAGTGCAGTAACCTGAGAAATTAATAAGCTAAAGATCAAAATAACTAGTAGGAAATTTAATATGTAACTCATCTAAGTAGCTCTAATTTCCCTAAAAGGAAATCAAAATTACAGAAGACTATTTAGAAATTAAGGACTGATGGAACCTAATATAACAAAGTATATAAAATACACTTAAAGCTTTACTCAAAGAAAATATGAAAAGCTATACATTCTTTCATTACTAATGAGAGTGAAAGAGTGAATATAGATCATGTTAATTATTCAATTTCAATTATTTATTGGGGAAAAGGACAGAAAACTAGATAAAGCTAGAAATAATAACATTCAATGAGGGCTTATTCTATGCCAATGCTGTGCTACAAATATTATATGAATTATTTGGTTTCAGTCTTGAATGATACTATTTTTGGCCCTGTTTCAGGCAAGAAGAAACCTCAGGCATAGAGATGTTAAGTAACTTTCCCAAGATCACACAGTCGTGTCAGTGGAAGAGCTAGTTTATGAATGAGATCAGTGTAGGTCCATGCACCTGTGTTCTTAATCCCTGTGCTCCACCCTCTCAATACATAAGAAAATGGCTTATATTGACAACATGTTTCCTACTCACCAAGCTCTGTCCTGAGGGGTTTCTACAGTTTAATAAATAAGAGGAAAAAAGGCTAAATAGATTAAAAAAAAAAAAACCTTGAAAACATGAAATTAAAACACATAAGGACATAGAGTAATTTTACTCTTTTAGGACATAAGCTATTGGCTAAGTTTTATTTTAAGTTGTGAAGGTTATTTCAGCTGATTTTTCTGACTCTAGTTATATTTTTCCATTTTTGTTTTGTTTTTGGGAGGGGTGAGTAGATTGGAAGTTGGTGTAAATAGAAGCCTCACAGAGGGAGATAGCAAACCTAAAACTATAACAAGGTGCATGTCAGTGGATACTGGAAAGCAGAGATCATGGGGTAAAGACACATAATAACTTTCATCTATTCAGGATGTCACCAGCAGTACCTCTGCCAGGGTCACCATCATAGCTACCGTTGCTAGAGCTATCAGGATAATTACAGCTACCACCATTGTGATGACCCCGAAAACCTCGAACTTTCCCAACTCCTCAGCCAGATTATTCCACTTTGAAAAGACACATGGAAATATGCTATTGGTTAAGCATGAGTCACACGTCTGACCATAGTCCTCAATGAAGGAGCTACCCTCTCCCCTTCTATAAATTAAGGTGAGAAATACATAATGGGCATGGGAATTCTCTTTCGTCAGATACATGGTAACAGCAGAGTGTTTGGCAGGCAGGCATCCGGGCAGCAAACACACGCACAAAAAACAAAACTCACATTTAAAAATACACGGTTGCTTGTTTGTTTCTCTTGTTTTTCCATGAGATTCACAAGAACAGAAACGATTCCATAGTTTTCATCATTTGTTACCTAAATGATTTTGTCTTGAATTCGTTAGACATTCTATTAAAAGCATGTTAGCAGAGTTGGTGAGTATTTAAATAAATAAATAAGTGAAAAAGTAAGTTTTTTTTCTAGAAATTTATAGAACACCACCGAACAAGCAAAGTCCATCAGAGACATCACAGTAATAGCATGATACCCAGTTAATACATACATTTTTATATAATCTGTAACTGAACTGACCAGAACATTTTATAATTTGCCTTAACAGTCATAGAAATTAAAAAGCAAAATCTATTCATATTGAAAGACAGCAAAAATATCAACATATTGCTTATGTGTTGTTGATATCATGTACCATTTCCTGCAAAATGAAGAATGACAAATTACAAATTACATGACCTGTGAAACACACTATCATTTACTGCAAGCCTTCCTTCAAGACTTTTATATAGGATAAATAGGCTGTCAAAAGAAAAAGAAAGAAAGAAAAAAATGTACTTTATAAAACTGTCATCTATTTGAGCAGCAGGTTTTTCTATGAATACTTTTTTATTAAATAAGAATATATAAATCTATATAAATCTATATATAAATATAAATATATATGTATATATGTGTGTGTGTGTGTGTGTGTGTGTGTGTGTGTGTGTGTGTATATATAATTAGAGTTCTGCTTTGAGGAACTTACAATGAAAACCTTCAAATTGCCTTGAGAATGAATTAAATTAATTCATTCATTATGTCAACATTCTAAGAAAGAAGTTTCACAAGTAAAAGAGTAAAATTCAGTTTGTTTATTTTATTTACTCAGGAAACACATGAGAATTTCGAAAATTTTAACTACAGGTAAAATTGCTTTTTGAGAACTCACTTCCCCTCTCTTTCTTTTTGACTCCTTCGAGACCTAATAAACTCACAGACATCACCAACTATAAATCCCATGGTTTGATAGATTGCTCAAAATGGCTTCCAGATTATAATAACTACTTTGTATATTAAAATATCTCATGTGGCAATGCTATTTCTGTTCCATCCATACCAGACAGCAGAAAGGTTCTTCAGTAGACTTAGGGATAGGTGATGGAGAGGACTGGGGCGCTGCCTGGTTAAGGCCTTGGGGATGGATGCTCAGGGAAGCTCATGGAAGCTGTCAGTTGTCGAGAAAATGCACAGGAGCTCACTGCCAGAGCATTAAGCACGGTGGTGACCCATGTTGCCTGGACCTGGAGCTGGCATTTCAATCATTTTATTCTAATCCTATATTGATTGATTTTTGCTTCTGCCAGTTCCATTCTTATGGTATTCTCCTTCTCCTCCTCCTCCTCTCTCCTCCTCCTCCTCCTCCTCCTCCTCCTCTCCTCCTCCTCTCCTCCTCCTTTAATGTAGGACCAATCTACAATTACAATCAAGTATAGGATACAATTTTTGAAACTGCCCTTATGCTTACTGTTACAATGATTTGTAAAACAAGTACAATAAGAGAAGTTTTTTTCTTTCCTCTTCATAAGATTAGTCATGTGATCCATAGTCACATGTTTTCCCTCTTTTTTTCTTCTCAAGTGAGGGAGGCTTTATTTACAAACAGTATTTTCAAGTGTACCTCACATTTGACCAAAATATTGCCCTTATATTTTGTAAATTGGATTCTTTTAATCTGTCTTCTTCTCTAAAAAAGGCTGACTTTTCCGTCCCAGTACAGTCAGGAGATAAACCGTGCAGTAATTGGAATGGGGGCAGTTTATTAAAAGAACGAATACCTAGTTACTGGCAAGTGGAGTAAAGAATGCAGTGATACCAAATACAGCCACTACTGCTTTTGTATACAGTACAATAGTTCCTCTCCCACTTCTGTCCCTTCCATTTATCTACCCCACTGCCCAAGCTGAGGCTCAGACCTACCTAGTATGGGCGTGGCTATAGCCCACTCTCCCACCAGAGAGTGTACAAGTTCAAGGAGGTTTCAAAGGAAAATGCTGGCAAGCAGGAGACTGACTCCTTGTGTGTAGAGAAAACTCAGGGGAAGCTCCATTTGGGGTGGAAGGGGTGGGTGTTGGACTTGCAGGAAAATTGCCTGGGGTACCCACTGGGATGCTGCTAAACTGAGGTACCACAGAACTAGTTAGGAAGCTGCCTTCGGGATACACTGAGGCTCGCTCCAGCTTTAGTGTCCTGATCGTGGGCTGCAAGTAAAAAAGGGAGCGGAGAGGCAGGAGAAAACCAAGCCCTTTTCTCCAGCGATGACCCAACTATGTCTTTTGCTGGCAAACCTTAGTATCTTGAGAGCCGGCAATGGAGGAATATTTATAAAAAGTTATCATTCGGGATTAATACAAAAAGATCATTCAGGACTTAGTACGGCATCTTTAGGACAGTAGCCCTCTCTTATCTGAGGTTTCACTTTCTTCAGTTTCAGTTACCTGTGGCCAACTGTGGGTCTGAAAATATCAAATGGAAAATTCCAGAAATAAACATTTTTTAAATTTTCAATTGCCACTGTTCTAAACCGTGATGAAATCTCACAAGTTCAGCTTCCATCTCTCCTGGGGATGTGAATCACCCCTTTGCCCAGTGTCTCCATGCTCTACACACTGCATGCCCGTTAGCAGCGTAGTCACTGCCTTAGGGACCAGATCGACTATCGTGGTACCTCAATGCGTGTGTTCCTTAGTTTACTTAACTTTTATTATAGTATATTGTTGTAATTGTTGTATTTTATTATTAGTTATTGTCGTTAATCTCTTACTTGCCAAATTTATAAATTAACCTTTATCATAGGTATGTGTGGGGAAAAATATATATATATATACATATATATACATACTATATATATATATATATATATACACACACATATATATATATAGGATTCAGCACTATTCATGGTTTTAGGCATCCACTTGGGGCATGTATCATCTGTGGCTATAGGCAGACTATTGTAGTTTGAAAGTTTATAATTATCGTGAAGACAACGGAGATCTTAAATACATGAAGAGGCTGAAAAATCTTCAGCCAAAAAAATTAGTCTCAGAAAAGTCATAAAAATATTAGCAGATTAAAGTCAAAGAAAGTAAAAGGAAGGTACCAGCAGAGCCAACATTAATGAAAAGAAAACACTGTTGAGAAAATCAATAAAGTCATTTTTAAATGTAACACTGCAGGCAGGCAAAGAGGAAAGAAAGATGTTTAAAATGAATATCCTTGGGCAAATTACATATCCATACAAAAAATGTAAAACTCTATTCCTGTCTCATATCATACACAAAATTCTATTCCAGGGCAACTGCATATCTAAATGTTAAAGGTAACATAATGAAGCTTCCTAAAGATAATACAGGGAAATAATTTTCCGACTCTATTTTAGGCAATGTTTTATTAAACATCACATTTAAGTAATAAGGTAAAAATAAAAACATTGGTAATTTAGACTATATTCAATTTAAGGAAGTTTGTCATTCAAAATATACCACTGAGGGGTTTAACAGGCAAGCCCCAGAATGGAAGAAGATATTTAGTTATACACAAGACACACACAAACACACACACGTGATTGAATTTTGAAAACTTCTGGCAGTCTTTGGCCATTTAATATTAGAATATATTTGATGGCTTTTGTTTTTTTACACATTTTCTTTTACACATTTACATCATTTTCTTGGTATTAGAAAAAAATACATTGTGATTTAAGAAAATTTATTATTTCTTACTTTTGAAATTCTCTTTCCAGATGTTCATTTTCTAAAACCAGGATAAACAGCTCTATGCATAAAGTTGATGTGAACTATTTTTAAAATTTTTCAGTGTAGTATCTATAAAGTGAACTGTTAAGTCAAAGGACGTGCATTACTAAAGCTTTGGAAAATTGATGTCTTGCATATCATTTAAAAATATTTTTCATCAGCAAGCATATGCAAGTACACTACAGACTATTATTAGAAGAGTATGTCACAGTATTATTTTTTCTTTTTGCTATGTTCCCAAACATCATTAG
The DNA here is from genome assembly GCA_003508835.1 of Eonycteris spelaea. Lineage (NCBI taxonomy): Eukaryota > Metazoa > Chordata > Mammalia > Chiroptera > Pteropodidae > Eonycteris > Eonycteris spelaea. Next base: position 16,029,308 of record PUFA01000021.1, read on the forward strand.
TATCTTTCACACTTTAAGAAGAAAAGATATTGCCATGTGTGTATGTGTGTGTGTTTTGTGGTTGTGAGAGCAAGAGAGAGCAGCAGAGACAGACAGAGGTACTAAATATTGTAAAGCCAGTAAGATTTTGTCTTTTATTTTTTAGCTATGTAAAAAATTAAAATACTAATTATTTTCTGAAAAATTTAAATAATGTTCTAAACGATATGTATTATTTCATAAATTTATTATAATATGCTATTTTATTGTTCTCAATTAGCTAGATACTGCACATATAATTATAAGGCTAGCTTGCAAGGTTCTTTTCAGAACTGCAATTAGTTGTAATGCAATAATTCAGGAAGTTTTTCCAAAAGCACAAATTTTAGCATATTAAAATAGTTTCAAATTTTCTTCTTGGATGAAAGCTTCTTTTATAGTGCAAATGTATTTTAATGAGAAATTTACATTTAAAAATCATATTAAGGGAAAATGTTTTACTGATATATGTCAGGGGATAAATAATATTGATGCTAAATACATATCTTTCAGGGAAAGAACAAAATGAACTTTGATATTGTCTTTGTTTAAGCAAAAGTTCCAATACTTTGCAATTGTCCTTTGAATGAAAGTTGAATCCCATTTTCTTTATTCTAGCATCAAATCTGAGCATTTCAAGAGGTAAACAGTGATTCTTTGATGATTTACTTCAAAGCATGTAGGGGAAATTAATCAAATTAATGCCTCCTTTAATAAAAATTACTCACTGATTTGGACTAAGGGCATTTCACAAGACCCTAATGAGTACTGGGAAGGGGAAAGAAAGTATGAAACAGTAGTGTTAGAGAGAAGACTGCAAACTACTCAAACTCTTTTCTGATGCCAGATTGGAAATGTAAATGAGTGAAACAGCCCCCACTCCACCTGCGCAGCTTGGAAACAATGCGAAGTGCCACAGTCTGCCTAGAGATGGCAGCTGCTGCCCAGCAACCATGGACGCTCGCCACACTGGAACCCGGCTTGGCAGATACTCCAGTGTTGGTGGGAAAGACAGAAATTCATATTTTAATGGGAACTTTCTCAATTTTTGCATGTTGGTGTTCACAAAAAGAGTCCTTGTGAGCTCAACAGAATAAGCTGGGAAGCTCCTCCTCGTTAAGTGAACAGAAAAAAAAGCATCACTTGACTTTGGACATGCCCTATCACCAGTCATTTTAATCAAAGTCCTTGAAAGCATTTCTTGCCAAAAGCAGTTGGTTAAAGACCAAGAGACTTTAATCATATACTTAATATCGATAAGATTGTTCATATATTTTCCAATAAGCAAATAATTGATTCTTATTAAAAAGGGGGAAGAAATTTGAAAAGGTTATTTTTAAAAGTCACTGTAGTATACATATTTTCTGAAACGGCAATTGATCTCAATATACTGTTTGCCTAAAATATATGTTCTCTTTCCATCTCTTCCAAATCTCTAACGGAATTCATATATACATGAACATCTGGGTACCTGTCAACCAATTCATATATATATATGAATATATATATATTCAAAATCATAGCTGGAATCATGGCTAAATTATATCAGCTCCATAGCCAGCCTCTCAGATTCTGAATCCAGTTCCGCTGCTTACAGCTATTTCACCTGATGTGTATTACTTAAACTCCCTAAATCCCAGGTTCCTCATCTGAAAAATCATGGTCATTAAGGAACCTAGTTTGTAGACTTGTTATGAGAATTTTGTAAGGAAATCTTTAAAGCCATCACCATAGCAAGTGACAAATAAGAACTGTTTCATACATTTTAGTTATTATTGTCATTTGAAGTCACTCAATTTTTTCTGGTATACATGGTAATACTGCTAAAGGTATTTTATTACAAGATATTATTCTCTCAGTCAAAACTTCACATAGTTATAGCAATCACCTTCTTGGAGAAAAAAAGATGATAGCAATCACCTTCTTGGCGAAAAGCAGGTGATTACTATATGCTGCGCATATCTAAGGTATGTTTGTGATCACCCTCCAAAAAAAGTGGGGGGACTGCAGCAGAGTGGGGACTAAAACAGTATTTTTGTTTTTGTTTTTCTTTTTGTTTTTGTTCGTTTTGTTTTTGCTTTAATTATACATTTCTATCTGAATGCATTTTGGTTGAAAGTATAGATATGAAAAAAAATTTGACTGCCTTAATTAATAGATTTTGGCAATTAAATTGTAAGGAAAAGAATACATTAGCAAGAGTAAACCATCATTTTTATGGAGAAACACATTTTGTTACTTAAGCTATAGTGTGCCAAACATCTGGGTACCTGTCAACCAATTCTACATGATCGACATAGTTTGCCTTCACGTCCAGATGTTTCCATATTTTTGAGATCTAGTTTCATACATTGACAATATAAATGCTCAATAGAAAATCATATTTTATGGACATTATGAATGAGTCATCACATTTATTTCTGTTTCCTCTAAATAACTATCTCTTAAATGTCACATTTGCACAGCATTAAAAGTTTGAAGCAAACACTTGTGAAGAGTGCCCTTGTGACACTGGTGATTAAATATATTCCCTTGTCTCTTTCTAATAAAGAAAGCAGTTGCCAGCTTTATTTGAACTAAGGGAAGCTCTCTGACCACTTGAGATATCCAAAATACATTTCATTTTGAAGGATGATGTATTATACTAAAATAGTATGAGATTATCTTTATTGCCCACTAAAAAATTAAAGAAAATGCAATGCCATGGAAACGGTTATTTTAACACTTTATTCAAAAGAATAAAAGTTAAATATAGAACTTTGAATTGCTTTCCTCTTTTCTCCTCAGCCCATGGTATGTTCGTATTCTGGAGATTGGGAAATTCAACCTCACACAATGCATCCAACTAATGAGATTGCAGAAACACTGTGCTCTCCATCACTTCTTTATCAGTGACAGTCAGTCCATTAAAAGCTCTAACCCCAAGAAGTGAATTTCAGTTTTAAACTTTTACATTCTGAAAATGGTCTTCCCTAGACTGTTGATAAGATGGATGCCACATTCGATGACAGTTCAAGACACTTACCCTCCTAGAAATGTTTTGAAACCAACAACAGATCTATTACCTTCTTTTACAAAGATATTTTACAGTGCTATTTTTGAACTGTGAAATTCTGAAGGAAGTTTTACTTTTATTTACCTCTGTTTTTGTTTTCTTACAAAGTGCGGTATAAATATGTACAGTGCATCTGTGGTCAAATTTTAATTTCATCTTTTCTGAAAAATTGGATAGATCAACTAAAAATATCCCTTTGGATGGTGGTGCTATTTGTTCCTCTAATACCAAAAAGGTGATGATCTATTCCTGCATCCTTAAAAATTTTTGCCACAGTAAGTTAGACAGACATGCTCACAAATTGAAAATCAGAATTGTGGAATAATTAAAACAGGTTTTCCAAACATAGTGTGGGCCAATTTAAGAGGAGAAATTTAACAAAATCAAGCACATAGATATGGCTTCTCCTCCTGACAAGGGGAAAAAAAGGAGATTCCTGCCCAGACTGAGGTCCTAAGGAAAGAACCAGGATTGCAGATCATGGCATACAGGGGCAGTTAACATCTTACTCTTCGAGATAATTTTATAAATCTGAAGGTTTGTTAAGTTCCCTTCTACAGATGTACTCTGAACAAGTCACAAGAAGAGCTGAATTCAACACCAATATTCAGTCTTGGAGATTTCAAAAAATAGTAGGGAGCATCATTTGAGACAACTGGGCTTTCGAGAAGAATGACATTTAAGCTACTGCTGTATATGTTTCTCAGTGGGGACGGGTTAATGAGAGCACAAATCTAGGTTCCTGGAGCCGTTCAACTGGTAACAAGTGCCTCTGACATATAACATAACCAAGGAAATAATCAATCTAAACTTTATATGATTTGGTAATACTAAAGTTCAGAAATAAATATCTCTAGAAATGGTGAAGCACGAACTGATTGATACTACACAGAAAATAGGACACACTGAGCAACACTGAGGAGAGTGACAAGAACATGGTATGCTGAAGAGATGAAATATGTTGTTCTGTCAGGTACTGAGTTTAAGGTCTGTTTACAAAATGCAGCAAAAGAGGGTTGGCTCCCTTTGAAGAATTCCATGCACATCAGAGGATGATGGTAAATAGATACAAGATCAAAGATATATTTGAGTGAGATATGCTGTGTTTGAACCGATCTATAGTGAAAATAGCTCTCCTAATATCACAGAAGCTAGGGGTCTGTAGAGAGACTGGTAGGGTGGAAATCAAATACATTTACTCATATTAAAATTAATATTAATAGTAAACACATAGTGATCACTATTTCTATGTGTAGAAGTATGCTCTATGTGACATTTATCTCTGCAACTAATGTATGAGCAAATGCTCTATGTCCATATCACAAGTAAATAAACTGAGTATATTACAGGCTAGGTACTTTCAGAATTATGAAACTAGAATGTGTCAGAATGAGGGTTTGAAGCAAGAAAATATGATTCATAGCCCATTCGATTAAGAAATAAATTATTCCCCATTTTAGCCATATGTTGTTTAACAATAAGAGACTCGACAATACTATTAAGCATAGATTTTAAATAGATTTTTATCACATAAAATCTGGTGAAAAATATGTTTTTAAATGAATCTGCTCTAAACATAATTTTAGTTTTTTACCTTCACAAGATACAAGAAAGTTTAAAATGTTTTCATAATTCAAGATGACTTATATAAATTTATATGTTTACATTAAAACATGATAACTGGAATATATGTGTGAATAAATAGAGTAAGTTGGTAAGTTAAACTTCCTGTGTCTAACATGGGTTGTAAATTCTGACGAAAAGAACAATGTGTTAGAATATGCATTAGAACAACAGTTTCCTATTATAAACACCATGTTAAATATACCCATCCATAGACCTAACTGTAAAACTTTTGATTATCACAGCTTTTCTTTCTTCTTTTTTGTCTTTTTTTTTAAGTAATAAATGAAAAGGATTTAATTTTATAACGATGAACCTTGGCAAAGCTGCTTATTTTGTGTGTCATAAAGATAAGTGGTACATACATATTCTTTGACTTTGTTCTATTTCTTTACAGCAAACTGTAAAGACTGAACTAATGCTCTGCAATCTCAAAATCACATTTGTCACTTTTTTCCTCCAAGGGTGTCAAATTGAAAAACCTTTCGTGATTTATGATTGGGTGTTTCAATTACAGTTAAAATCAAGACTACATTAAAGAACTTGATGCTGATGCTGATGCTGATCAATTTCCCTATGTTCTTACTTATCTCTCCCCTTCCCTCAAACTTTTTCAGCAAATGTGCTTGTTTGGAAGGGCCTTGTTTAAGTTTTAGTGGTATTATTTTGTCACCCACTTATCCCTTAAACTTTAATCAGCTGCTATTCCTCATATTTGTACCTTGTTACAAATGCTCCATTGTGAATTACATAAATGTTTTGAGATCTAGCCCTGAGTAGAATAATCATGCTTTCAAATATAGTATCTGCAGGTTAAATCCAAACACCTCAAGTATAGAAAGATATAGAAAAACCTAGTCAACAAAAACTAACACAGGAGAAAAACTAGAGCAGCACGCAGTGTTTAGCAAACATCTCCTAATATACTCTGAAGAAAATAGATATTATGGTCCCTATATTTGTTGTCACTTCCATAGAGGTAGGGTTAATTAATGGTCTTTAAATTGACCTAGTTAGGTTTTAATGGCTAAGAACACTCTCCAAATGGACACCTTGTTTCCACTGGGATAGGATTGGGATTTTGGTTCTCCAACTAAGATGTTTCCTGTTTTATCAACCCAATTTGACATAAATAGCCAATTCTTAATTCAATGTATTATCCAGTCTCTCCCCAATGATATTCGTAATTTTGTGAACACTTTGACTTAATTAGATTATTCATTATCTTTGAACTTGACTCTATTTTGAAGCAAAAATATATGGGTTTAACGTACATTATAGTAGCTGCTGGGTCAAAAATCCCAATTTTAGCTTCTTTTCACATTTATAATATTAAATCTGTTACTTTCCAGAATATTTTGGAATTATAGTCAAAAATAGTTTAAATTCTAAGTTATTTACTTTTCCTTTTTAAAATCTGTTATTTATTTTGGAATAAATTTTATCAAGTATAATTTTTTTTTGTTAAGATCGAATTGCTATTTCCTAGTGAGATTTGAAATTTGCTTTTTAAAAGTATATTACTCAATCTGTGGCTTGACACATGCAATATTCATTTCAACCTATATCCCAAAACAGTTTAAAGACTCTTGGAATTAGTTTATTTTTGATATACAGAAAATTTCCTCTAAAGCCATTTTATTCCTGTAACTTTTTAATACGGTAGTGTGTAGGTTAAAAAAAAAACAACCTTCTTTATTATTGAATTTATTCATCAATCAATTTTCCTGATGTATTTTAATAAAAATAATCGATTTTATTTAATAATTAAATATATGAGTATGGAATTATCGACAACAATATCTTATCAATTTGCAATGTCTCTATTAGGTGACACGAAGCCTCTCCCTTTAAATATTGATTTTTTTTCTGAGGAGACCTGACAAGATTTTACATTAATTTTGAATAAACGCTTTTTTTTTGTCCTTTTACTTTATTTTATATTTCCACTACAATGATGAGTCCTGTAATCAAACTAAAAACCATAAAGCATTTCTAAAAGGGTTGCAGTGAAGGAACAGAGGGACAGATGGGGTGGGGAATCAGCCAATAGTTGAGCTGAGTTGTTTGTGGCTTTGAACTGGAGCTGGTAGACCATCAGGTGGATCTTGAAACTATAGTGTCTGAGCACAAACTGGTCCAGTACTTGGAGTTTACTCTAAAGAGCCTGGAAGGGAAATGATGCCCAAGTAGGCACTGTCCATGTGGTGGTGTTCCAATGACTTAGGTGTGTATACCTCCATGCACTTAGGCAGTAGAGCTTCATTGTGGCCTCACCTGAGATGTCCGAAAGGCCAATGCAAAGCATTCGCTGGAACTCACAGTGCACATGGGGACAGTAGCTGCAGTCTCCCTGTTGGCACTTATCCAACATCAGGGCAATGCCATGGTGGGTGAGATATAGCGAGCTGGATCTATCCATACAAGTGCCTGATCAAAAGGTTCACTCTGGTTGGGGTTGTCTTCCAGCTCTTCTGCATCAGATTCCAGATCCAAGATCATGTCTAGAGTTTGTCTAGAGTTTGTCCATAGTGAGACTGAATTTGCCCTGGATTTAGTCTTCATTTCAGAGAAGAGAAGAATTCATTTCCATGAAGCCCACAGATCCATTATCAACAACTGTTTTTCCTGCTGTTTAAATAATTTATTGTGATCACTTATTTATTCTTCCATACTGATTTCCTGATGTTTCTTTGTCTCTACAATTTTGTTTTCTTGAGTGATCTTAACAGTCTTTGAAAGTAAGGTTTTTAAATTTTCTTTTGCAAAGGATATAATGATTAAATTTTTCTACTTATTTTTAATCAATTTTTAAAAGCAATACATGAGATTGACATTTTTAATTTTATATACTTTTAAGTTTTCATGAAGTATGATATCTGTAGAAGATATTGCCCATATGGAAAGGTTCAGCTCAAGAGATTGATTGATAATCAGAGAATATCTGTTTAGCTAGGCTCTAATCAAAAACAGAAGAATGCTAACAACCTAGAATATTCTCATCCCAACCACTACTCAAGTTAATCATTCTCCTGGATTCTAAAACCATGATTACTATTGTTTTATTCTTGTACTTAATGTTAATGAAATTGCTGATTATGTATATTGTGATAATTGATTCTCATTGCGTAAATATTCTTTAATTTTTTATATCTTTTCCTGTGACTGAACATTTAAGTAGGTAGTTCCTAGTTTGAGCTTACAAATAACACTGTTATAAATATTCTAGTGTGTGCCTTTTAGTGAATTTATGGATTCATTGCTATTGGGTTCAGGTATATACACAGGAGTGGAATTAATGATATTTGGAAATGTGTATGTTCAGCTTTTGTAGACAATGCAAATAGTTCTCTAAACTGGCCTTATGCTTAAGTTTTAAAGTATATAGTTGTCTTTGATATTTATAAGAGATCTAAAAGCTCAGCTTTTATTTTCCTCTTTACATGTTCAGAAAAGTATGTTTTAACTTTATAATATTTTATTTATTTTATCAAATTTTGTTATTACTAGTTTTACAAGTTTACAAGAAAATGTGGCCTAAATCTCTATCATCAATGCATTTTCATAATGTGTCATGATTTACTTTAAAATACCCAAAGTATGTTGGAAAATTAAGAGAGAGAAAAGTAGATCATTTGATAACATAAATACATAGATCAGCCTACAGTTTAATAATTCAATTACTTCTATTAACTTTTTCTATTTCTTTCTTATTATATTTATTTTTTCTTCTTCCCACTATTGTTATATATTTTTTAACTTTTCTTTGTGCTTTTAATAATCATTTTTGAGATTCAATAGTTCCAGGCTAATCATATCCCTATTTTAGACAACAATGTTTGTCAATATCAATTTACATTCTTTTATTCTTCATCAATTTTTAAATATTCTTTTATATATAACTATTTATGCTTAAATTTTTGGTAAATATTTGGGTAATTTGGTTTTGACTATCTCCGTATTTGTAGATCTTTTGCCTTTTAACCTGAGACTTTAGACTTTATCTTTTGATTCAGGAATTTAACCAAAAAAAGTGTTATTGCTTTAACATTTATAATTATACTGTTTCTTTTGTCTTATGACCTCTACTGGGGCTGTAATTTTCAGATTGTGTTTTTATTTCCTTAATGTTTTCTTTTAATCCCATTGAAACCTATTTTTACTCTTATTATTACCTTTTCATTTCAGCCTATTTTTTTCATGTGATTAGTTATTGCTGTTTCATAGACATTACATATTTTGATCGGATTATGACAGCAAAAGACTGAAATTTTTCCTAGAATGTTGATTCTTTTATTTAGCACATATGTACTGAGCTCCAACTATATGCCAAAAATGGTTCTAGGTCCTGGAGGTACAGAGTTTTATCTTAACAAGACATATAATAAAATATATATATATATTCCTGCACTTGAGGAACTTAAATTCTGGCTGGGGCATGGGGAGGCAATCAGTAAACAGTACTGAACATAAATAACAGTAGATTAAATATTGATAAATTCTGAAAAAATCTAACCAATCAAGGAGCTTTCGGAGTGCATTAGAGCAGTTGAAGTAAGGTGGTCAGGTATGGCCTCCATGAGAAATGAAATTGAAGGAGTAAGTCAGACAATTATGTGGGGAAAGTCATTTCCAGACAAAAGAAATACCCTGTGAAAAGCTCTAAATCAGGACTAGTATAAAAATACATCTGCTCCTCTTTGGCAAAATGTTACTTTCACATACATTTGCATCTTACTACTGTCAAAATATCGTTTTTTTAGTCTAATAGAGTCATTGTTCCAGTTACCACAAATGAATGCAGAAGAGCATTAGCTCCTCTTTGGATGAACTTAATCTCACAATTCATCAGAAAAATTTAAATTATATCATGAACTGATTTATTAATGTAAAACTTAAAGAGCCAGTTAAAATAATTTAAAGTTGATTTTTTAATCATTTCTTTAAAATCACTTTGCATGCTTCCAATTAATTTAGAAATTACCACTCAAAGAAGGGGCATTTAAGAAGCATTTGATCTTCAGAAAACCTTTGCTAAGTCATTATAAGCTTATAAGCTTTTAAAATCACTCTCCTTTGAAAAGTATGTATTCCTTTGTGTAATCCAACTTAAAGTTTTTTCATTCTGTGCAAAAGAATTTGCTTATTTTTTTTCTAAAATAAATATTTCTAGGTGCACAATCATTTAACAGAAAACTGGAATGTGAAAGTATTAGGCAGAAAACTTAAAAACTTGCTATTGCATTTAATTTTCCAAAACAACCATTGGATTCAACAGTTTTCATGGAGACTGTCTTATCCTGACAAAGATTATTGAAGCCAAACTAAAGATATATAAGCATTTCAATCATAAGGCCATGACTATGTGTGCTGCTGCTTCAATGTTGTTGAACGATTCTCTATTCAAAGTACTTTTTCCCATATAATAGTTAGATCATTCGGGGACTCACTAAAGAAGGGAAGTGAGCCGTGTACAGCTTTTACCCAATGGGGTCCCACCAGAGAGACTCCTTCAAGGCTGGAGTCTCAGCAAGTGTCATGTTACAGACCCTGCCTGCCAACTAGGTTGTTTTTCAAAATGAGAGCATGAAACATATCCCACTGTCCTTGGACAGATATGGCATGTGAAAAACATCTTCATTTCTATGTCCAAGAGACATTGGGGACATACTGCGGTGTAACCAAAGAGGACATCAAGGAGGAGACTGTTCCTCTGAGGAAGGCTTGATTTGTGTGCTGTTATCATTAATCAGTACAATACTGGCTCATTTTGTACCCTGGAACTGTCAGACTAATTTGTTTTATTAAAAATAAGCCCCGAAGTAAAAAATAAACAAACAAACAAACAAACAAACAAAACTATTGTTAATTGTTCCAGTGAGTGTATGGGCTGAGTGGGGAGGGGTACCTCAGGACAGAGCATCTTTCATAGCCACATGTGGAGAAAAGTGAGAGAGGACCTTCAAACCAAGGATGTGCATTGGCAGTGGACAGAAAGTACTGATTCCAGAAATAAGCCACTTCATTAAGAATACCCAGATTGCTTCTTATCTCTGGATTCCTCCATCTCATCTTTTGGGACCCCTGTTTTCTTTGCATCAAGGCAAGCCTTTGCAAGTGGATTGTATTTAGTTTGAAGAGCTATGGTCTCCTCAGTCTGATAAGCCATCATAGATAGGCACTGAGTCTTGGGAATACAGTGACGTAATCATCCCCTGTAGACCCTTAACTCTTACTATGTGATTTAAAATTTAAATTTACGTAAGGAGCTCGGTATGATCTGTTGAGCTTGTTGATGAGTTTAACTTTGCTGAAAGATACAGGAACATTCATTTAGGCCCCTGAGTTCAGAGTGTCAGGATGAACGCAGACACCGCTGGGCATCTGTAGCTCAGAATGACCCCGAGGCACCCAGTCCCTGTTCATGTACTTCCACAGATAGTTGTCCCGCACCACAAAGTCCAGGTGGAAAGAATACATGGCTTTGGAGTCCATGTATTTGGGGTCACCTTCAGCTCTGGAAGCATCCTCCTGTAATTCTTGGTGTCCATAATCTGATTGGTGAGCTTGCAGAAACACAGCCACATCTACCTTTTACTAGGCCTATCCTGGGGTTGCCTTTCTCCTTGCCAGCCTGCACCTGGAGCTCGGCCGGTGGTCCACTGTGTACTGCAAGCTCTTCTCCAGGTTCTGAATACCAAGGGAGCATGTCTTCTTGCTCACTCTTCCTCACCTAAACCCAACTTGCTACCTGAGAGGCACCTTTAACTTCTTTGCAATTGCAAAGGCCAGTAGTCGGAGCCACAGACTTGAGAGCAGGATGAAGACAGGAATTTAGAAGGGAGAGGGAAGGGCAGAAAGGAAGAAGATAAAGGCTTTCTGCTTAAACTCCAACAAGGCGTGACTAAAGTAAGTTTTTTTTTCTAATTTAATTTTTTACTTTAATCCTAATATGGTGATTAGACATTTATGTAACTTACGATCACCCTAATAAATTCAATACTCATCTGACACCATACATATTTATTACAGTACAACCGACTATATTCTCCATGATACACTCTACACCTCCATGACTACTTTGTAACTACCACTTCTTGATCCCTTCCCATTGTTCATCCATCCCCCAAACCCCTCCTATCTGGCAACCATCGAAATGTTCTCCCTATCTAAGAGTTTGTTTTGTTTCTTCATTTATTTTGTTCTTCATTCCACAGATAAGTGAAATCATATGACATCTGTCTTCCTCTGTTTGACTTGCTCCACTCAGCACAATATCCTCCAGGTCCATCTATCTTGCTGCAGATGGCAAAATCCCATTCTTTTTTACTGTTGTTGCTGATTCATATTCGATGTTATATATGTACCACCTCTTTATACATTCCTCTATTGATGGACACCCAGGTTGCCTTCATATCTTGACTATTGTCAATAATGCTGCAGTGAACATACGGATTCACAAGTCCCTTCAAAGCAGTGTTTTGGGTTTCTTTGGATAAATACCCAGAAGCAGAGTTACTGGATTTTTCTTTGTCTCTTGTTATATAGCCTTTGTTCTAAAGTCTATTTTGACTGATATAAGTATTGCTACCCTAGCTTTTTATACTGTTTTGTTTTAATTTTTATGAAATATCGTTTTCATCCCATTACTTTGATTCTATGTGTGTCTTTCCATCTGAAGTGGGTGTCTTGTGGCAACATATGTAAGGCTCTTGTTTTCTTATCCATTCAGCCACCCTATCTTTTGATTAGAGCATTTAATCCATTTACATTTAAAGTAACTGTAGCTAGACATGTAGTTGTTGACACTTTATTATTCATATTTTCCCTCCTCCTTTTTCTCCCCTTCCCCTCACTCTCTCCCTCTCTCTTCCCTTTCCCCTCCTTCTTTTCCTTCTTCTTCAAGAAGTCTTTCTGACATTTCTTGTAATACTGGTTTGGTGTTTATGAACTGCTTTAGCTTTTCATTGTCTGGGAAGCTCTTTATATGTCCCCCTAATAAAGTAAGTCTTTGTGGCATTAAGTTGCTTTAAAAAAAATAAAAATTAGACTACTGACCATGGCATAAACCACATAAATATTTAATGTACGAATGAAACTATTGATATCTTCGAAGCCCCTTTTTAATCAAAAAAGAGCATTTTAAATATGTCAGGTTATAAATTATGGATTATTATAATCAGGATTATTATATCATGCAATTTTCCACAATATTTTATTAGATTTTTATGCTGTTTTAAAACATGTTGGCTGTTGATATTTAAAGTTCAATACATATTTATAAAGTTTCTTTAAAAGATTCTTATGAAAGCTGTAATTTTTGACAATTTAGAAGCTATAGCCCTTCTGGATGGCAACTTGGTAAAGTACCAGAGGCTGTTAACATTACTTTTTGTGCTTTCCAAGCAACACTGGGATGCCTATGAACCAAACCTACATAAAGTAGTTATTTTAGTTCTTTAATCTGCCTGCCAAACTGCTGTAGTAGTTTTTTGATATGGGCAGATGGCCACTTCAAAACAAATCAAAATAATATTTAGTCTCTGAACTTACCTAACTGCAAATCTTTGAATACGAATGCTATCTCAGATTGAATTTTGGGTCTGACTAATTGTTTTGATGTTCCTAGGCAATTTGCATGAAACATATTTGATCAAATAGCTGACAAAGACTTCATTTCTTATTAGTTTGTTATGTAATGTTCCTTCTGGTACTGTGTTAAATGCAATAAAAAATAGATAATAAAATATTAATCTGTAGCTCTTACCTAGCATAGATAGACAAAATATGTATTAACAAGAGACATCAATGCATTTCAGAGGCTTTGCATGTACAGTTTACTGCTGAAATGTGGCAGAACTTTTACCACCAACTTTTTTTCCTCAAGTCTTTGAGGAATGTGAATATGAGCAAAATAATTAAATTTAGTGGTTTTAACACAGTACCTATGTACAGACTTCAAACTATGACACATACTTCAAGCAACAGTTGTCCTTTTTTTCCCCTTATAATAGTCATCCAAACAGGTGTGAGGCGATACCTCACTGTGGTTTTGATTTGATTTGCATTTTCCTGATGATTAGTGACATTGAGTATTTTTCAAAAATATATACCTGTTGGTCTTTTGTATATTTGTTTTGGAAAAATGTCTAATCTATTCCTTAGGCCATTTTTTAATTGGGTCATTAGCTCTTTTATTATTATAAAATATAGGAGTTTCTTACATATTTTTGACATTATGCCCTTATCAAATATATGGTCTGCAAATATTTTCTGCCAATCTATAGCTTGCCTTTCACTCCACTGATTGTCCCCTTACCTGTGCAGAAACTTTGTGGTTAAACGTAATCCCATTTGCTTATTTTTTATTTTATTGCTGGGCTTTTCGTGTTGTATCTAAAAAATCAACAAGACCAATATCATAAAGCTTTCCTCTTATTTTCTTCCAGAAGTTTTATAGTTTCAAGTCTTGTCTTTTATCCATTTTGATTTGATTTTTGTATATAGTCTAATGTAAGGTATGAATTTCATTATTTTGCCTGTGGATATCCAGCTTTCCCAACACCATTTGTTGAAAAGACTATCCTTTGCCTATTATGTATTGTTGGCACCCTGGTTAAATATCAGTTGACCAAATATATGTGAATTTGTTTCTGGTTCCCTATTCTGTTCCATTGGTTTATATGTCTGTCTATTCACCAGTACCATATTGTTGTGATTACTGTAACTTTGAACTGTATTTTGAAATCAGGAAATGCAATAGCTCCAACTTTGTTCCTCTGAAGATAGTTTAATTCCACAAATTTGTAAATTTTCTAGTTTTCTTTATGATATTTATTTATACTTTTGTTCCACTGTGATAGGAGAAGGTACTTGGTATAATTTTAACCTTCTCAATGTTGACTTGTTTGTAACCTACCATGTGATCTATCCTGGAGAAAAACGTAAGCAGTTTAAAAGAATTATATTCTGTTGATGTTTGGTAGAATGCTTTTTTATGTCTGTTAGGTTCCTGTAGTCTATAGTGTTATTCAAGTCCTCTTTTTCCTTATTAATCTTCTGTCTGGATGTTTTCTCTGTTATTAAAAGTGGAATATTGAAGTTGTAATATTATTGCATTGTGGTGTATTTTCTCAACAGTTCTGTCAATGTTTGCTTTACATATTTAGATGTTCTGCTGTTGGATGCATATGTATTTATGATTATTACATCTTCCTCATAGATTGACCTAGAATTACATAAACTCCTTTGTCTCTTGTGATAGTATTTATTTTAAATTGACAATAAATAAGTAAAATTAAGTATCATTAATACAAATTCACAAAATATAAATTCCACTCTCTCATTTTTATAACATATTTATAATTATAGTTATTTATATTTGAGAAATAAATTAAAATTATAAAAATTTGAAATTAATAAATAAATGGAAATGTATTACTCAATTTTCATTTTCTAGATAATGGAGGAATTAAGCAAAGATTTTTAATTCATAAATATGGTAATAAAATAGAATGTAACTTTTTTATTGGATAAGTATAATGGAAGATTTAAAGTAACATGTTAAATGCTTCATTATCGAAAATATGTTCTCTTGATTCCTGATTTTAATTGAAAATATTAAAAACATTATACATATATTTGCATTATAAATGTATAGGTAAGACTTGTGAATATTGATAGGATTGTCCTGTTGGATAATGAAATATTTTCTCATTCAATTATTTAATTTCCATGTTCCTGTGGGATAATAAGGTTAACTATTTTTGTATACATTTTATAAAATAAAAAAGTTATATCCTGTCATAGCTTAAATTTCTAAATTCAGAGAGTAAAATATTTCAAGGTTTATTATCTTGATCATTTGACCTTTTAAAAAAATCATGTTTTTAACAAAGATGTCCTTATCAGAAAATAATAATTCCTGCTGACTTTCTGACTTAAAACAAATGGTCAATGATTATTTTTAATTATATTCATTATTGGGGGAAATAAATGGTAGAAAACTAGTCAAACAGAGAAGAAAAACTTTAAACTGTAATAACTGTATTTGTAAGGTATGTGGTATGATGTCCAGCTGAAAAGATAAGTAACATCATAGGTTAATAGTAAACTTATGGGAATAAAATAAAAAACACCTGCCTGGATAATTATTTCAGACAATATAATGTGGGGTTTCTGGGGTAAGATTGGAGGTGCCAGACACTCTCTAGTGGGAATAAAGCCATAGTGACTTGCCAGAAGACTGAGAGATTTAAACATAGAAATAAAATAATTGGATGATTTATCTCACATGCATATACATTTTTAAATATTGACTTTTCTTGAAAATAAAGCCAGGAAGATTTTAAGATTTTTAACTTTAAAATTAGAAACAAACATTATACTTTGCATGGTAATTCCATTTAAATGTTACTATTAATTGTTATTCTTAATACAAGGCAATTCTCATTTTTATCATAGCTATTTTAATGACATCATAGTTTATATAAAACAAAGTTTCCTTATTAAAAAGAATAATTAATTAATTAAGAGCACATTTGAGTTGTGAGTGTGGCTATTTAGACTATGAAGGCATAATCAGAGCACAAGAATCCACTTGGTAAAAATTTAGTCTAATTGAAGGCCAATTATTTTATTTACTTGTAATTCACATGATATATGCTTGCAAATAGAAGCAGCTGTTAGCCAAGTAGCTAGGATGAAACAAAAAGCCTCTGGTGAGTGATATTTCAAACTCAGCAATATAAAGCAAGGAAAAATAAGACATTAATACATAAAAAATGCTAGGAAAAAATGTTTAGATTCATTAGATTCCAATTTGGTAAATTGTTCCTATTCTAAATTTTTCGTATAAATTCAAAAGACGCATCATCATATCAGAAGTCACTATCACTTATAAGTAAATAGCATTATAGTTTTTAAAAATTACTTGTATCAAGTAACATATGCACATTAAAAAATAACATTAAAGATGTCTTATATTGACATCTTTATAACAATCTTTATAATGGTTTCATAACCATTTCTTCACTTCTAAATCTATCTACTCTGCAGAGAGGACTTCTTTCACTGTTTATATTTTAGTTATTCCCCTTCCAAAATAATGTTATTTTCTATATTTATTAATATAGGATAACAATGATTATTCCCCTAATATCGAATATGAATATTTAACTTTCTCAAGTCCTCTCTTCCATTTCTGTATTTGATGATTATTTTATTTTGATTCTCAAAATTAAAAGCCAGTAAACAATATTTGCATTATTATGGTTGTGAGCATATTAAGTAATGAAATACCAATTAGTTTTCCATCTCTACGAGTACAAATTCACAATCCTAATATCAGTTGAGAGAGATTATTAAGTGAAAAGAATTTCTTCAATTGGTAAAACATTATTTTAAATCATATTTGGAAAATAATTTTTTATCTTATTTCTTTCATTTTCAAAATCTGTATTGACTTTTAAAAATTGCATATACTGCTTTTGTCCTCAACAGTTTTTTGTTGTTGTTGTTGTTGTTTTAAATCATGCTTATCACTCTGCTCTAATGCCTTATTTTCTTAAAAATATTGAAATGGTTTGCACCAGAATTTCATTATCTGCTCTGTTGGATTTCCCCTCTCTCTCTCTCTCTCTCATTCTCTCTCTGTCTCTCTCTGTCTCTCTCTGTCTCTCTCTCTGTCTCTCTCTCTCTCTCTCTCTCTCTCTCATAACTTTCTTTTGCTTAACTTAGAAATTTGTTTTTTTCTTCCCTTAAGCTCATTTTTAAAGTTTTTCTTGAGACATCAAGATTTTCCTATTTCCTTCTGTTATTGATTTCTAGTTTTATTTCCTTGCATCTAGAGGACTTGCTGTGTATGATTTCAACTCAATTATTTTGAGCTATGTTTTATGCCCAAGATGTAGTCTATCTTGGTATATGTTCCATGGGTGCTTGAAAAAGAGCGTGCATTCTGCTATTGTTGGATAGAGTGGTCTATAAATGTCAACATTCTCTTGGGTTTTGACGTTTTTGAGTTCTATATTCTTGAAGATTTTCTGGCTGTTCTATCAATTATTGAGAGAAGGGTGCAGGAGTCACGAGCTCTATCTGCGGATCTGTTTTTATTTCCTGTCAGTTGTGTCTTTTTGCATTACCTGTTTTGCAGCTCTTTGCTACATATACCTTTAGGATTGTTATGTCATATTGGTGGATTGGTCCATTTATAATAATAAAATTTCCCATCTCTGATAATTTTGTTTGTTCTAATCTACTTTTTAATGATATAAATATGATGATTCCTGCATTTTTTGCATAACAGTGAGTTTTTCCATCTTATTCGTTTCAACATGCTTATATTTGAAGTATTTAGTGTCGATAGTATATAATTGGGTAATATTTTTTAATACACTCTATCTCTTCCTCTTAAGTAGTGCATTATATTATTTATGTTTTAAGTAATTATTGATATAATTAGGCTCAAATATACCAATTTATTTTTATTGTTTTCCGTGTGTTCTCTCAGTTTTTTGTTTGCTATCTTATGGGTTACTTGAACATTTCCTTTTAGAATTCCATTTCGATTTAGCTAATATTTTTTGAGTTCATCTCTTAGTGTACTTTTGTTGTGGTTCTAGGTATTACATTATATACACATAACTTAGTACTGGTGTCATCATTTTACTAGTTTGAATAAACCTTAGAAATCTTACCCATTAAGTCACTTTACATTACTCAATTTATCTTAAATATTTCCTCTATGTATATTTAAAACCATATTAAATAATTATGTAATTATTGCTTCAAACAATAATCATAATTTAGAAATTCAAGAGAAGGAAAGTCTGCTGTATATATAACATTTTTGTTTTGCTTCCTTCCTATGTTCTTTCTTTCTTCCAATTTCCAGGTTTTCTGCTTTATCATTTCCTTTCTGTGTGGTAGCAACAAATCTTTTACTTTTCTTTTCTTCTTCTGAGATTTTCTCTTCATTCATGAAAGATGTTTTCAATGGATATAATACTCTGGATTGACAGTTCTTTTCTTTCAGCTTTTAAATTTTGTTATATCATTTTGTCTTGCCTCAGCTATTATTTGTGGGGAACTGGCTGTCATTCTTATTGGTCCCCCCCTTTTTTGGTTAGCTGTCTTTTTTTTTTTTTCTTCTGTCAAGATTTTTATTTTTTTTTTCAGAAATTTCAATATGCGGTGTCTCAGTGTGATTTTCTTTTAAATTTTCCTTTTTAGGATTTGTTCAGTTTCATTTTGTATGTTTATGTCTTTTGCCAAATGTGATATTCTTCAGCCATTATTTCTTCAAGTACTTTTCAGCATGCCTTTCTTAACTCTCCTTCAATGGGAGGAGCAGGGACACTATTTTTTTTAATAGTGCTTTCTGTAGTGGAACATTTATTGTCAATTTTTTTTTTTTTTAAATCTTTCTGGGCTGCTCTTTCTCAGTTTGTTGGCTTAAGAGAGCAGACTTTTGGCAGAGTTTTTATTGTCTGGGCCAGTTGGCATTTCCAGGTCTCCAGTTTCTTCAGATCTAATTCTGAGATATATTAAGCAAAAATCAAACCCAAGGAACTAACCACTATGTT
This sequence comes from Eonycteris spelaea, assembly GCA_003508835.1. NCBI lineage: Eukaryota > Metazoa > Chordata > Mammalia > Chiroptera > Pteropodidae > Eonycteris > Eonycteris spelaea. The sequence continues at coordinate 16,048,589 of PUFA01000021.1, forward strand.
GTTCCTGGCACCAAATTCCTTATCTGATATATAGCTTCTCTTTATCTCTCAGAGTTGTGTGTGTGTGTGTGTGTGTGTGTGTGTTTTACATATAATATCCAGAGTTTTTAGTTGTACTTAGTGAGGAAAATAGAGAATAGTACATTCACTTCATCTTCCTAGAAGCCCAAATTTTAAAAGTAAATTAAGTAAATTGATTACAATTAAATAATATTGGAATACACATTTAAGTAAAATTAAATACTTAAATGGCCGAATTAGCCACATTAGCAATATTAAAATAACGACATGCGACAGTGGTTTCCATATTAGACAGAGCTAAAAACAGAACATCAACATTGTCTCTAAAATATCCATTTGGCAGTGCTGTTTTACGAGTAAACATTGTAATGCTTTGCTTTAGAAAAAATCCTTGATGCTGCCATTCTTAATGCATCAATATTTTGGTGGCAAGTGGACTGGTTAGATGATTGGTACAGTTGTCCCATAAAAAGTTTTAATAAATTCTTTTGTTTTCATCCCTACTTCACTTTCCTCTGCTTCTCCTGATTCTGAACACAAGATCCCCTGGGATAACGACATGAAGATAGACTTGCATTTACGGTACTCTTGAGGATTAGGCTGTCACTTTTCCTCTTTGTCTGCTAATCTCTATCACAAAATTTCCAACTTTTTAAATGCATTATTCTTTTAAAAAATTTTATGCTTTTATCTAAAAGTGCTTTTTTAGAAACACAGGAAAAAAACATATTTCTGGTATGACCTATTTAGTGAAAAACGTCAAGATTTTATTGTTGTTCTAGAAGCTGGGCAGTAGGTTCACCATTTCTAAATGCCCACCCCTCATTTAAAAATACATCACACATATTGTTTTGCTTATTTTAGAAAAAAAATATTTTAATTCCATGAAAAGAGAAAGAAAATACAACCTAAAATCAACAAAATGGGAATCTAGTATTGAATAAAATGCATCAAATGCATAATTTCTTCTCCTTCTTCCTCTTCCACTCTGATAATCACCCTCATAACTACTTATGAATATCTAACATTTCTTACCTATAATAGGCATTTATTTTCTGCACTGGCTTTTCATTTTTTTGTCACATTCTGACATTTTCCAATTCGCGTCCATATTATTTGGGCATCATATAAAGTTTTCTTGAAACCCTTGTTTCTCATTTTTCATTTTACCTACTATTTATAAAGATATCTATAAATTCTATGAGAATATGGAGAACCATTTTCTTCATTTGTTCTTTGTTTTCTTTGACCATACTTTCATCAGAAATGTCCTCATACTGATGTAAGGAAAAAAAAATATGGGGTTCTATCCCCAATTCCAACATATGTGAGGGAAGGGATTTCTCACACATTCAACAAACAATTCTCTAACACCAGCTAGATGCCCTGTAATTTAACTCAATTATGACACTATGCACCTGGAGATAGTATCAGATTCCACAGGTCAAGAGTTCAGTCCTACAAGACAGCTCCCCTTACTTTGGAGCCATTTTTTACATGAGAGCTAGAACTATTGGAGAAATACAATATCTTAGGGTTACTATACACCACTGTTTCTATACACCACTTCAGAGGTTCTCTATTTTACTCTCTTATTCCACCACTCCTGAAGTAACTGGTTATTCAGTGTAAAGGCTCTCACCTCAAGTCCATATCAGTGCCTCTTGCCTCCACCATGTCTTTTTTCCTTGAACTAAGGCATGAGCTAGAATAAAGGTGACCAGATCAGTTCATTCCAGGATTCCCAGGCCTTTCCTGTTTTTAGGACCAAAAGTCTCTCAGCAACTCCCTTAGTCCTAGAACAATCAGGACAGTTAATCACTGTAAATATAACCTGGCTGCCTCACATATATGACCCCAAGGGAAGGGGAATTGGTGTATTATGGAGTAAATCTTTGAAAAACATAGAATGAGAGCTGATGGATCAGTGCATTCTTCTTTAGTTCCCTGGTCCTGAGATACACTTCACAATACTTCTCAGATAGTCCTTTGTAATCATAAAACCAATAGCCAATAGTGGTAGAAATATTAATCATATCTCTCTGTTTTGGCCCCCCTCTAGTTCTGTTTCTCTCCCATTATTCTTCACCATTGTTCTCTGAGATCACCCCCCAATAATATATTTACATATACCTTTATTTAAGTTCTTATATGCATGATATATTAATAAAATACACTTTTACTTGGTTTTGAAGTGCTAAAACAAGAAAATCATACTGAAAGATATGGTGAATTTCAGATACAAATTTATATTATTCAGATGCAAGAGTCTCCTTAAACATTCTTCTAAAGTTAAAAAAAAAGTAGATTATGAAAAAATTAAAGCACTTGGAGCATTATCTTTTTTTAATATATAAAAAAACCATAATTTGAATTGGGATTGAATCCTTTTTTTGAAAGATCAGGAAATTAGTTCATTTAAATTTCCTCCCACATCACCACCTATTATCTCCCAATTTTCATCATTTTTGTTACTTAAATTTTTCTGCTATAGCCTTTAATTCTATGGTTGTTTAATATAAATTATATTTTAAAATAGATTAAAATCCTTTCACCATATAAGGCCAGATTGCGATTGCCTTAGTATCTGTATTAGTATTTCATCCATACTTGGCTTAAAGAATATTTCTGATATTTTCTATTACTACATCAGTAGCAATTCAAATATATCATAGACTTCACGTTTCTTAGTTTTCCTTCGTACTGCACATGTTTGCGTCCTTACAGTATTCAGCATGGCCACCAGTCTCTTTGCTAAAGCTTCTCTAGGCATGAGCTACTTTGTTCCATTCATCTTTTAGTTCATTGAATTAATTGTATAGTTTGTTTGTTGTTTTGCTTTGTTTTTGACATTTGTGAAAGCAGTTTACAGGTGTCTGAGTTTCTGCATGTTTGTGAATGCTTGAGCATTAACTGTGTTCAGTTAAAAAAAAGAGGCTGTGTACAAACTTAATATTACAGTTTCACAAAAAAATTTCAGACATGACTCCTGTTTTCTGTTACAGTAGTAACAGAAATATTACAGCAGTCTTCTGCTTGCTTCTCTGTGAGTCTTTAGTTTGGCTGAATTTTGTCTACAAGAAAGATGAATGGGTGTGAGTTTTTTTTTTTTTTTTTAACTTTTCAGGTTCGACAATGCTAAGTCCTGTTTTTATAGCTGAACACCTTAGTTAGGTATAGTACAGAGTCTCATTTTATTTAACTGAGAAATGTGATGATGGCTCTTTTACCTTCTGGCACTGATTGGCACTCATAGGAGATCTGGGCCCAGCTTGCATTTCATCCCGTGAAAGTGAATTGCTTCTTTCTGCTTGTTGCTTAATTTTTTTTTTAATTATTGAAGTTCTGAAACTTAAAATGTATATGTCTCAGTGTCAATTATCTGTCATTTTCCAAAATGCTCTTGTGGACTTCAAATTCAGTTATTACCTTTATAAATTTGTCAGAAAAAAGCACACTATTTTTAAATCTTTTTCTTCTCATTGTTAAGGTATATAGAAATACCAATTATATTTAAATTGGATGATTTTTTTTTTACTGTCCTCATTATCTGTTACCCTCCTCCTAATTTTTTCAAACTATACCATTTTCTAAGTTTTTACTTTCTTTTTGTCAGTAATTCCATTTTCAGCTACATCTATTATCTTCCTTGCAATGTCTAATCATTTTTTAGTTCTGTGTGAGATTTGCTTTATTCTCCATGTGTTTCTGCAATTTTCTTTTTCAGTTCTGAGTTCCTGTTTATTGAAATCATTTTATCATTAAATCTCAATGGGAAAATTTCTTCTAAACCCTGAATTTGGTTCTTTTCTCTGTGTTTTTTTTTTAATGCTAGTTTTCTCAAAAGAAAAACTTAAATAAGTATTTTTCTATAGTTATGATTTATTTTCCCTTTGACTATGCTTGTGGAGAGCTCTGTCTGCATGTCCCATTTGTTATCATATTGCCATCAATATTCTTTGATCTCCCTTTCCATCTTAGTTGAGACCTTTCATTTGTTCTGTTCTTGATTCCTTCCGAGGCTCAGTTGAAGCTAGGCATTTTATATTTTGTGACATTGTTAATTATTCTAGCATCGTGAGTGAATCCATTTTGTGTTTTGTTGAATCTCTTGTATTGTGGACGCATGCAGCACCCCCTCAAGGCTCATGCCTCCGCCACAGAGTACCTTCCAGCTGTCCAGGAGACTCTCCTCTCTGTTCACTGCAGTCACTTCCATGTGTACTCCCCACACCCCCATGACAGAACGGTAATGCTAACCATGGATAATAGCAAACTCTGTTAATCAACCATGGGGGAAAGGGAGATTTCAGTACTCTCATCCAAGCCTCTATCCCCATGTATGTCTTTCTGCTGTGAGGAGTTATTTAGATTAGAAACAGCTTGCCTTCCTCCCTCCTTTATTCCCAGCCAAGAAAAATCATAATACTGTCAGGGTCCAGGGCAGGCTACCCAAATATTCCATAACAGCATACTGATTACTTTGAATAACATTATTTGACAAGCAGCTGGTGTAAGAAGGGCATGTTGACCCTCCCTTGTCTCCCTGAATGCAAAAAATAAATCTCTCTTGTGAAAGGTGCCCTTCTTGTTCCAGGGGGGCTAAGATAGAGACATCCTTATCACTAGAGCTAAGAAATCAGGGGCCAAAAAGCTTACAGAAACAAACATTGTTATTCCTTTACTAATTTACTACTCAAGCCCAAATTTTGTTTAGATTCCTCACTAATGAGCACCCAAACCTAGGTGTCTTGTCTTGTCAATGTTTCACAAATATATTGTTTCTTTGTCTAAAATTATGAAAAAGCTGATTGGTTCATCATTTCTCAAAATATCATTTACGATCTCCTCCATACACATATTAAATTGTTTTTCTCCTGTGGATCTGTTTGTGTCAAATTTTCTTATTAGTCCAGCCATAAGAACTCAAGAAGGGTAGAGGGGAAATTTTTCTATTTCCAACTACTGTACCTTAGAAACTTTTTTTCTTATGCTAAAGGCTAAAATTTGTTAGGATTCTCTAATTGCCTGTACTCTAAAACTTGAGAAATAACAAATGCTAAACCTAGCTTCTTATAGAGTTTTACCTTGGAATGGTTGAGTAACACTGAATTTCAAGTGACTAAAAAATTTATAAATTAGAAATATATAATGTAGCAAGTCTATAAGTGTTGAAACAAAGTTCATTAGAAATATATACTGTAGCAGGTCTATAAGTGTTGAAACAGTTCATTAGACACAAATGAACTTTAGAATTGAAAACTCTTAAGAGAGTGTTTAATTTATTATGATAAAGAAAGTAAATATTGATAATAACAAGAGGCAAAAATGGTCACTTGAGTCCCAGCCAAAGGACACTTGTTTGAAATATTAATTGAAGCGCAGCATGAACAAGTCAACGTTTGTTGAATAATAAAGTATCTATGAATAATTGATTCAATGAAATAATAGCAGATTATATTTTTTGGTCCATAGAGGACCAGTGTTTGCATATCTCATGTCATCTGAGCCTGGATAACATGTCAAGCACATTTTACAAATTAAGAAACTTAGGAACAGAGAGGTAAGCAATTTGGCCAAGGGCAGCCAGCTACTTTAGTGAAATCAAGTTTTGGAAAAGGCAGGTTAACTCCAGAGTCTGTACCCACTCTCATATCCCTACTTCAGGAAGGGATGGGATTATCCCTCAGCTACAGCTCTATGTCTTATTTGATCATTCTTCTTCTCACACCTCAGATGATTCCATAAAATAATTGCCATTTACACATTGTCTTACATACCTGTGGGCTAATGCTTCATATTTTTACCTTCAGCTATTTATTTATCTTAATTTTTACTCACATTCAATACACAGTTTATGTTTACAGTCCTTGAAACTCAAAGGGCAGACAAATACATTCACTTTAAATTCCCAAAGCATAGCTTAGTGAAAATTTATATCTTAGCATTTATCTTTTCTTACACAGAACCATTTGTTTATGTGTAAGTATCCATCACTTAATGCTATTTTATTGAAGATATAGAAGAAGGTTTCTTAATCTTTGTTGTATTCCAAACCCAGCATGTTGCTTGTCACTTAGAAAAACTCAGTTAATGTTCACTGGATTTAATTGAATGATGATGAAAAAGTTCTAAATAACAAATAAATACCATTATGTGACAAATAAACACTTTAATATAAAGGACACTAACGTGAAATAAGCCTAACAGAAGCAAGTGAAAAGGAAAGGAAAAGTATATTTCTTTAGTAGTGTCTTGAAGTATGTTTTATGTATTTTTTCCATACACTTACTGCCACCCTTCCTAGTCATCAATAAATCAGGGATTTTGAGTTACTCTACTCAAAGTTACTTGGTTCTAATTGTGACTCAAGATACCAGACTTGCCCTTCCTCAGAAAGACTTAAACCAGCTTCACAAATAATGCAAATATTGCTAATCATTCAATGAAGTAGGTAAAATAAGGGATCAAAATACAAACTCTATTAGAACTCACTATAAAATTGAGTGATTGGTCCACATTCACCTTGAATTTTAGTCACTCATGAGAAAATGATGAAATATGTCATCATTTTCTTAAAATAGCAATATGCATGAAAATACGGTGTGTCCTAAACCAAATTCATCTTAAAACATATTGAGAAAAGCATACTAAACTACCATGTATGTTGATCTTACAAGAGTGCTTTGAATTTGACTTCCTATCTTGTCATTGTATTTTTTTTTGTCACCATCTAAGATCACTTTATTTCTCATGAGGACTCATGCAAATCAGTGGGTAACATATGTGAACAAATATCCTACTAATTTTTTGTTTTCTTAATTTAGTTAGATTGTCTGGATTGCACATTTATATTTCATAGTGTCTTTTAGAATTAACTATATATTTTTATCTCTTATTTAATATCACAAACCATGTTTTGAACATTCAAACATACAAAAGATTTTTGAAGGCAATATTCTGCAATTAATATTGTTCATGGTACCTATACATACTGATTAGCATACTTATTATGATAACATGAAAAGTAAAATTACTGCTTTTGAGTACTGGGAAAGAAAATAAAATAAGCATAATTTATAGGCAAGCTTCATTAGGAAATGTTTAGGTTAATTCTGAAAATCTAAATGTTAAATAAGATTTCTTTCATCTTAATTCATAGTCATAAGTATACGTGATGAGTTATTTCTATAGCCAATAAATTGGGGTGGTCCTTGAATCTTCCTTTGGTAGTTTCTCCCCTTCATTTCAAATCAATCAGAAAGTCTTGCTGACTTTGTCTTAAATCTTTCTCCTCTGCCCGATTTTACTGTCACTGGGCTAATATCAGTGCTCATTATCTACAACTTCCCTTGTGCCCACCTTCCATGCAGCCTGCATGATTGTTCTGAAATGGTATATGGTCGTGCCTCTGCAGTTTACGTCTGTCCTGATCTTCTGTCATCTAGTTTGAAGTAAAATACTTCTTGGTAATTTATTGGGAACCTTCTTTTACTTCTGCTTGTTTCTCAGACCCCTCTCTTCTCACTATCTCAACAAAAACTCAGCTCCAGCTCTACTGCACTGTTTGTCATTGTTCAAAGGTTCTATGAATTTTCACAGCCTTGAACGTTGGATACGTTGCCACTGGCAGAAACATATTTCCCCAACTCAGGACCAAAAAATACCTCTAATTCCTCTTTTTCCACTTATATTTTTTCCAGTTCATAATTAACCTGAATACACTGTCATTAAAAAAAAAAAAAACCTCAATGCAAAACTTTAATTTGTTCATCATAAAATAATTTAATGTATCCATGTTGAATATTCTTTTATTTCCCATTTCAGAATAATTAAGCAATATTATCACATGACTCTTGCTCTCAGTCAACTCACTGATTTTCCCCCAGCAAGCAAACAGATAAAAAATGAATGATTTATCTTGAATTAAGTACTTCCTCCTTCCTTTGCTGGATTTTTAAAATCTCAAATTATACCTTGTAAAAAACTTTAAATTTGACATCTTTTACATTCTTTTCTGTTCTGTATCTTTCCTAAAATTAGAATTAAGCTAAACTTTAGTTAACATATTCAGAAATATTTATGTATCTGACTTTTGTGGTAGTTTGTGACTATTATATAAAAACAGTCATTCGATAGCAGAAGTTGTCTAATGACAATAACAAAAATTATGACATTATATTTTATATTTTTAATGATTTTAGTCCTTGAACTTAAAAAAATGCAACCTAATATCAATGAATGTTATTGAGAAGACTTTGCAATGTAAGTAGAAAATCAACAGTGTTTTTTTTTTTACTTCACTATTCTCTTGTCTGGATGGCATAGTGTAGATGATGAGTAATAAAAAAGCGAAATTCAAAGTTATTATTTTCCAAACTGTTTGGCATTGGAAGTCATTTAGAAACATTTAGGACTCTGAACCAAATGAGCTTACTAGTATATAAAATATGAGCGTGAAATACATAACAATAATCCTTGAATTTCAAGGGTAAATCACTTAGCTATAATAATTTAACTCCTTCAGCATTTATTATAGAGTATACTGCACAATGTAAATATACAACTGGCTATATATCCCCCAATAAACATTGATTTTCAGCTATTTCAGTAATGGAATAGATTTCAGTATAGGACTGTTCTATGATAGAAGCCGTCATTCTTTAGTACTTATTTAAAGACATATCAGTTGTGAGGAACTTACTAAATACTTCTGTTTGAAAACTTCCCTGTTTAATATGTTCAAACTTTTCTTATAGTATTCTAAGAGCATTTTACTCTAAAGGCTTTCCATCATAAAATATTTTCTGTGTAACATTTCCTGTCATGAAAATTTTTGTAGTTGATACACACTTAAGAATTTAAATTAGTCAGACTCATGTGTGAAGTTGCCTTTCTAGAAAGCGACATCTAGGAGACAAATGTTCCAAATAATACAATAGTACTGTTATATACAGATAAAAAACATATTCTTAAAACAGCAAAAGCAAAACAAAATCGTTAGACACAGCAGGACTCTCGTAAGAGTTTAGCTAGAGTAGCTGACTTACTGAAGAAGGATGATTGCAGGCTGGCAATACCATGTGAAATGTCTAGGCACTGAAGAAACTGTGGGGGTTTGCCTCCTCTGGAAGGTTGTTTCTTCGGGAACCCCAATGGCCTCTCAGAGCAAAGGTCTGAAAGATCATAAATGCCTACTGTGATATGGATTAGGGAAAGAAACATAACCATGTGGGAGGGGCTGCTCTTTCCACCTAGATCACAGCTGATATCACCATCAGGTAACAACATTCTTAGTCTGAAATAACAGCAACACTGTGGGCATTAGGGCATTTTAAGGGCAGTTTAAGGTCCTTAGATGACAGGTGAATCAGTAATATCATTTGACAGTAGAACATGATTAATGAAAGATATAAAGATATATATTTTAAATCCTAAGGAAGTTACTTAAATAATTATAAAAAAGATGTAAAAATAATGTCAATAGAGGAGACAATAAGTCAATAGAGGAGGTAAAATGATGTAATAGATAATGGTCATTTAGTGTAAAATAAGGCAGCACAAGAGTATGCAAAGAATAGATGAAATGAGTAGAAAACAGTAGCAATTTGATATATTTTTAATTCAACTACAACCATAATCACATTAAATATGAATGGCTTAAGTGTAACTTCTAAAGACTGTAATCATCAATTGGATCAAATAGCAAGATCAAATTCTATATCGTCTATAAAAATACAGTTTGTATATAATAAGATAGGTTAAAAGTAAAAAGATAAAACTATATCATGCAAACACTCACCCTTCAAAAAAGCTGAAATAGCTATATTGATATCAGTAAAAGCAAGCTTCTGAACAAAAGATATTACCAGGAATAAAATAGGAAAATTATGTCACGATTAAGTGTCGATTCTCCAAGAAGACATATTGACTCTAAATGTATATGTTACTAGTAACAGGGCATCAAAATAAATGAGACAATAGATGTTGTTAGTAAGCAAATATATAATTGGAGACTTCAACAATCCTCTTTCAGTAACTGATAGAACAAGTACACAGAAAATCAATAATAGTATAGAAGACTTGAGCACTATCAACAAAATAGTCCTAATTGACTTTTATAGAGCAATTCACCAAACAACAGTAGATTATACATTCTTCCTAAGGATACTGAATATTCATTAAATAGACCAATTAAAGAGTAGAAATCATAGCAATGATATTCTAATTTTATGATGTTTAACTGTAAATCAATAGCAAATATATCTGAAAAATCATCAAATATTTGAAAATTAAACAGACCACTTCTAAATAACCCAGGGCTAAAGAAGTCTCAAAAGCTCTTTAAAAATAGTTTGACATTAATACAAATAAAATATAACATATCAAGATGTCGGGGATACAGGTAAAACTATTTTCATTAGGGAAAAAAATATTTGGTATGTAAGTAAATCTCTGTACAATTTAACACCCTTTTTATTTTTATTTTTGTTGCATTACTGGAGTTTTATAGTATTAAATTTATAGTATTAAATACTCATATTGAAAGGAAAAGATAATGAATTTACCCTCAAATTACTGAATTCTGTTGTTCAAAGTTTATCCCATGGGGCATTAACTCCCACACACTTTCAGGTTATGCAAGTGAACGTGCTAAATGAGGTCTTACACCAGCTTTTACAGAGAAATCCTCAGACAGGAAGTAGGAGGAGCATAACACGGGCTTTACAAGGCACTGTCAGGTTGTGCATCCGTGAAGATTCAGTGGTCCAATGAGAGCTTATGGTCACCCTGGAAACAAAAATGAGATATTGAGAGGATCTGAATAAGTTGGGGTGGGAGGACCCTGGGGGAAAGACTGGACTTGTGTAATTCCTTCTAACATATAATAATGGAAGGAACGCGTTGTCATTTCCAAGATTAGGATGTAAAAATACCGCCTTCCTTCTTAGATGCTCATTCACACTCTCCTGGATTTGCTCACTATGTTATGCCATGTTGCACAGCAACCCTATAGGAGGTTCGTGTGTCAAGGGACTTAGGCTTGCCAACCATATGAATGGGTTTCTAAGTTAATCTATGTCCTCTCTTCATCTTAGTTTTTAACTGTGTCCATAGCCCGAACTGGCCAATGGCTTGACTACAATATCAGAATCAATCTTGAGACAGAGGCAGTCATTTAAGTCACATTCTGATTCCTGACTCCCAGTAACTGTTAGAAAATACATATTTATTGTTAGAAACCATTAATTTGGGGGGTAACTTCTTACACAGCAATAAATAATACACTCTTCTATTTCATCCGTCTCTGTGGGCTGTGTGCCAGTCAGGGGCTTAGGTTCTCCAAAGTGCACTGTCTGTCTCATATCTGGAGCTTGCAAATAGTGCACCTTGTGTAAAATGCTCTTCTCTAACACCTCTAGTTAACTGCAGCTCTTCCCTAAAATCGAACCGTTAATCACATGCCCTTGCAATAAGTTGTCAAAACTTCCTATGTATTTTCTAATGGAACCTGTCATAGTGTGGAGTTATATTTTTTTGTACGTTTGTTTGACAAATGACTGAGATTCCCACTACACTGTAAGCTTCATGAGGCGAGGTTTTGTTTTTGTTTTTTTCACTCCAGCATTCAATATAGCTTAACACAATTCTTCCTTAGTATGCATTTAGTTAATTAACATATGATTATGTGAGAGGCATAGCTACTAGATAAGTGGTACAAAATGTTCACAGTTTACAGGTGCTATATCTGGAAAACTCCAGTAATGCAACAAAAATAAAAATAAAAAGGGTGTTAAATTGTACAGAGATTTACTTACATACCAAAGATATTTTCCTAATGAAAATTCATAGTCAGGTTTTAAGAAGCATAATGAAAGAAAAAGAATTTTTGTTGTAGTAAAACAAAAAAAATGAAATATTTAGAAATAACTCATTAAGAAATATATAAATATTCAATAGATGAAATACTGAAGCATTATGAGAGTCTTAAAAGGAGACTTAAATAAATGGAAGTAAGTACATTGTTCTTACATGGAAAGAATCAATATTATAACGGCGTCTTTCTGTTAGTCATGTGGCACGTCAACATGATACAGAGTAATTATATGAAATATATGCATATTTTTAATTTTCGCTATTAAAATTAATTATGATTTTGGATAGAACTCTCTAACTGGGAGGCTTATGAGAGAGGACTTTGGTGGCAAAGAGCGCTGCCATTTGCTACTTAAAGGACATCAGATAAATACCTTCCTCTTTCTTGGACTCAATTCTTAAATCAGAAATATGAATTTAATTAGTATAAACTATTTGAGATTTTTTTCCTAAGGATAAGGAAAAATCATTAATATAAAATTCATAGCAGATCACCTGACAACTGGAAAGCAATTGATTTGTGTTTACTCTTGTTATTGTTATTGCTATTACAGTTATTGTTCAAGTTAGTGCTATTGCATTATTATCAAATCTGATTTCCTATTTCCATTGAGCCTTTAAATTGAGTAGTAAAATGAGGACATACTGTCTTTGAACAATGTCTCTCATCAGAATCACCTAGGGATTCTTGTTAGAAATTTAATTGTGTGTGTGTGTGTGCATGTGTGTGTATGTGCGTGTGCACGTGAGTGCATGCACCATGTTAGCATACTTGGGAACAGGGACCTGAAATGCACAATTTAAAAAGAAACGCAAGTGATTTTTCATTCACACTAAGTTATAAATTGTAAAATTCACAGTGTTCGCTTGTGAATTAAAGTTACATTTTCATTCGAACTTCTACACTCAATTTAAACGCTAGGAAATATCTAGTTCTAATACATTTAAAACCAACTGACTGTCCTTATTTACTAATAAAATTTACATTTACTTTTAGTGTATTTTTCCTTGCTTAATTTTTTAAAAGCATGTTTAATGTGTATGCATTAATCATACCTTTCATTTTAATTAATGATAAACTGGATTCCAGAAAACTGGAATGTAATTTTATTAAAATTAATCATAATAAAGTTAAAATAATCACATTTAAAAATGTTCAATTCCTCCTAATGGGGATGAAATTTCAACTGCTATTTACATAATTCCAAATATAATTCAAAGAACTGTAATCATATATGAAACCCTGACTGCTATTAACTGTTTCTTCTGTTTCCTCACTGTGAAAATATTACATATGAAGAATATAAGATTTGAGAGTTCGAAAGTGGCTGAGTAAGGGTATATATTAACTGTTCTTCCTTCTAAAATCACATGGAAATTACAAAATAATCACAAAATAAACTAAAAAAACCACTTAAAGACTTGGAGGTCCTGAAAAACCAAGAGAATTCCTTGTAAGAATAAATTAGTGAGGTATTTCCGGAGGATATAGAGCCAACGAGAGCAGATTGCCTTTAGAGGATAAACCTAATCTGAAACTTCCACAACCCAATAGAGGCAAAATTAAGAAATTTCAAATAGTGAGATTTCAAATCTCCCCGAATGCATCATATAAAGAAACATGACCTGGGAAACTAGAAGAGGGAGTCTTGTAGTCCAGTATGACATTCATTAATGCTGTGCCAGTTACTCTTGTCATCTTCTGTGTCAATTTGTCACAGAATAAATTAGAAAGGATACCTCCCCATAGAGATCAAGTAAGGTAAGTACATAGAGAGGGAAACCGAAAGGTGCTTAGGACAACCTCTGGTCATTAGCATAGGATGTCTTTTCTTTCTTATTCAACAGAAAAGCCAGAACAGACTTAAAGTCATAGCTATCATAGCTGGAAACTATGTAAACTAAAACTGCTTCCACTGTTTGGAAAAGAAAAAATATTTAATGTTGTGCTGATAGATTAAAAATAAGCTACTTAAACTATTAATACTGATCAATGTTAACTATTATTACAAATTTATACAGAAAATCCACGATCACCAGATATTTGAAGGAAAAACAGATGTACTACCAGCTGGACAAATGAAAGAACTATTCATTAAGAAAATTAATGCAAACATAAATAAATACAATTAGCTTAATAAATGTCTTTATAACCTTTGAGAAGATATCATTCCTGCAAAATATGGAATTTAGTGTTCAGGGAGCTTGGAAATTTAAATAAATATAAATGCAATCTTAACAAAATAGACACTGGAGAGGAATAGAGAATATAATAAGAGAAAAAGTTTCAGATTAAATAGAACATTTCTCTAAAACAAAAGAAGCAACACACACACACACACACACACACACACACACACACACACACACCAAAAACAACGACAACAGCAACAAAACTTTCTACATTGATGGCATCTGCAAGGCCAGCATTTTTGTCTCTCTGCTATGTCTTCACACTGCCTTTTCTACTATGTAGGCAAAATTTCCCTTGTGTCCCTTTTATAAAAGTACATATACGCGATGGCATTACAGGTTACCAGGGTAATAATCCAGGGGGATCTCCCACTTTAAGATATTTGATTTACTCATATCCACAAACACCTTTGTTTTTGTTTGTTTGTTTTGGATAAATAAGATAACTTTCACAGGTTGCAGTGATAGGGAGGTAGATAGCTTTTGGGCTGCCATTTTTAGCCTACCACAATACAATTACAATATTAGTAGATACACAGAGAAATAATACTTTTATTTTAACAGTACTATAATGTTAATATCTAATATTCACTTTCAAAACATTTCTAATCAAGATGGGCAGGATTTAAAATTTTCCTTCAACTAAGAATATATATACATATACATATATAGACATCAACTGTCACACATGCACTGTGAGAAGATAGATAATATGACTAGATGAACTTTATAAATTGCTGTATAAACAATAGATGACGCTAAGAACCTACTGATGCTAATACATTCAAGAATGTCAGAATGTATCATTATTATGAAGTTATCATAACAAATTAACAGAGTAAGAGGACAAATATTGAGTCTATTAATAGTAAATAAAAAAATAATAATCCTTTATTTCTCAGAATTAACCATTAGGATGAACAAACCCAGTGTTATTAGAGCTGGATATTGAGAAAACTAGAAAAATAATGGAAATATTATTGTACCGGTTATATTTTAAAGTCTACAAGTTACCCAGAGTCTGGGAATAGAATACCATGAATATAGATAAACAAATAAATAAGTAAATAAATAAATAATTTTCCCCCAAATAGCAAACTAAGCTTTCATACTATTTATTAGTCTTACTGAAATAGCACCTGATCCTCAAAGAAATAGTCTCACTCTCATTAAGTTTAGGCAGCTGCCATTCCAAAGAAAATAAGCAGAGGAAGAAAATATTCTATTTATAGAAGTTTTTTAAAAGAATGTCTATCAAGAGCTCTCTGGCTTGAACACATACAAAAATACATCTATTACATTTAACTGGAATGGAGCAGAGTGAATCAGTTTCCCTGTTCTGAAATGTGAAAGGGCAGGCATTTCATTTTATTTTTTCCCAGCTTTTCTACATTAAAAAATGACTCAATTTTTTGACAGTCTGCCAATAGATGGCCTTGTTATAGTGCATGGTCATTCTGGTGAATGACTTTGATTACTCTATGTCCTGGTGCTGTGAAAATCAAGAAAAAAAAAAAAAAAAAAAGAAAGAACAGTTTTTTTAGTAAAAAAAAAAAAAAAAAAAAAAAAAAAAGCCGAGAACTCTCTCTAAAGAATAAAAATCCTTCCTGTAGAAGTGATAAAAGCCCAACCAACTTTATTTTACTTAGGTAAGAGCTTTAATGAGTGACTATAATTTTTTTTGAGATTTAAAAGTTACCCTCTCTTTTTTCTCTTTTTTAGTTTAAAATAACCTGACATTTTATATAAAATATATAATTTTTTTTTAATTCTGTTTAGAAACAACAAAAACGAAGGTCTACAAAAATATATTTAATATGGTTAACATTGATATGACACTGAGCTTCATGAATTTAAGATTGTTTTCTCTTTTATACTGTTGTAAAAATTCCAGTCCTGGGGAAAACCTGTCCCCAGGTCAGTGCTTAATAAAATCTTTGTGAATGAATGAGTGGTAATTCATATTGAGTTTTGACTGAACATATGACCCTTACAGAAGTAAACATTAATAAAGTATTTTTTTTGTTACTAGCTCAAGTCTATCTCACAGTGGACACAGTGACTGTTAGACAATATATATTCTGCAACTCTGTCAATGCATTTCTAGGTGATATCCTATTTCCCAAAAAAGGATTTCCCGTGGACAAGTGGCTCTCATTGGTTAAAACAACTAACATAGAATAGGCCACTATATTAAAATGATGCTATTAAATTACTCACATCATGGTACATAATTATTAGAAGTATTCAAAAATATACTGTACTTCATACATTAAAATCCTAATGTGGAAAAAATCATATTATTTAAAAAATATACCAGGACTAATATTTACCTAATGAAAGAAAATTCTTCTTCCAAGACTGCAATACTAGAAACACTTTGAGCTATCAGCTATTCACTTAATAAAAAGCATCACATGTGTTTGTATTTTGTTTATTAACAAGATGCACACTAAAATAGTTCCCAAAGAATCTAATTACTTATTACTAATATTTTGTTATGGTCATGTCTAAGTATTAATTTTATTGGTTATGGTATTTGAATATGTCTGTTACCCAGTAATTTTCAAGTCGTGCTAGTGTAAAAATGGGGCTGATCTCACAGTCATACAAAAGCAAGCCCAAAAATCCTTAAAGTATAGCACAATGGCCTCAATTCTTACGTTCAGATTGAAGTATAAAGAGCCCAAAGAATTAGGCCCCAATGTGGACCTACTACAGAGGCAAATCTCATCATGGGTATCTGTCCGAAGAAAAATCCAAAACTTTTTCAAATACACACATAAAGATGGAACAGAAGACCTCTTTAAAGGGACAGATTGTGCAACTGAAAACATTTCATTAAAAATGTCCTAGAAATAAAGAAGATTCACTTTGAACTTGCTGTGTTCCTGACATTTGTACCTAGAGTATTGCCAACTTTTTTCCATAAATAAGACATATGATTCTAGGTATGTTGGAAAAGGTATAGTATATATAAGAAATTTTTCAATAGTTATTGATTTTAAGAATTTCTTCTAGTTTTTCTACTTTCTTTCACACATATTTATTTCTTCTTATATTTTATAGTTGCAATTATCTTGATTTTTCTTGAAACATTGTTAGAAATAAATACATATATTTCAAGTAAAAAAAATTCCTATTGACAAGGAAACTTTTATTTGTGATAAGAGAAGGCAATGAATTGTAAACAAAAGTGCTAGAATAAGAAAGAGAAAGACCTAAATTATATTTTCTTTCTGTCGTATTATGTTTTGCATTCAACATTAACTTGCCCAATGGATGCTTTTACATTCAAAATGATTTCATGATTATAAGATAAATCGTTAAAGATAAAGGCATTAGAAAACCTTTGTATATCAGAGACTCCTCTACAGAGTGTAAATATATGAAAAAGTGATTGTGGTACATTTATTTGGGAAAAACAGGAAGAAATTAACTTCTTAAAAACAAACAAAGAAAAAACATTAAAGGCAATATTGTTTTCATCTTCAAAATAACATTTGTTAACAAATGTACTGAACAAAACAAAAAAGAACAGGGATAGCCACATGTCGTAGCACTAGAAATAGTGTTAAACTTTGTCTTTCAAATAAATGTATTAATAAAATTCTTGTTACAGTTTGTGTAATAGTAAGAGCTATATAAATGTTATTGTTTTTTCTATTGTACATTTTATTTGAATCACAAACGTTTTTAGTTAATTTTATGTTTAAAAGTCCAAAGATGAAGAATATATCATATACTTAGAAAACACTTACTCATTTATATGACATTTTTTGTTATTCACTGTCATACATTTTCAGAAGGTTTAAAAGTAACAATAATTGTGTTGATAACTTATTTTGTGCTTTTTATTATGGATTCTAGTTATAAAACATGTTGAGGAAGTGACAATAATTGTGTTGATAACTTATTTTGTGCTTTTTATTGTGGATTCTAGTTATAAAATGCTCCTAGGAAATTAAATGTGAAATGAAAAATATTTTTCACTGACTAGGAGCAGAGACTAATTATAATTATTAATACACATGTTTAAATGTGGGTCTGGCCACATTCCAAGTGTTCCTTTTACATTAATTTATTTAATTCTATAGCAGATATGAAAGTATAATCTCCATTTTACAGGTGAGGAATGAACATCCAGAGAAGTTAAATAGCTTGCCCAAGGAAACACAATCAGTAATAGCAGTACTGTTAGTTTAACCCAAATAGACTGGACCCAAGTTTATATTCTTAACAATTATACTATATACTGCCTCTCCACTCGGTATCCTAGAACAAATATAACACTCCAAATTCTCAGTTTTCCACATAAGAGTAAGAATTCAAGCTATGTCATTTTGCATAAAAATTTATTTTTCTAAGAATGTCAAGCTTACTAGAAATCTTATACATATACTTAAATTTTTATTCTAATAGTCTTCCTTTGTTATGTTCTTAAGCTGAAATAGTGTAATGTAAGTAGAAAAAACCTTAACAAAATCCTTTTCTGAAGAAGAGGGAGCATGTATACAAGTAACACCTTCAAAAAATTCATCATTCCTTCTCCAATTAAATGGGAAATATTTATTGATGAAGAACAGGGTAGTTGCTGCCAGAATTTAGTGAAATAAAATATAAAAATCTATGAATAAGAATAAGCAACCTGAAATATATATATTATGCATGCCATATACTAAAGAATATATGGATTTGATTTGATTGAAATCATGCTTTATTCTTTCTTTTTTTTTTTTCGGTCTTGGATTGGAATATTTTTGTTCATTTATATTCAAATCTACTTTAGGAAAAAATTTTATTTCATGATATAGTACTTGAATCTACTCTGCAGTCAAATTCAACAAAAACAAGGCAAAAATTTGCCAACATGGATTTGAAGAAAAAAAAAAATCAGCCAAGAGATTGTTGACATGAGTCACAATAAATATTTGGGTTCTGAGTCAATCTTTGGCAATAGTTTTCTATGGTCATCCTGAGATCACTCATTTTAACTGTCTTCTGAGATCTGGAGACTGAATATTTGTCAGTGGCCCAATTTGTTCTGAAAATTTTAGCTCTCAGGGGAAATCTTCCAGACCTGTCTCTTCCTCTCATAGACTCTAGCTGTCATGCCACAGTCTATGCATTCCTAAGAGATGACATGCAAATTCTAAAATGTCTCCTGACTAGATAGAAGGGAGTATCAGAGATAGCCTTTCTTTCTCACACACACACACACACACACACACACACACACACACACACACACACACAGTCTCTCTCCCTCCCACCACAAAGCTTGTAGTCAGTAAAATATGGAGTAGTGTAATATTTGCAACATTGCTTATCTGATTTGTTCCTAAAGTTTTTAACATTTATAAAGAATCATTTCTAGGCAAAGTTGTGGAGTAATCAAACCATGCCTTTAATATCTGTGATCGCACACTGAATATTTTTCCTTCTTCGAAACTCTTCTGTTAACGCATGTCCTTCAGTTCTCCTTGGAATCTCTCCCTCCTGCCGCACTGAGGCCTATACAAGGATCTGAGAAGTTCACTCACACAAACACATGCTGGTATTTTACCAGTTTCCAAGTAGTTTCTATTTTATGTGTTTTGCATTTTAGTAGAGAAAAAAATTTTTAAATCTCGATTAGGTTTTTATTTTAAGAATGAAATCATACTATACATATATGCCATCATACTCCTCAAATCTATTATGATTTAATTATCTACAAATAATTTTATACGAAAATCATTATGTCTTTCAAAGTTTTTTGATACAAAATTATACATTGTGGTCTAGTAATCTTTATTTGCTTTAAAACTGACAAGAGGAAATTCAACTTATTTTTGAAGGAATCCTTTATGTTATTTCAAATATTAGTGACATAAATATATTTTATACCAAATTTTTCTTATAGCAATGAAAAAATAACACTCCTAGGACATTTGAAACTATCTGTTATTTCTGATGAACTTTTTTTTTCTTAAAAATCTGCTGTTTTAAATCTATAGGACAACATTTGATATTTAAAAGTATTTGCATTTTTTATTTTAATCAGTGGTATTTTATGAGTTAAAAGGGTTTTTCCTCTTAACCTATACAAAATTATTAAATGCTTTAATTTTTTTATGTTTAGAGAACTAATTTTTGAAGTATGATTTCATTTTTAGCATTATTCCCTTGGACAATATCAATTAATATTTGCCTGTTGCATTGCCCATATATTCATTTTCTTTTCCTTCTTCAAAACTCTTATTTAAAAATATCAAAATGTGCACTCGGTCATAATCCTTTGTAAATTTTCATATTAAATAATTTTTGTAGCATGTAAAGAGTTGTTATGAATGATATTTAATAAATTAAAACAAGACTTTCTTTGCAAAGGTCCACGATGTTTTCAATGTAAGCACATAATTTATTGTGAGGAGCCCTAATAGTTCATTATTCTCCATGAACCATACGCAGTTAATTTTCAACATAACGCTCTTCAGTATTGATATAGAAAATGGCATACCCTCGACTAGAATCAGTTTCTGTGATGCCGTCATATGGGCAGAAAACGTTTCCTATTTTCTCTTCTAGGTTCTTTGGCTGATCTCATAATTAAATTGACATAAGACAGATTGTCAGTGCCGAGCAGATAGAGAAGGGAAGGTTTCGTGGTGAGACGGCCAGTTGGAAGAACGCACAAGGGGCTGACATGAGGATGAAATGGCAGGCACAGACTCTACTGTGGGGAGGGCAGTTCTGTTGCAGGAGCGCGCTTCTGCTTCTGCTCTTCTCCTGCTCCCCTTCTGCTCCCCAGGGGACTGCATGGCTTCACACGTATTAGAGTATAATAGTGACATGCCGCCACACATGCATGATGCAATATGCTGAATTATGTGTATATATTTTAGGCACAGGCGCCCAACCACACTGATGTAACATTCTACATTCTGGGTCCTATTCCGGCCCTGAGCCTGAATTATAGCCAGACCTGGGACCAGCCAGGCCTGGGGCCCACACAAATTAACAGGAGAAAAATAAATGTAATTAAGCACACACGGGAGCCCCATGAAATATGAGGCTCAACATAGTGATCAAAGCAGATAGCTTTTATACCTTTTACACAAAGAAACATTAAATTTGTGAAGCATTGACAAGACAAAAGGTATGAGCTTGGGGTAGTAAAGTGAAGAAGTAACAAGATTTGTTAATATAGCCTTCTTGTCCCTAAATTTTCTATTTCAGGTGATAAGGATGTCTCTCTCCCTACTGGTACAAGAGAATACCTTTCACATGGGAGATTTATGTCCTGTTTCAAGGGGACAAAGGAAGGTCAGAGTGTCCTTCTTACCCGAGCTGTTTCTCAAATGACTTTAATTCAGAATAATATGACAAAGTGGTATATTTTGGTGGGGGATATTCTCTGTCAAGAGGAATATTCGTAATCTAGAACTGCTACTGGGCTGGGATAGTGAGCAGTAATATAGCTTAAGGGTTTAACACATTCCTGTCATACTCAGGATAATCAGAGACCCTCATACCTGCATTGGAAATCTATTCACATGGTTGATATAATTTTTTCATTTGTCTTTTTAGTGCCCCCCAAGATATATTTACATGTTTTTTGAAGAAACTTATTGGTGATCACTCTTATAAAACCAATGAGTTAAAAGTAACAAATATGAGGAAGTTACAAGAATCTAAAATATCATAAATTATAACAGTGGCTGTGGATTCATAGCTCTTTACTTTTTAATTATTATTTTTTGCATTTTGAAATTGTATGTTGATATTTTTTACAACGGACTTTTGTATATTGAGATTGTCATCTGTTTCCTTGCTAAATTTACTTGAAATTTCTAGTACTTTTAAAAATAGATTCCATAAGATATTCTATATACACAAACATGTCAACTGTGAATGAAGATCAGATCTGATCTATGTAATCTTTATTTCTTCCCTTGCCTAATTCTACCAGTTTATTTTTCAAAAGAATTAATGAAAGCAGAAAACCCTTCTTGTGCACAATAAAGTAAATTTTAGAATTTCACCATTAAATAAAATATTGGCAATAGCTTATCAAGTTTAGAAAGTTACTTTCCATTCCTAGTTTTTACCGTTTAGGTCTATGATCCATTCTGAATTAAATTTTCTGTTTGGTTAAAGTAAGGATGAGGTTATTTACTTATTTTTTTTTCCCACGTAAATATTTACTTGTTCCAACAGCATTTGGTCTAAAAATGTCTCTTTCTCCACTGTATTACTTTGGTACTTCTGTTGAAAATGAATTAACCATGCATGAGTATATCCATTTCTTGATCTGTTTTTTTGTTCTATATTTACACTAATACCATACGAATGTGATTAAAGCAGGTTTATAGTAAGTCTTCAAATCAAGGACTGTTTGTGTTCCAAGTTTGTTTTTCTGTTTTCAAATCATTTGGGCTTCCCTAGGTCCTTTGCATTTTCATAAAATATTTAGAATCACTTGTCAGTTTTTACAAAATAACAGTCTTTTGCAGTATTAAGATAACATTGAATCTACAGATTAATTTATGAATGTTTTGAAAACTCCATTTAATTAAAAAAATCTCATGCCATCTTATAATCACCATCTTTCAACAATGTATATAACAAATTAAATAGATATATTAAAACAACCTAGAGTCATTGGTATAACAATGTTATAATCTAGCAAATGACAATGAGGCATTTCTGGAAGCTGGGTCAGATGATAATTCAAGAGTTTGTTTGCTCTGCTTAGAAAGTATAGGGATAATTGAGGATACACACACATGGGCGCATACACCACCACACATACACACACACACAACCCTTTGAAAATGTAACACAAAATGTATTTTTAAAGCAATCAAATAAGGAAAGATACACTTATACCAAATTAAACAAAATAAAAGGTTAGGCCAGCAGAAATGGTCATTACTTCCTTTAGGGAAGAAAGTATGTATAGATGAAAAGGAATAATTAAGAGAAATATTGCAATTGCAATTTTCACTGTAATGTGGTAGAGGTAGGCAAAAAAAAAAAAAATTCATAGAAGCAATGGGCTTCCTGGATTACATACTCTTAGTTAAATTTTGTCCTAACACAACAGTTTTTAAAAAAACTCTGAATCAAACTCTTAATCTGGAAATATTGTTGATTATTTGGTATTGGAAAACTGATTTCCAATTAATAGAATTACTATAGCACTTCTTTTATAAGTACTTAAGAAATTCAAATATATTATAGCATTTCTTGCTTATTTGGTACTGCCAGTCATTTTACTTTTATCCATTATTGATAAATGGAAAGCATGAGTCAGAAGACACTCATTTAAGTTAGAGGTAAATATGCAAAGGCATGACTCCAACTTTTGTTCTAGGAGAAGGTTTGAAATTCTGTGTTTTTCTTTTGTTTTGCAATTACAATTGGACTTATTACATTAAGAAAATGTTTCAACTTGATTGCAGTTACTGTTTTAATTTTCATTTGCAGTTTATTTGATACTTTTTAAAAAGAAAACATAATGATTTAAATTTAAATAATCAAATACACCTTTTTTTCTTGTGGAGCATGTTTGGGAAGTGCTCCTTGGTTCTTCCCAATGATAGTGCTCATTGGTTCTTCTTTTCTGTTAGCAGCTGGGGTAAGAATCAAGTTCAGCCTGTTCTGCAACTTGAAAGGAGGATATGACTTTGACCAAGAAAAGAGAGAGAAGCTACTGAAGAGGGTTAATTATCTTTAATGGCATATTTTGTTAGGATGAGAGTTGGCCTAAATTAGGTTGTCAACTTTATAAGGAGTAAAGCAATTAATCGATATCATATTAGATTATTCTACTAATATTATTTGGATTGTCACGAGTTAGTGACCCCCAAAAGTTGTTTGGCTCACTGATTTCCTTATCATACTCTAACACTGCCTAGAGGTCAAAATCCCTTTCCATTTGGAAAAGACTCAACACCAAGCATCTCACTGACTCCAGGTCTCTTAGTCAAAGGTGTCTCAGGCTACTTCTTAAAATCTTCCTGACTCATTGATTAAAAGATATATGAATAAAGTCAATGAGGCCAGAGGCAGTGGTTGTGGTTTGGAACATGGCTTTCGTCCTGCTGTTTTAACTCGGAGTAAGAGGTATACCCTCCACATCACCACAATGTGCTTCTACCTTCCAGAAGTACCTGGCTGCTTGATCAAAGAACTCAGAGTCCTGGACCTGGTGCCACATAAAGGAGGTTCAATATCTCAAACACGTGGCTTTGGACGCTCTGGTTTTCTTGCCAAAGAACTTGAGGGAGACTGGTCTGGAGGTTTATGAAAACATCGGTGGCAAACTGGGCTTACTAAATATACACAGTACAGGTAGTTTATTGAAGAAAAGATCATTGTTGTGATCCTCTGCAAAAGCAGTTAACAAAAAAGAGGTCTCATCTTTGTTTTTAATTTATCATAAAAAGCCTTTTTTATTGCCCTTTTTCATTAGTACTGGTATATAAACGTCAACGTAATATGTTTGCCTTTAAATAGGCAAGAACTTTTCGTAGTTTCATATATTTCTCACTGAGATACTATTCTCTTTAAACTTGTTCAGTGTTGCTGAACATGGTGTAAAAAACCTAGTTATATGGCCTTAAGGAGCAAAATTCTCATACACACGTGTTTCTTTTCTGGATGTGAAAAATAATTAATTGTCCCATAAATGCTATTACACTCCCTGTATGTGATTGCACTGAAAATCCCTGTATTTTTCTGCTTCTGGTTTTGCCCATTCTTGTGGAGGACTTCTAAAATACAATTTATGTGCAGCCACACTTTATTGTGTTTTCACCATTATGAGATGAAAAGGCCAATATCATTTTAAAGGTCATAACTGACAGGATATTTACAATATTTTTATAGCTCTCTGCAAGGAGAAAAATTAATTTGTTGCATCTATTTACACTGGAAAAGAACTATCTTTGGAAAACATAATTGTAAAAGCCTTTTCTATAGTAAGGACTCATAATTCTGCTTGCTTGGGTATTGTTCATAGTCTTGATGATATTGTGAGAGTTAGAACATAAGGGTAAGTAGCTAAAGACATAAATTCTGTGCCTCATATAATCATAGGATCATAAAATGCTTAAATAATCTTCTATTCTGACCTTGATTTTATCTTATCTGTTTCATAAGTATTATGTTTTAGCCTTGGTTTTCTAGAAAACAGAGCTTGAGGAAAACCTTACATGCTCAATCTTTATTGAATGGGTGGAAGTCAAATGAAAGCAAGAGTGCGGGGGAAAAGGGTAGGAAATAAAATGTGATGTTTTATCAAACTGGACATGGTTTCAAAGAAAAAAATTATGGTTGCTCCGTTATGGGACATCTCCATGAGATTACACAGCACCACTGACATCAGATCAGTTCCTTGAAGGAATAAAGGACAGACATTTCTATGCTAGTTATTTTCCATCTCCTGTCTCTTATTAATCAAAATCTTCGTGAAGTATTAGTCACAAAGTCACCTGAATTAGTTCCAAGCCACAAGGAAAGTAGATATTTCCAGGTGGACCCAAGTCCAGCTTATTTGGATTAGATGCTGGGGCTGCTGCAACTCATGCCTGGGAGGACACAATAGTGGCGATGGCTAATACCCATCCCTGGTGCCATGGCTACCCCCAGGCAATTTGTGGTGTTCAGAGATGAGATGCAGTTACTGCGGCCAGGGCTTTACAATCATTCCATCGAATCTGGAAACAAAGAAAATGAATGAGACCCAAGTAACCATGAGCGGTGTATTAACTCAATCTGAAACAGTTTATCCTGCAGGTCAATGAATACAGCACATATGCACTCTTATGATATACACATCTGTTAATAGAAAAAGAGACCCTTATTTCTTTAGTAAGAAAAAAGGAACAAGTACAGGTCTTCAAAGTAAAGGTCAATTTCAATATCCTCAGATATAGTCCATGATGCTACAAGGGATCCCAGAATTAAAACTGATATTTACTTTCTATTTCCTTCACCATTCATTCTAAACTCACTCACTTTTGCCAATGTTTTGACTGGTTCCCACTTGTTCGTCTGATGGGCTGACGAAACTTCATTCCATTAAGGAATAAGAGCTCTCCTACTTCTACCACTCAGTTTTAAAACATTTAACTGTGTTGTCACAGGACTATGCTAACCTTCTTGCTCTGTTAAAGCTCTTAAGGACATTGACCATTTTGATATTCCACAGAACAACATGCTGACCCACCATGTTAAGGGTATCATGCTAATCAGATGAGGGAAGCAGTAAATGGGATGTACTCTTTCTAATAAGACACAAGTGACCCAAAGGGTGAGCAATAAACTTTTCAGATTCATTGATCTGCTGTATTCGTGGTGTTTATGTGGGTCTAGTGGTCTGTGATATCCCAAGAAATCCTCTTAATTTATATGATACTTTGTTACACTTCCAGCCACTAAAACATGAAGTGTGGCCTTTATTGAGCCACTTGGATTTTAGAGTGCTTGTGGGTAACTGCTCTGGTGTCTTAGAAGGTTGCTTGTTTTGACTGAAACATAGAGTAAGGAGGCTCTGCATCATACCCACAGCCTACCACTTGGGCATATTATCCAGCAGAGCTGATGGTGATAGATATATCTGAGGTAAATAAAGATGCTAGGTGGCGTTAAAAAGGATCTCTGATAACCAGAGGTTATATAGATAGAAGTGGAAAAGACTCAGGCCTGGTTAAAAGTTTGCTATGGTCGGTTGCTACTATAGAAAATTGACTGCTATCCCATTAGGGTGCCCTTGTAGGACACTGATGATGAGAAATACTACTAGTAGGCAGAGATACAAGCAATACATTGGTCATCCAATATGTATAGAAAGAAAGATGGTCTGAGGTGTGGAAATACTTAACTTCTATGCTGTGGTCGAGGACTCTGTCAGAAGGCCAGGGACCTACAAGGAAAAATGCTGGAAGTCTATGGTTGAGTTTTAGGAAAACTAAATATGGCTTATTTAGTAGAGACTGGAGACTATGGAAGAGTAAATTAAGTTTGTTATATACCTACAATGAGAAAGAAGAAGCCATGGAGATGGGTGGCTATACTTACTGATTCAAACAGCCAGCATCATAGTAGAGAAAGATAGATTATTCCATTCTAAAAATTTCTGAATATGGAATTTACTCAGGACATAGCTTTGGGCTCCCCTGTATTCAGTTCACACTTTTTTCCTGGACCTGAGTAAAGTACATCTGCAACTTAAACACCATCTATATAATGAAGACATCCCAATTCAGTATTTAGAGGCACTGGAGAGAAGGCCATGCTTATTTAGAATATAGTGATGCAGCAGCCAGGATGTAGGAGGGCTAAGAAAAGAATATAAACTTGAAGGCCAGTTGAGAGGTATGAGTATTTCAATTGTATTGAATGTTGTTGCCAGATCAAATAAAATTAGATGATCAGAACTTAGGGAAGCAATGCCATTTGAGCATTACGAGCAAAATACAGATGGAGATTGGTTGAAGAGTTAGTAATTTTGAAGGTGAAGACCTCTTGAATCTTCACAATCTTCCATTTTCCAGTAAAACTTTATTATATTTTACACCTTGACATCTGGTTTTGCCATATTTTAAAGACTGCTAATCTATTTCATTTTCATTTTACTAAAAAGCCATTTATCCTTTCAGCTCCTTCACCTCGCTTCACCTAACTTTTGATCTAAAAAACAGTAAAAATAAATATATCATGTTTCTTGACTCATGTTTCCTATGTTACCAACCTCTCCACTTTCTTATCACTGTAGATCCACTGCTCGTCAAAAACAAAAAAGAAAGAAAGAAAGTAATATTTATTAACATAGTATGTCTATCGTTTTACCTATATTACTTCATTGTATCTTCATAGCAATCTTACGAACATATGAATTATTTTTACTCTCATTTTGCAGATGACTAATCTGCAACTCAAAGTTACAAAAATATATAATGGAAAATGTGGGTTTCAAATACATTTATTCTGATTCAATAGTTGTTTTTGATCACAGCCCTCTATTACATTTTCATCAATCATTTCAACTACTTTGCCATTCAAATTCATCATACCTTAAAGCTTCCCATGGATTAGCTATTGCAAAATGTCATCACTGCGAAGTAACCTTTATGTCACAGCTATCCTCCTTTCTCAGCTGTTAACCTTGCCTTACACTTCACTAGAATTATCTAGGTCAGAAGACACAAAGCATTGTGTTTTTCATAGGCATTCTCTTCATAGGCAATTGTATTCTTTCCGTTTAAAAACATGACCACATGCATCCTTTTCCTCGGTTCCAAAGGATGAATACTCTTTTCTTTTGCAAACTTATATCAATTGTCTCTGCATTGGATTCTATCTTCTCCTGCTTTTTTCAGGACTGAAATATTTGAGACTTGCCTTTCTACAATTTTAGTTATCTTACCAGTCCATTTTTTCTCTGTACATATAAAAATACTTAAGTATTTCCCGCAGTGAATAATAAATTAACAACAACAAAATATTCTCAAACCTATGTACTTTTGGGAGTACTCCACTATAGAGATTTATTTATTCATATTTTTCATAAAACAACTTCCAGATTCTGCCTCTTTTTATTCAAACATTACTTACTCAGGCTCTTCAGTCTTATCATTTTTCTTTATTGGACAGCTCTAAACAATGTTATCAATAATTACTGAATATAATGGAAACTTTACACTTCCTGTTATATCTGATGTTCACTGTATTCGTTACTATTGATACAGTTCACATTTTCTATACTCTGTCGTCTGTTATATTT
The DNA here is from genome assembly GCA_003508835.1 of Eonycteris spelaea. Lineage (NCBI taxonomy): Eukaryota > Metazoa > Chordata > Mammalia > Chiroptera > Pteropodidae > Eonycteris > Eonycteris spelaea. Next base: position 16,077,456 of record PUFA01000021.1, read on the forward strand.
TTCTCATGGTTTGTCAGGCATCACTAGGAACTGTCCCTTTCTACATGTTTTATGGGTTCTATAGTTCTGTTAAACTTTAAAAATATTGATGTCCTCATCCTGAAACACTAGAATTAATTAATTATGGAATATTTGCACCATGGAATATTTTATAGAATGAGAATGAATTACCTAAAATTATATACACTATAAATGAATCTCTCAGATATAGTGTTGGCTAAATGAGTAGAAACTCAAATGTGCCTATGCTTCTTTTCCTTGGTCTGAGTGTCGAGTATACGGACATGTTCATTTGTGAATAAGCTGTGTGTGTCTACATATACACAAACATTTGTATACCTCACTTTGAGTGATCTTTTACACACCCCTGGTTTTTACTATTAGCCTTGAAATTTCTCCAGATTTGCATACCCATTATCATATTGATGTCCATATCCATATGCCTTACTTACTGTCTCCAACGCATCGCCACCAGTATGTCATATGATGTCTTCAAAATCATCATTTGCAAAATTAAACATACTTCCCAAATTGTCACTGACAAGTCAAGCTAGTCTTCATTATCTCTGAACATCAAATAGTAGTATAACATCTTCCCATTAAACATCACAAATATTAATGTTTTCATTCAGAACCTTAGCACTCATTTTCAATACGTCACAGAAGCTCATAAGTAGTGTCCTTGGCTTCTAATTCACATTCGGTCTTCTAGATTGAATTTAAGTTGTTATTTCTAAAACCATAATGTTCATGTCACCCATTATTAAAACATTAAGTACTTTTAGTGTAAAAGATATATTCTTTACCAAAACCAAAACTAATAAGTTAGTTTTATTTCTCCATACAACCCTCACCCACATCATCTTCTTTGCTCTGACCCCTAATAGTCTGTGCCTCCGGACTATGTTTGTTAATACTACCCGTCCTCTCAAAAGCAGTGTTCCTATCACATGTATATTCCTATCCATCATTTAGGCTCACATTACAGTTTTTCTTATATAAAGTGTTCTACCTATATGCCTCAGAAATAAAAGATACTTTCTCACACATCCTCACTGTCTCTATGAATATTCATAGAAGCAAACAATTTAATACACATTGAATTAAATTCAAAACTCTTCCCTGTTAGTAATTATATTATTCCTATGTGGTTCTATGGCATCATTTTTTCCTTATTTATCTTAATTGTGTCTATTTTCAGTCTCAATTACAGACTCCCCATTCTATATTTTTCCAGTTATTATTTTTTTTTCGTGGAACACTTCTCACTCTGCTTAAACTAGAATATATGAGAGCTGGGACATTTTCTGTTTTGTTCCTTGCTGTGGTCCTACAATTAGCCTGACACACAGTAGGCACTCAAAATATTTGTTAAGGAATAAGTTAATATAGGTGAAACCACATTAATCATGTGATTTTAGCTGCCATAAAAAAAAAAAAAAAAACTAACATGCTCCTTAGAAATCTCCAGATTATTTTCTTCATTTCAGAACTTTTTTTTTAGTATATGATATTTTGGATCTTGACACATTAATATATTCATTTATCACTTTATATATTTTAATTTATATCTCACAAGCTGCCAACATATCAAACTGAACATTTTCTCTCCTAACTACTAGAAATCCTTTCACTCTGATACCAGAAAGATCCTCTTCAAATACAAATCTTATGCTACTCTCTTAAATTAAGCTTTTTATAATGTCTTTTTGTTCAAAATAAAGTTCACTGGATTAGTGAAAATGATGATAGTTCTTTTAATATTTGCTTTGACTAAATTGTATCTTGAATCATTAACACTAATACATACAAAATTGAAGACAAATAATTAAATCATAATTATAACATAATTATAATCATTATAAATATCTATATAATTACAAATATCTACTTCTGAGTATCTGAAGAAAACCAAAACATTAACTCAAAAATATGTAAGCACCCCCATGTTCATTGCAGAATCGTTTACAATAACCAAAATATGGAAACAACCTAATTGTATGTTGATGGCTAAATGAATAAAGAAAATGTGGCATATATAAACAATGGAATATTATTCAGCCATAAAAAATAATGAAATCTTGCCATCTGTGACAACATGGATGGGATTTGAGGGCATTATGCTAAGTGAAATAAGTCAGACAGAGAAAGATGAAAGACAAGTACCGTATGAATCCTCTTACATGTGAAATATAAAAACAAAACAACCACAGAACAAACCACGTTCATATTAGAGACACAGAGAACAGACTGGTGTTTGTTAGAGGTGGGGGGATGGGGCCTGGGTGAAGTGAAATGGGTGAAGGGGGTCAAAAGGTAAAAAAATAATAATTTTAAAAAATTGAAGAAAACTCAAGAAAACATTGCCAATGAACTAACAAGAAAACAAACAGATGAAAACAAAACACTATAAGATATAACACCTTAGTGCAAAACAGAGAAAGGGAAAGGTATGCACAGCACGGACGTCGTTCCAGTGCTGAGGTGGTGGGAAAGGACTGTGTGAAAACATTCCTAAGTTAGAGAGGCCTGGTTCCCAAACTGACTGTCTTAAACCTCCCACATAAAATTTTTCAGCAAATAGCTATCCTAGAAAGAAGAGCACTGTAACAATTATTAGAAGATATGTTCATATATATTTATAAAACATAATTTAAAAATAACTAAAAATAATGAAAATATTATACCAAAAAGATACAGGAAAAAAACATACACACCACAAATACTGAACTAGAAATTAGAACAATCCAATACTCCACTCGTTTTTGTTAGAGAGGAGATTAAAGAAAATGGTTTTCTTTGAGAACGATGATCTAATAGGAAGTAAGAAGACAGAAGCCAGTAAAAACTGTCCTGATTGAACTCAGAAATGAAAAAAAAAAAAAAAAACCAAGAAAGGAAAAGGAAAAGAAATATATTGCACTTTGGAGCTGATAAAAAGAAAACGGAAAAAAAAGAGAGACTGAAAGTAGTTCATAGAGGAATGACTTGAGAAAGTAAGCACTAATTAGCTGGGGACAATAAACAGGTATTATTAAAGAAGAATTGATAAAGATATATGGTGCAAAAAGAGATCTAACTTACTCAGTATTTGTTGCTGAAGAAGAGATAACGACATTAATTCACAAAAGTGAAAGAGATGAAAAATAGTAGGAAATTTTCTCAAGCTGTTTGTTAATGAAGAAAAAGAGAGAAATAATACAATAATTGATGTGAAGGTTCCTACTAGGTAAAATTTCAGTTAATCTGATGAGAAGGGGTATCTCTTGAAGATGTGATGGTCTCTGACATACTGTAATACTTCATATTAGGAAGCTGTAGATGGCTACATTTTATGAGGACTGGAAGAAATGTCCCATAATTGAGCCATTGTGAAATGTTTTTAAAAATTGACCCTGAGTCTATATGACTGATATTGTGCCATATTTCCATATGTAACACAATATGGACCATTGGCCAAACAAGCTGAGACAGCTTCCAACACAAACTTTTGTTATTCTTACCACTTCATAGAGACCATGTTATTCAGGATTTTTATTACACTGAAGCAAATTATTGCCAATACCTGCATGTCTATCAAGGATTATTGGACCATCTAACTACCTCTCTTCTATAACACAAGTCAATTCTCTAGTACCCAGAAGCATGCTCTCCTCCTAGAAAACAGGAAGATTACTTCCATCCTATATGGCCCAGATTTTCCTCAATAATTTTACAAATTATCAGCTTTTTCTCTTTTTCTTCACCTTCCATTCTCTTCAATCCTGAAAATTGTGCCATTTGTTATGGGTAAATGTTCTGGTAACACTCGCCATCTGTTACTCATCCAAGCTAATTTCAAAGTCTTCATGCCTAAGCCATGACAATCTCACCTTTATCTTTTATTTAACTTTCTATGCAATTGCATTCGATATATTCTTATTGTTAATTACAGTGGACATTTTCATCCCTCATCTTCCTTGGTCTCTGAAATTTATTTTCTATCTATGGCATAACATTTTCATAGTTATACTTCTACTTCCATGGCTGCCCATATTCCTCAGTCTTATGCTCTGGCTTCTCTTCCTCTAACTGGCTCCTTGCTACCGAGGTTGCTCATTTAATCTTGAGACAACTTCTCTTCTTCTTAAGAGATTTATACATCCCCATATGTTTAAATGATGATGGTGGTGATAACAAGATTTGTGAATATGGATAAAACTCAAGTTATGGTAAGTGACTTACCTATAACAGTTCATTGAATTTCCACAATAATCTTCTGAAACAAGTGTTAAGAGGTGCTATTGTAATTCCTTTTTTACAGGTAAAGTCATTTGATTAGGAAAACTGTAAATGATCAAAGGAAATTTTAAACCTAATCTATCTGCTACCTCTGCTTGTCTATAAGTCTATTTTACATGCTTGCTCTTTAGCCTAGAATTCTTTTATTTTTCTTACTTGATGTATCTAGCAAACAATGAGACAACTCCACTGAAATTTCACATGAAACTTAACTCATGATATTTAATCTATCAAAACTTCTGTTCTACAGCTCTTCTCTTAGTAAATGTAATTTGCATTCCATTTATAGAGTTACCATGCAAAGACATCTTGACATTTCTGAGGACCTCAGGAATCAGCAATATCTCAATTCTATCTCCTACTTCACTTATTTTGTTTCTACTACTGTCACCTTCCAACTGCCACCATCTCTGTTTAACTATTAAAATTACCCGTAACTGGTTATTCTAAATTTCATTTTAGTTTGCTTTCCAATTCATTACTCACACTGCAAAAGAAACAATTTGCTCAAAAACTAACTCATCCTATGCGTTATTCCATATAAAATATTTCCAGTTTCTCTTTTCTATTTAAAAAAAATCTAAAATTAAGAATAATTTTAGGTTGTTGCTGTTTTTTTTTTCTTTACATAACCCCCTTCTATTCTTTTAAGCTCATTCTATAGTATTGTCTTCCTTTCACATTAAATTCTATTCATGTTGAACTTTCATTTTCAGTGACCCTCTGAACACCTCAGGCCTTAGCTAACTCTGGAACTTCTTTTATCTACAGGAAAGTCTTCTTTGCCTCTAAACATGCCTCACTCTATGCCACGTCATTCCTTTCTGTGGTAGAGTTTCCTGGCCTATATTGGCTCTGCTTAGAACAGAATAGAGAATTCATCATGTGTTCAAGACATGAATTTCCTAGACAATGTGGGAAGTTTGAGTGTGTCTGCATGCATAAGGAAAGGAGGGGGAAATGCATGGCTGTGCAAGGTAAGCTGGACCAAATGATAAGAAAGCTGATTGCCAGAAAGAAGGCCAAACACTGATCCCCCAGTTCTCTGTTTGCAGAGTTTATTTTTCTCTTGATCATTTATGTTGATGCTAATGATACATTTCCCTTTGTCCTCTTCTCTTTCCGCCCTTTCTCTCTTCTCCAGTTTTTCCTATTTTTCATTTGAGTTAATTTCTTTAAAAGAATTCATGACATTTCTCTTCAATATATTAGAAGAATATGAGATTCATTGATGAAGGAGTTATGAACATTCAAACAGCTACCAGCACTCACATTAAAATTCTAAACACAAAAAAACTTATCTGATATCAATAAGTTTTTAATGTTTTATGTGCAAATTGAAAAAAATCATTCTTTCCATGTCCTTCTCTTTATCTCTGTCTCCAATTTCAACACATGAATAAATCAGCAAAGGTTACTTTTTTGCCTCTGATGTTAGTTTTCATTTCATTTAGCAAACTTTGCTATGCTTAGCTATCTACCAGTTATTAATTATTTTATGTAAAATTATAAAAAAGATACCTTTTATTTCTTTTTCTTTTATTTTTTTCTCTGTTTTTTCTTCCCCACTTCCCTTCCCAGTACGTTTTAAGATACTCTCTGATTCTACCCATTATGTTGAAAATACATTCTTCAAAAGTCTTAATGGAAAAACGCATCATTAAAATAATACTTTATTAATGTTATGCTGAAAATATTGAAAGACCTTTAAGAACAAACTATCATAGTATTAATACTGAATTAAGCTGCATTTTGACTGAAAAAAAAAAAAGAAAAATGAATGTCCTTCAGACAGTGAGACATAATGCTCTATCTACAGCTATCAGCGAGGAAGCATTCTACATTTACTCTTCGATGTGGACTTTGAAGTTCTTCCCATAGTATCTTAGAGTTGAGAGTGTATTTTAGAGGTATGGAGAAGTAAGTTTACTGAAAGGAAATATGTTTTTATGTAAACCTATAACGTTTCCCCCCTCCTGTTACATTAAAGAAAATCTCAGTAAAAGAGGTTTTTTGACAAAGGCTAAGCAAAAATCTAACATTAAATTTAACATTTAATCTATATTTGAAAAGATAGTTTAAATTATTTGAAATTTACATATTTTTATACATGATACCTACCCTCACCCCACCTTTGGCACTCAAAGTGACAGTTAAGAATAGTAGCAGGAAATAAGTGCTTGGAATGCAATTAAATGTAGCATAAATGGATCCTTTTAAAGGATAACAGTTTTAATGGTTACTTAACCTACATATGACTCCATTTTTCCTACAAAAAAATAAGGATAATATTTATCATTCATAAAACTTTTTAATATGTCACTTCATTAATCTTCTTATCCTTTTATGTGACCCTGAGAGAGAAAAGCTCTAGATAAAATACAGGGGCTATAAGGCTGGCACTCAATTTTAGATATGGAAACTGATATATCAGAAAGCTTGAGCATTGTTATTTAAAGTTGTTACAGGAGTTTCAACACTTCGCAACAAACTGGAACCAAATAACCCGGACTTTTTCCTCACTAACTTATCTATATAAGAACTAACTTATATAAGAACACACCAATCAATATTTTAGAACATTGCTGGACTATAATATGGATTTTGAATGGTATTAGTGTTAAAAGCAATGACTTTAATGAAAACTTAGAAATGGTCTCTTAATAACCTTATTGGGATATGACTACTTCTAAGTTGCTTTTACTTCGTCCTTGGAATTCATATGATGCGTGTGACAGAGGCTTGTTCAGTGTTAACAGAGGATTAGATGAAGGAAATTAATTAAAGCTTCTTTGCAACATTTTCCCCTTGAGCTATTCAGTATGCTAAAGTGGTAAGACAGGGTACACTCCTTTCTCTAATTCTACTCATAAAATAACTCAATTGAGTTTAAACACACATCTTTTTTTTTTTTTTAAATTAGACCATAATTTTTCTACTTGTCTTTCGAACCTGACCCTTTCGAGCCACTGCCACCTCTGTGATTTGTAATTACTTTTTAACTTCTGATAATAGGACAGCCACAAAGTGTGTCCATGTGTTTTAAAGTCCACCAATTCATTTTTTTGAGACCTGTCTTCAATTGAGATGACAAAGTTAAATAGCTTAGGGGCATTTGTTTAACTAATCCCCTGGACAAATAAGTATCTAAAATGATTTTCTAGGACTGAAACCCTAGCTATCAGTTATATTCTGTGATATTAGATGGAACATAGGTCTTTGACTCTCTTTAAACACTTCATACCTGCTTTAATAAATGTAATAATCATCACTTTTTGATGTTATATTTTATTAGAATTAATCATTGTTCTTTAAATTCTTACAAACTGCAATTTGCTGTTTTTAAAATGCTATAAATGTATTATTTCTTAGATATTAAAAACAATTATTTGTAATAAAAATAAAATAAAATAATATCCACAAAGAAAAAATTACTTTCTTTAAAAAAGAAAACATTTGATTATGGAGATGGCATGTGGAAAACAAATTAATATATAATACTTATTTAAACATTATGTAAAATTTGTTTTCAGGTAAACAAATATAAAATTCCTTACTAATCTCAAATAAAAATCTCAAGCTTGATAGCCTTATTATGTCTGCCTATTTGGTGTCATGGAGGAGATGCAAAGCTGTCCCTCTAAAACCAGGGTCAGACTGTGGATTCCTTCTTTTTCATCAAGATATTCTTTTTATACACAACGTTTTGGTAAGGAAAAACCAACTTGAAAAGGAGGAACATGACTTCTGTTTAAAATAATTATTTAGAAAATCAGAACTAAATAATCTGTAGCATGTTTGAATTAACAATGCTCTGTCATCAAAATAGAAATAAAAACTTCACAATTTTAATTCTATTTAAAATACCGATATTCTAATTAAAACAGGTGTGTGTGCATAGTCTCTCTCACATACACACACTGTTTATTTAAATCATAAATATGCTTTACCAATTGCATTGTGGTAATAACTCCACAAGAAAGCCAGTGTTATTATTTTTCATTAAATTGGACTATATTTTCTGAAATTAAACATAAAACTGATCACATTGACAAATTTTCCCTAATATTTAACACTGATACACAATATAAAAATTTACTATTTATACGGTTAACAGATTTGTTTACCCATTATTTTAATCACTGTTAGATTGAGTTTTATTCTTCTGCAGTCAGACATGTTCTAATTTCGAATTAACCCTGCTAATAAACCTGACATCTAAAATTAAACACTTTAAGTCTGAATGCAAATTCGACCGAGTGAAATGCATTCAGTGTTTTTCAGGATCATGACAATTGAGATAGATGATAACTATAGTTCTAAACTAAAATCTTGCAAATGCAATATTTAATGAGATTCAGAAATATTATAACACATTCATGAAAAATTTTACTCAAATCATTAGTGAGAAGCATAGTAATTCACCTGTTTTAAAACATGCATAACATTTTATTATGAAAAGAATCTGAAACATTTAAATTCTCACATGCATTTAAATTCTTTATTTTGCTATGCATAGTAATAATAGTTGTATTTTACTAAAAATGTGAATTGTAAAATTTCAAGATATCATGTAGAAAAACATAATCTCAATTACTTTGTGGTGTTTCTGATACAGAGATAAATAACATAGTTACAATTGCAAAGTTTGTGTATTTTTGCTTGGACATTTTTTTAAAAGTTCACCTAAATCACACAAAAATACAAGTTTTGCTCTAATTAAATCGCTAGAGGTTCTGTCCTTGAGCTCTTTTTAAAATAAAATGGATAAAGATAGTGTCTTATGACATTTAATTACATCATTTCTAGTAAAATTCAGGTAATAAGATGGCAGCAAATAGAAAACCCCAAACACAGACGTATTTTCCATAGTGTTTGCCTAGATTTAGGTGGGCACTCTAGTAAGATGTGTTTCCCAGCAGTTATTGTGATTTTAATTTGTCAGTCCTTTACAGTGGGATTTCTCAATAAACAGTTCTTATAGCACTTTCATTAGAACCAGCAGGAGTGCTTGTTTCCAATGTGAATTCCTAGGTCCACCAGAGACAAAATGAATCTATGTGGTAGAGCATGATTTGAATTTTTAATGACTTCTCCAAGTGATCTTTATGCATAGTTTGAAAATGCATGTGCATTCTTAAATCCAAGTAAAGAATACATGAAATATATATCTCACAGTTCACATAGTTGTTGGGTACAAATGTGATCAAGTGTTGATAAAATCATTTATATTATATAGGAATTATAACTTGCTTCACAAATTTTGAGTGCAAATGAGAAAAATTAGAAGACTCGGGATGTGCCAAAGTCATGGATCTTTTCTTAGTCTTGGTAATGTTCAAGCTTTCCAGAAGAGTTTGGCCAGGTGCTTATTAAACTACATGTGAAAATGTCTCAACATGACCTATAGAGTGAGGACTTCTTGGGGAAGGGATGTGGAAATATATTTAATAATCTTTTCTAGTGACAATCATCATCAAGAAAGTTTGGGATATACTTCCTACAGTGTCCCCATGCTGGCACTACAAAACGATCATAACTTTAAACCTCATTCTTAAGATTTCTGAATTGCTAGTGTGGCATTATATACTAAGTTAACACAATCATTTAAATTTTTTATACTTTGGCCCAGAAACCTATTAACACCCTCTATGCTCCTAATTTTTACTTCTACAAGATTGACTTAAATATGACTTCCTGTTACTGTTCTTGTATTTGCCTAGGATTGTGTTTAATGAAAAATCATTAATATACTCAATATTTGTACAATATAATCTGTGAGCTTTCTAATCATTTTTCCTACGTAAATTCTCAAAAGTTTCTTTGCACAGACAAGTGTATTAATAGTGGTTAAAGTAGATACATATACTTTCCACAAATCAGTATCATGAATTAGTTGTGTATATGTGGCATGAGACAGACTCAGAAATAATGACTCTTATTAACACTAACACAAATATGAGTGATTTGAGGCTTATAACCTAGAAAACATTAATGAACACCTATGAAAACAGAAAAACTAAAATTAGTCAATTTCATTGAGAAAATGACTATACAACTGTTAAAAATAACTATAAAATTCCATTGTATAGATTCAGAATTCATTGCAATCCATGTAAAACAAACAAAAAGCAATTCTTTAAAAGATTCTCCTTTAATAATGATATGTGGTTTATAATGGATTAAAAGTACAGTCACCTTGATTGTTCTTTGCTAGTGTGTTCTGTTCTGAGAAGCACAAAACTCAAAAGGCAGCAGCAGCAGCACGTTCTGGTCTTGTAAGAGAAACAAAATAAGATTTGGGTGATGTGTGCTGTAGTAATCATGTCATGAAGACCAAATATGTCACTATGTATACAATAAGTCACTTGGCTTAATAAGATCTGTGTTGTTTATTATACATAAAATAAGTAAAAATATACTACACGGTAACAGTTATTAGTTACTAATTTTCTTTTTCAAATCACTTCTTAGTTAGCTTTAAATATTTTATTTCTTAGGAATCTGATATTAGTTTCTTTAGTCTTATACGTAGTGAAGTTACCAGCTTATGGGCAAATGATGCCCACTCTAGTATGCAGACATGTTCTGACATATCTAACTTAGGGTGTGGAAGGCTCTTCCAGGATATGGAAGTCCCCCTTTAGCAGAAATTGAGGAAAGGGGACTTACTCTGAATAAAGAGGAAATGGAGACTGGGAAGGTTAATTGCAGAGAGAAGATTAATCTGAAATGGAAACTCATTCCCAATTTTCTCAAACCCAGACAGCAAGAACATATGAATGTTTGGCAGTAAGTAAATGAATATAAAGAAACATATCTAATATGTTTCAATATCACTTGTAGATTACAGATTAATCTACAAGTGATATTGAAAAATAAGATTACCCACCATTGGTGATAAAGTGCTGTTTGTGAAATGGGTTGATGTATAGGTTACGATAGCATCTTTTAGTAACAAAAATATTGGTTTTGTTTGATAATGGAAGTTAAAACTTATCAAATGTGGAATCAAGCTCTCTGCATATAAGGAAACCCATTATTCCTTAAAACAGCTGCATTATATCACTCTAGAGGTAAAGGATGTTTTCCTCCCCCACTATGTCTCCTATTGATAATATATATTTTCCTTAAGTCTTTTAAGTTCCCATTTTTAAGTGAAAAGATCCTAGGTGCCAATAACAGGAAATCTTCAAATATGTAAGAAAATATTTCACTCAGAATCATTTGTTACATGAGAGGAAGGAGCTGGGAACCACATCAACTCTCTGGTTAATTAAAACAAAGAATAAATGCCATAGGAATAAAAAAAATTAAAAAAACGCAACAGGATTTGTAAAGTAAGAAAGGAAAGCTTCATCAAGTCCTTTCTTAGAATATGTATACCCAGAGTCTGTATGACACTTTTCATTTTATTTTAATTGATAACATAATTTTTCTATATTTAAAAAAAGTTGTATAGTTCATATTAAAAACATTTATTTGAAATGTCTCACATGGTATTATACTTCCTGAAATAGCAGTTTCTCTTTAACTGCTGTATTCCCTCTCTACCCTCCATCAAAAAAAAACATGCACAAACATACCTCATTATATTCTTACTGGTTTTAAATTTTTATAAAAATCTAAAATTACTACTCAAATAATTATTTAACCCATAAGAATAAATTTATTATTTTATGAGACTCATTTTAGGAGGCATCAGCTTTTCCCATATAATTCTAATTTTGTTCTCAGTCTTTCCATTTTATTTCCTCTTCTCTTTTAACATACCTTCATAATTCTGTCATCATTTTGCTCACAAGAAAAAGTGTGGCATTTTTAAATATCAAGTAATATGTGTTATAGCTTTACTAAACATCTCATCACCAGTTTGTTGCAAGAGATTTATAATTCACATTTTCATTAAAAAGAGAAAGAATCAACACCATATGTTGTGCTAATCCTATGCAGCTGCTGTTACAGCAGCTTAATAATGTGTAAACTGGAAGGCATTCAGTACGTCGTATGATATACAGGACTGTAACTTTTCCCAAACATTGTGATTTTTTAATATTAAGATTAAAATCTAAGAAAGCGTGGTAAAATAAAATAACTTAGAAGTGTTAATATTTTTTTATAGAAAAGACAGTTCTCTTTAAATCAGAAGCTAAATTATCTATAACTGAAATTAAAATACCCAAGTACTCTTGAAATTGAAATAGAAAAGCAGACCCAAAGAGGAATGCTGTGCATTAATGCAACTCCTCTAGTAATCTTAACTTTATTGCAATGTGCTGTTTGCCTAAATATCAATCTAGTTGGCATTTTTATTACAATTCTGCAAATAGAAAGAAAGCAAATGAACCATTTACTGCCTTTATTTTCTAAGTATAATCATGTTTTTGTTTTCCATTCAATGATAGTCAACTTTTTTTTCCTCCAACATAAAACATTCTTGAGTGTTAATGATCAGTTATGGTAAGAGCTTGATATTGTACACCATACTCATTTATATTACAATGTATAGAATGCCAGAATCAGTTATTTATAAACTTTAGTTGACATGTTAGGAAATAATACCTTACTGTAAAACTTACATATTTTAAATAATGTTTATGGACCAACCACATCTGAGACATAAAAACTACCCTACATATATATATTTTAAATATTCTGGATTTAAAATAACAACACGAAGGAGGAAAATCGTTTTTAAAGCACCATAAAATGACAGTCATTTTTTTAAATGTGTATCTTTGCATAGAAATTACATGCTTCTCTTCAATCCAAAAATACACCTCATGATAATGATGATTAATTTTCCTGTGTTAATACAAATATAAATTTGCATTATTTTTGCATGTGTCATGATAAAACAGAATGAGGTCATGATAGTGTGAAAAAAAATACTTCCTTACCATAGAAATAAGACAGGTAGCTATTTTCATTCTAGTACAATGACATTATAAGAGTAATCTATACACCAATATTCCTAATGAATATAGACAAAGAACCTTCAAACATACTAGCAAAATGAATCCAACAACATATCCAAATAATTATATATGACCAACTGGACTTCATCCAAAGACTGCATTAACAATTTAATATATGAAAACTATCAATGGAACATTGTATTAATAGATTTAAGGACACATAGCACATGATCATCTCAATAAACACAGAAAAGGCATTTGAAAAGGTTCAACACCCTTTTATAATCAAAGCACTAAAGGTAGAAATAGAAACGAAGTTCCTGAACCTGTTAAAGATACCTGTGAAAAACTCACAGGTAATAACAAAATTAATGGTGAAAGGCTAAATGCTTATGACCTAAATACAAAAAAATACATTTAAAATGGGCTAAAAATGAATAAAATCCTTCAGAAAAAAATTGTGAAAAGCTGTGACTTAAAAATGGAATACTGCAAAACACTGTTGAAATAAATTAAATGTAATAAATGAAAAGATACCTCAAATTCATGGACATCCCTTGTTTATTGTTATATGACAATACTCATGGATCAATAGATTCAATGCAATTACTATCAAAATTCAAGCCTTTTTTTACCCCCCCCTTGAAACTGACAAGGTGATTTTAAAAACTCATATAAAATGCAAGGGGCACAGAAAAGACAAAAGACCTTTTTTAAAAGGGTATTAATGTTGGAGGATTCACACTTTTTTATTTCAAGACTCAAACCAAAGCTGCATGATAACCTACACCTGCAGTACCGACATGAGGATATATATAGATCGATGGAACAGAACTTAGAGTCCAGAAATAAACCTTTGCATTTATAGGTAATTTATATTTTGACAAGGCTGCCAAATATTCAATAGAGAAAGAATAATCTTTTTGTAAAAAAGTAATGATACAATTAATAGGACATTCAGATGCAGTAAATGTACTTGGACCGCTTCCTCACACCATATACTGAAATAACTCAAAAATTATCATTGCTCTAATTTAAGAATCAAAGTATAAAACTTTTAGAAAAAAAGTAGGAGTAAATCTTCATGGCCTTGAATTAGGTGATGGTTTCTTAGACATGCCACTTAAAACACAACCACAGAAATAATGGATAAATTTGACTTCATAAAAATTAAAAATTTTTGCTGCAAAGCACACCACCTAGAAAGTGAAAATATAGTGTGCAATATTTTCAAATCATATATCTGATAAGAGGCATATCATAGACCACAAAGAGAAGTATTACAACTCAATTACAAAAAGATCACCAATCAAAAACGGGCAAAGAATCTTAATTGATACTACTTCGAAATTTATAGTAGACAATAAACATGCAAAGATGCTCACCATCGTTAGCCATTATGGAAATGCAGATAAAAATCATAAGATATTACTTAATATTCAGTAGTGTGCTAAAACTGAAAGGGCAGATCATAACATGTTTGCAAGGATGTTGAGGAATCAGTGGTAGAAATATAAAATGGTGTAGACTCCAGAGAATAGGTTGGCTGTTTCTCAAAATGTTAAACATGCAGTTACCATTTAACCCAGAAACTACTGTCCTAGATATTTTTCACAGTTATTTAACTATGCATAATAAAAAAAAAACAAATATGCACCAACATGTATTTTCAAGTTTTTATAGCAGCATAGTTTATAGTAGCTAAAAGGAAGAAAAAGTTCAAATGTCCATCAAGTGATGAATAAGCAAATACAATGTGGTATATCCATACAATGGAATATTATTCATCAATAAGAAGGAGTTCAGTATTGATATATGCTACAATATAGAAAGAATCTTGAGATTTTTCTGATAGATTAAAAAAGTCATTTACAAATACCACTTCTTGTACACTTCCATTTATATAGTTAGATTAGGAACCCACAAAAGGGACATATTAAAATATTCAAATGTATAGAAACTGAACAATTCTCTTCTAAATAACATTTTTTTAAAAACTTGCTAAGAAAATAGAAAATATTATAATTGAGTAAAAATGAAAACACAGTATATCAAAATTTGTTCAGTATAGTTAAAGCAGTCTTGAGAAGTGTGACATTAAGTGCTTATATTAGGGAGGGGGAAGAGGAATGAAAACAATGATCTAAACTTTTCTTTTGCTATTTTATGAAAACGAAATTAAACCCAAAGAAAATCGAAGAAAGAAAATAATAAAGTTGAGTTGAAATTAATAAAGTAATTTCATCTATATAATTAGACAAAAATAAGAAATATAACATGAAATTAAATAAAAATCTGTGAGCTCAAAATCTATCATTGAATTGATTTCTATTGTAGATGATTTATGGAACTCACAACGTCTTTGTTTACGTTCTTCCATCTCTGATGTTTCACCTTTTAAAGACCTACCTAATTAGGTCAGTGCCACCAGATCATCTCCCTTTTGATGAACACACAGTCAGTTTATTAGCAACCAGAATAAAATTCTATCATATTCACAGATTGCACCCAAACTCAAGGGAAAGATATTATGCAAATCAGCTATACCAGAGGATAGGAATCTTGGGGAGAAAACTTAGAATCTTCTCTACCACAGGATTCAAATACAGCATTAATTATAATGATCACTTTTTGTATCTTGTGTGCTATTTCCATAATATATATTAATCATTTCAAATATGCTTGAAGTATTAAAAAATGTGTTACAGTTTTAGGTGTATGCCAATTTTATTAAATATTTTAGTCTTGATGCCTTCTTCAGGATCACCTGTTGTAGCAACTCTCAAAGGAAGTCACTAACCTCAGGAGATTTTCAAAATCAGTTCTGGAATTTGTATTTTTCTTTTCAATTCCTCTAAAACTGGTGTTCCATTCTCTTCTCACAAAGCATAACAACAACAACAACAACAAAATATACATATATTTACATACATACATACATACATACATACATACATACGTGTGTGTGTGTGTGTGTGTGTGTGTGTATTTTTAGAGAAACTGAACGATTCTTATAATTGGACAGGAACAATTTCATTTACCAGCAGTGTTATGACTATCTGATCCAGTACCATTCCTTACCCCAGAGCTTATTTCATCAAGTATTTGCTACATCAAATAAATTCACAAATGTCGAGAGTGCAGGTAGTATAGGGGATGTCGTTATTGTTTGTTTTCCTACATTGGCTGACAATAACTTTTCTGTCAATACAGAAAATCTGACAGATAAATATAGTCTCTAGTACCATTTACAGATTTACAGATTTGATAAGCTTATCTTGTAATAAATATTATTTACTCTTGAGTTTCCATCTACTTATCATTCAACAAGATTGAGCCTTTATTTCATTTTCAGAAGTATTACTAAATTTAGTGGTTGCTCATTTGACTCCCATAAATCTGTCAATAATAAACATGAAAAGGAGTACAACGATAAATTTGAGAACTTTAAGTACAGTAAGAGGTGCAAAATAGGGAAAATAAAAAGTCTATATTGCCTGTAAAATTTGGGTGTGACAAAGTTATTAATGGCATAGTATTTTATGTATTGATTAATTTATTTCATGACTAATTTTTTTATTTTCTTAAATATCCTGGTGATCCATTGGGCTTATCAGAACTCAACATTTATTTTAGTATTTCTAAATCTAGGCTTCAAAAATTATAGTTAATTCTATTAAAAATCTGCCCTTTTGTTTTGTTGATGGTTATTTAAAAAGTTTTATAACATAAAATTATATGTTAGCATGAAAATAATTTTTTATATGAAGATATCCAAATTTATTGCAGTGCACAAAGTTACATATTTCCTGTTATGCTCTGCCAAGATTTATAGTTTATAAATTTTAATTTTTATTTCTTAATGATTATTAATTAAGATTGGTGAAGTGCAAAGTCAAGGGTGTGAGGTTGGTTGTCAAGAATAGCACCGATCTCTGGAATATAGGTTGGATAAGAAACGAGGGATTAGAAGCTATATTAGACTGAGGTCTGCTGGAAATCAAGTCTGAGAAAGAGATATATCTGCATGAGATTTATTGGATAGTGCTCTTAGTAATAACTTCCATGAAGACATGAAGGAAACAGTTAAGAGTTTGAAGCTTGATGTAATTAAAATAGAAGCTTCATTAAATATTTGAGAAGCTCTAGAGTTTGAATGGCCAAATAGACTACAATACCTAAATGAAAATTTACAATAATGATGTAGTCAGAGAATATTGATAAAAAAGAAAGAAAAAGTAAGAAGAGAATAAAGACTATAAAACTAGTAAATATAAAAGAAAAAAGGACAAAATGAATGTATGTGTGTGTGTGTATCTTTTTGTTGTTGTTATGTTTGGTGAGAGGAGACTATAACACCAATTTTAGGGGAATTGAAAAGAAAGATACAAATTCCAGCATTGATTTTGAAAATCCCCTAAAGTTAGTGACTTCCTTTGAGAGTTGCTACTACAGGTAACTAGGGGTGTTGGTTTGAAGAGTTAAGAAATGAGCATGACCCTAGAAAAACTCATTCTGCCAGTTACAGGAAAAAAAAAAAAAAGTCTAAGGGATTTAGTTCAATGACGAAGGCATTACGAAATCATGGTATTTTTGTAAAACAAATTAAAGCAGGCGCAGGAGCTCAAAATAGATTTGACTGAAGGTACTGGGAGTAAGTGAACATTGCTGAAGGAATCAAAGCCTTCAGGTCCGGGGAGAGCGCATACTGGGCGTGACACACAGACTTAAGGGTAAGATCTAGGGAGAGGAGGGCACAGAGCGGTAGGAAGACAGCTTTCCTTTTCTAGCAACAATATTTGTATGTTTATGAGAAAATTAAAGTGTAAATATTTTGAAGGTAGCTTGGAATATATAACTAAAGTGAAAGACGCACATAAAATATGAGGATGGTTACTTCGAAGGTAACGGTGGAAGGTATAAAAGTAGATGAGCAATTTGGGAGAAATATTCAGAGAGAGTAATGGAGCCCTGAGCTTAGACTATTCTTTGGACAATGCTCTGAAAAAAAAAAAAGTCACACAGCACTCAACAAAAACTGGCTTGCTAGTGAGAAACGTGCGCCACAGTACACTGCCCCAAGAGTCTGCACTAAAGAAAATAAATGGTTTGAACACTTTTACTGCTTGCTCACCATCTGTTATTAATTGCACTGACTGAGTGAGTGACTGTTTGTGTGCTGCTATAAAGTGAACTGAATTTCAGGAATAAAAAATATATGGCGTTCATTGAGTCAAAAGTAAGGTTGACGATGAAATGGAATGAAATACATAGAACGGTATTCATTTTAAATTGTCCTTTAGCTTCTTGGGTGGAAAATATTTTTCATACTTGCAGTAAAACCCATTCAACTATATTTATAATACAAGAGAACAAAACGAGAGAGACATAATTCAAAATTGCATAATCTAGAAACTTTCTATTTGATAAATTTCTGGAACTTGTTGATTAAGGATATTTATCAGAATCTAGAAATGATATAATTTTGATTTCAATGGTTCTAAAACCATAAATCATATTGGTGCCTTTTTAAGTGAAAAATTTGAGGATTTACTAATTCTAAAAAAGAATTAATGGCTAACAAGTATTAACACTTTAACAATGGTTAATTCAGGTTATATAATCTATTAGACTTAGCTTTGCTGGTTAAATCATATAGAAAATAAATAAAGAACACATCAGTAACTGATCGTAATAGTAATGAAAAAATAGGTATTACTGTATCACTATATAAAGATTTTGAAAACATTCTCATAAGTGCACAAGGGTATTCACTCTGCTACCACTTCAAAAAGGCAAATAGTAAAATGGTGAAGAACATTTACATAATGGACAAATGTAAATTCATTCTACTTGTAGAGAGAAGCTCCCTGCTGTCCTGATTATATTATGCTTTCCTGCTGCTACATGAGCTCACAGAAAAGTGAAAAAAAAAAACTCCAATATTGCGCAGTTATGAGTTTGAAGCAAAGAAACAGCAGTGTGATGTTCCATTGATTTCTTCGCCCCTAAAATCTCAGCTCATGAATTATCCTTGCTACAGATATTTGACACATAAAATCATCTGCTTGAAAGATAAACTGTATAGAATGGCATATATGAGAAAGCAGCTTTAACTGCTAACTTTAAAGAATGTGAGATAAAGGAAATTACATTTTATTGTGGTTGCTCATGATTGTTTGTTCAATGAATTGTCACAGAATCCAATTTCCACATTACCCATTTTCTGTGTAACAAATTGATTCTTTTATTTCATTTATGGTGAAGTGATATTCCCACAGTCTTCTTAACTTATTATGAAAAGTATTTCCTAAATCACCAGTCTTATGGAGGATAAAACTTAACCATTTACATAACAGTACTTGTTCAGTTTTAATCAGTGAATTTGCCACAAGTTGACAGTATGGGAAATATATTCCTAGTGATATTTACTTCAAGACAGTTATGTCTCACACAAATAAAATGGAAAATAATCTTAATAAAAGTTTGGAAATAAATATAAATACAAATACAGTATAATATTCATGATCCAAAGAATCTCGGTGTTCTAGAATTACTTCATCAACTAATACATAAAGCAAATACTAAATCTTCCCCTCCCCCCAATTCCGTGAATGAAAAGTATATAGTATAATGTTTATGAGCCAAGTCTACCTACTCTGACATCCTTCAAACTTCCTTTGTAACAAGGTTGCTTTTTGGCAAGTTTCTTAATCTTTTGGTGATTCAAATCTTTACTGAAAATAGAGGGAACAATAATTCTCATGTCATTTATTGTAGTGATAATTAAGTTCTTTAACAATACGTAGATCAGATGAAGTATCAATTAATGATAATTATTATCACCATTTATATTATTACAACTATCACTATTGCTGTTGGTCTATTATAAATATACATATATATTTTTAATTTCTAAGGGAGTTCTATTTCTGATCAGAAATTGTGTTTCCAGATCAATCTGAAAGCACCAAAATTGAGGCTTACTGTTTGCAACTGTTGAGATCTTACCGCTAACGTTGAAAAGTGTCTTTTGCATTATTCTCCAAATTGTCAATAATGACGTCGATTGCATGCAGTAAATAATCACTTAAGATTTTGGCATTGGAGAGAATTCATAACCAAACACAAAATAACAAATGACTGAAGTGTAGAATCCCTGGCATCATTATTGCTTTCCGTTTATCCAATTATCATTTTGCAGCCCATTACAGCCCTTTTGCCTCTACATATTTTTTTTTCTTATTCCAAGTTACCCCAAGTTCTAGACTTCCCAGAGACTAAAGGACAAATAAAGTTCCTTGAGATGAAAGGCAATTTAATATTTATTATTTTGATTCAGACCACTTATCATTTGTTGATATATTTAAACAAAGAAAAAGAAGAAATAAAACCAATGAACTAAGAACTGTATAGATAGAAGGCTGTCAGGTAGTCCAGCAGAAGGCTTTATGGGAAAGGAGGAAAAGGCCACAGCTCAGGAGGGCGAAGGCTGTGCCCTGGGGATGGAGGCTGTCGCCATTACAGTGGCTCCCACCTCCTTTGCCTCTGAATTCCCTGAGGTACTTGTCCTGCTCAAAAACATTTCACTCCTGTGATAAATTCTATAAATTGCCTAAGACATTCATATGCATTTTAATATTAAAAATTATTTGCCTTTAATCAAATAAATTTTAAATGTTTGCATAATTCAACCTCCATCATATATAGAACTCTGCAAATGTGAGTTTTTGTAATTATATACTTTATTAGTCACACCTAGTGTCCTTGAGATAAACTCAGTTCATGATGAGCATCTCAGGCTTCATAACTAGTTGCCCTGTATTAAAGCACTGTATTAAATCTCTACTAAGGCATGGTAGCAAAAGAAGTAATTTCTCAAAAGAAAATTATATCCGTAAATTGTCATAGCTTTGCTCTAATATTCCAAAGCTCTGTTCTGTGAATCATTTATCCCAGCCTGCAAAACGTTCCATACAACAGTCCCATCTGCCACAGCTCCGTAAAGCAAAATTGGACCTGTTGGGTCATATGGTCCAAGTAGCAGAGCAGCTTTCTTGTCAGATGGCCTTTTTCTAGAGACTTCGTCTTGGCTCCAATCAAAACTGACAGCCTTTTAAGATTCTCAGTAAATAGGCAAGAGTAATACAGCCAAATATTGTATATATGATATTCCAAATCTAAATTGGCCCATAGAGTGTTATAACTTTCTTAATTGTAGGGAGGGCCCAAGAGAGCAACTTCCCCTTCAACTTGGGAGGGTTATTTCAACATGCTCCATTAAGTAAATTCCCTAGAAATTTCACCAAGGTGTCATGCCCCTGAATGTTGTGGGATGCATTTGCCAAACTCTGGCATGCATGTATTTTACCCCAAATCTCTAGAGTAGCTGATAATTTCTGTTCATCCAATTCAGCTGAATAAACATGACATCCTTTGGAATTGAGAGGTACTTCAGGTCATTACAGATTAGACTATGACAGAAGGCTTAACAATTGATATAACCCTGTACTAGAACAGAACAGATGTATGTATGACCCTGCACACTGAAATCAAAGTACTTCTTTGTTCACAAGTATAGATAAAAAGAGCATTTTATACATCTATAGTTGCCTTTAAGTTGCCAGGTAATATGACAATTTGCTCCAGCAATGAAAATTAACATCTGGATTTACCAGTTGCAACTGGAAGTCATTGCATGATTACATTTTCAAATTATCCAGTTTCATAATTGTCATTCCGATTTGTCCTCTGTACAGGCTGTGGCAGAAATCCACTCCCACATTTGTTTGTTTGTCATTTGACGTCTAATTGAACATTTAATGTGTTCAAGGGACAGACTAGCTCTGAAATCAAACTTTATTCATAACATCTCTTTGTGGAATATTCCCATGACAGCACTGTTCCAATAGATTTTTTTGTTTTTAATTGTATTTGTTTTTTTTTTCTTAAGATATAATTGACATATAACACTATATTAGTTTTGAGTGTAGAACATAATGATTTGATATTGTATATATTGCAGAATGGTCACCACAACAAGTCTAGCTAACACCACACATAGTTACAATTTTTTGTGTGTGTGATGAGCACTTTAAAGATCTTAGGAACTTTCAAATGTATAATACAGTATTACTAACTACAATCACCAGGCTGTACATTATTATATCTCAAGGACTATCTTATCTTGTAACTGGCAGTTTGTACCTTTTTAACACCAGGATTTTTTTTCTTTAGGTGAGACAACCCTAGGTTAACCTTACAAATTGAAGGACCTGTACCTTATCAGCTTATAATCCCTTATTTTTTTTTTTTTTTTTATGCCTATAGAACCTGGTCTTCCTAGGTGGTCTCCATCCAAGTACTAATCAGGCCTGACCCTGCTTAGCTTCTGAGATCATACGGGATCAGGCTTGTTCATGGTGGCATGGTCATAGACCCCCAAAATTTTTTATATGCTTGATGGTGGCATCATTCTGACCATTCAATCCCCACCACACTCATACACACACTCTCAGCATTTATTCATGAACAAGGAGAAAATGAACAGTATCGCAACATCTCTAGAGTATATTATCTACACTCTAGAATCTATGGATTTTCTAAATCAACACTGGAGCTTTATTAATCTGAATAACATTTTGCCAGAAAGAATTTTTCTTTGTTTTAATAAGTGATATTCAAGATATGTTGATGTCTTAGATATAATATGCAAACACCTCTGCCATACAAGAGGGCCTAACACAATACCCACTTCTAAGAGATGTTATTGGCCTAGGGCTTAGATTCAAATGATTTTGTCACCTGGGTCTCCAGAAGTTTAAGTGAATCCAGCCCTAAAAAATATTTCAGTTTATCAGAAATAATACTCTATATGAGTTGTATAGAGTGGTTAAATAATAGAAAGCAAGGAACTTGTTGAATCTTCAAGAACAGATTGTGTGAGTTTTTGTGTCTTAAATATATGTTTATATGGTGGACTTTTTGCTGTTACCTGCTTTAATTTTAGTATCCACGTGGTAATAAATTTAGGAAGGAGAAGACCTTTAGTTCTCATTCAGTGCAATCAGAAGTTAGTACAATCGACCTCAAAGAACCTTGCTATTGACCTAGTTCAGTCAGTGTGCTGTAGGAAAGAAGGTGGGCTTGGAAAAAGCATGCTAAAAAATGATTATAATATGAGATAAAATGATATGAGTGTATTTAAGAAAAGAATATATATGTTAACTTATATTAACTATGAAAGATGGAAATGATTACTATAGACCGAGGAATTTTGAAATAGTTCACAGGAGAGATGGATTTAAATTGAGCCCTAAAAACTATTTTTCATGGTTGAAGACATCCAGGAAGAGCAGACCAGGGCGAAGGAACAGATGATGAAAATTTTTGACAGCATCAAAGAATTCTCTGTTTTTGGTTTCACAGATCCAAGCCTCCAATTTTTATTATTATTATTATTATTATTATTATTATTATTATTATTATATATTTTAGTAAATACTAAGAATCAGTTTAAAGCACACATCTTCAATAATAAAATATTAACTAAAACTATTCAGGCTTAAAAAAGAGAAGAAAACCTTGCTAAATGTGACAACATCAGTGAACCTAGAGGATATTGAAATAAGCCAGTCACAGAAAGATAAATACTACATGGTTTCACTTATATGAGATATCTAAAATAGACACATTCATAAAAGACTAAAATCGTGGTGGCCAAGGGCTGGCAAAGGGGAAGTAGGGAGTTGTTGTCCAAGGCTTTCTTGACCATGGAACTCCTGCTCCTCTATCGCTCTGAAATTTGTTCTATTTTATTTCTTTCTTGGCATTTACACTCATGTAAAATAATTCTGTTTATGGTGTACATGTTTTTCACAGCTTGTTTCCATTGGCCACATAATAAAAAATTCAAAGATGTTTTGAATTCTGGATATTTGAGAATTTGTATTGTTATAATTTTTATTCAAAATAGAATATTCACCTGATTTTTTTTAAGTTATGTAGCAGAAATCAATTTATAATTAAAGCACTAATCCTCTACTTCATCATTCCCTGCAAACAGCCCAATTTCCTAGAGGCAAATGCTTTTAATAGTTTCTATTTTTACTTCTTCTAGTGGTTATTTAAAAAATATTCAGTATTTTGAAAAGTGAAAACTTGATAGAATCAAAGTGAGCCATGTGATATTTTTAGGAACTTTATGGGGAGGTTAGCTAAATTTTTACAATATGAAGGGAAGGAAAATATTGTATTATGCATTTTATTATGTATCTTTTCCTTACCAACTCAATATAAAATTTATTTATAACACTTTTTTCCAAAGTAATAAAAGAAAATTTAATATCATGTAGCAAATATTTAAGCAGGAGATGAAATATCATCAGCCTTTATCTCTAATATCCAGGTAAATCATGTTATGTGTCAAGAAAAGTAGCTCTTGGGTGGAGATAAATTGAATTTAAAGAGATGAATCCAATTAACAAAGGATTCTTGTAACAGATTGAAATGTCAAAACCTAAGATGATGCATTAAAGAGACTAGTTTTGCAACTATAACAAAATTATCTCCTTCTAAAGTGTTTAGTTCCTTGAAATTTTACTCCGGCAGAAAACTTAATACCTAATTGATGATTAAGTCTAAAAAAATGACACTGTATGTTCATTTTAAAAATGTTCTACAACAAACAATATCATTATAAATAAAGCATATTAATGTCAGGTGGTTTATACTATAACATTGACAAAATAAAATGTACTTAAGAGTATATATATTCATAGCAACTATGATATGTTTCTATTCTTTATTTTATTTGGGAAGAGATTTTTTTAATTTTTTGATAGAAATATGTGAATAAGTTGTGGGATTTTGTGATTGGAATTAAGGTATCTCAATCAATAGTTAATTATTTCCACTTAGTTTAGAAGGAGAACAAAGCATTTGGAATGCAGAAGTAAAATTTTAATCTTTGAAATCTCAATTTAGTGAATTTTCAATCTTCTATTCGTCAGCTACTAAGACTGAAACTTTTATTAATATAATTAATATGTACGTGATTTTATTCACTATTATTGCTTACAGTCATTAAGCAATGACACGAGATTTAATTTAACTGAATTTATTTTAATATCAATTATTTGTTACTTACAATAACATAATTCATATTTCAAATTAGAGTAAAACATGCTGAGATCTTTAACTTCAACAAGTTTAAGAATATATAGATGATATGGATTCATTTTTTATAGCATCTAAATTTAGATTTGTAATGAAAGAGCATGAAAGACAGTACTTTTAATTCTAAAATTGTCAGTGTTAGCCAAACTATTTTCAAAAGAGGATTCCTTAGCATCTATAGGTTGCATTTTAATGGCGATTCCAGTTCTAATTTTTAGATTTGTTTATTCATTTATTTCTTATTCAACAAATAATTATTATCTATATCCTATTATTTGGTCAGTGATTTACTAAAGTGCCTATTCATTGTCAGGCACTGTTCTAAATAATGGAGTTATAGTAATTAATATACTTATATATTTTATTTTTGCATTTTATTTTTACAAATATCTTTGTAAAATATCTTTAATTTAGCAGAAGAAGACTTTATTAAAGTTGATACTTAGGTATCTGGCACACTTTTGATGTTATGAAACAGTAAAAAAAATCTGCATTTCTTTCCATTTGATTTTTTTCTTAACTCCTCTATCACCTTACTTAAACACAGTATTTCTCCTTTTCACCTTAAATATTTAATTGTCGTCATTAGCCTTCTAGATAGCAGATTCTCTGTATCTCAGAATCACACTGAATGTGGTTTAAGTCAAGTGCTCCAAAAAAGAATATGGATTGGTAAGTTTCATTAGCCTACCTCTCTATGATACATAGTCCTGTCTCTTGAATAATGTAGGTTGAGGTAATATGAACGATTCTTCACAGTAAAGGTGCCTTTCTTCTCTTGCTACATGTAAAGTATCACTTATTCCTTCTAAAATATTAAAACATTGGCTTAAAATATAACAACATCTTTCAAGGGTGATCATTTGTACTTCAAGAACAAATTTAATATCTCTGTGGTAGATGATCACAATAAATAGTAACTAAAGAACTCAAATGAGAAAAATGTAGGTCTCATCCAATCTGTGACTTTTGACACCAAATCAATATTTTTTTGCTCAGTAAGGCAAAAGCCAATTCACAGATGATATTGGAAAATTGATATATAAGATCCTATTTTAAAATTTCATAATGATTATGGAGAAAAGTAGCAATAATGTTTTCTTATTCCCAGAAAGCTTCTGGAGACATATTCTAAACCAGTTCAAGTCTTACTTCTACTTCCTATTAACTGTGGAATTCTGAAAGTGATTTTTGACCTCTGTGAGCCCTAGTTTCCCTGTATAAAAGATAAAGGATGAAAAAAATTAAACATAGGAAACATAAATATATGTCTAAAAAGGTAGAGTAGGTACCAATAACAGGCTAGCAGGTTCTCATTATGGGAAGGGTTTCTTTGATAAAGCCTGCAACTTTGTAGAAATACAGATCCATTAGTGAGGTAGTATTAGCCAAAGGATCTCTAATGACTAATTAGAAGACATATTTTGCAACCACGTCTACTATATGCTATTTTAATTTCCATATCAAAGTTTGCCTGTTTATTTGTTTGTAATACTCTTTATCAAAAAAGAAATCTCCTAATGGACTGAAGCTTTTTGAAAAGACTCTATTAATGACTGATACTCTCAAAACATGAAACAAGAATGTGTGAAATTACAGGTTATATCTGAACAAACAAGCTGTTTTCTCATAATGCTTTAACTGCATTTTTCTTTGAACATAGCTTTGAAATTGCATAACACAAGTTCTAGATTATCTAGCAACACTTTAATGTTCAAATACCTTTGTGGAAATACTCTTTTGACTGTGTACTTGGTAATTATTATTGATATATTTAAGTCTACCATTCTGCCAGCATTTATATAACACTGTCTAAGAGATTACACATGATAGGATACCATTTCTATTGTATATTATTACCTTTAAAAGATATTAACAAAAAACAATCATTTCTTTTATGTCTGATGGTTATGGACAAGAATAAGGATTTCTTTTTCTGATAAAGGAAGAGGTAAACTATTTCCTCTTTTTGAATATCACACTTCTCAGGGAAAAATAATTTGTTAATTAAAAGTTGAGATACATTTTTCACATATGCGGGTATTTCATTTTTTAAAATCAAGGGGCAAAATACATATAATAAACCAACAAAGTGAATTAAACCTATAAGTACAGCATGATGATGTTTACATGCATATCCTCCCACATAATTGCCACCAAGAACAAAATACAGAATAATTTTAGTAACCAGGAAGGTACTTTCTTGCCCATTCTCAGTCTAAACTAGCCCCCAAAGATAACTACTTTTCTGAATTCTCTCATGATCAGTTAGCTTTGAGTATTCTAGAAACTTCAATAAATAGAATAATCAAATAGATATCATTTTTTTTATCTGACTTCACTGAATATTATCCCCGATGCTTATTCACGTTATATATTTTAGAAATGTATTCTTTTGTACTACTCAGTAGTATTTTATATAAGATTTTTCACAATTTATTCATTCTTTATTGTTGAGCATATGGTTTTTTCCCAGATTTTAATTATTATGAATAACTATTATAAATGTTCTTGTCTTTGTGTGGACTTTTCTTGTGGATCTAATGAACAGTGGATCTAATGGAAATGGCCAGTTATCCCAAAGTGGTTTTATAATTTTACACCCCCACTAGCAATTTATGAGAATTTGCCTGCTTCCCCTATTATGCTCACTTGATATTTTCAGATATAGTTAATTGCAGTTATTCTAGTAACTATGTATCAATATTTCTTTGTATTTTAGTTTGCATTTCCCTAATGATTAGTGATGTTGACTATCATTTATCTTAAATTCTTTTCAAGGAATATTTCCCATTTTTAATTTTTTTTGTATTAATTTGTAGAAGCTCTTTACATGTTCTGGATATGAGTTCATATATAGACATAAAACAGATACTGTCTTACACTATTTGTGTTTTCACTTTCTTCATGAGGTCTTTTGATGGAGAGAAAATCTTAACTATTACAAAAGCCAATTTTTAATTTTAATTTTATGATTCGTTTGTTAGTATTCTGAATATAAAAAGTTGTTCTAAGTCATTTTAACATGGGGTGATTTTTTTTTGTGCTGCACTAGATTAAAATATTGTCATTTTGAATGAACTCTAGTAACTGCAATTTATTTATTTTATGAAACAATATTTATAAATAAAAACAAAAATTATAAAAGTGAAAACATCTATAAATACAGATTACAACATTTTGAGTGAAATACTAAGTAAAAGTCAATGAATACTTAAATTTACATTCATGACTACTAAAAAAATAGATAATCTAAAAAGAAAGTGATATGACATGAAGTGAAAAAAATCATTTGATAAAAATTAATTTCCTGCTTTTAATTTTAAAAAGATGCAAAGCACACAAACATACTTGCACACACACAATTGACAACAGACAAAATGACAAATTGTGTAAACTAGTATCATTCTTACATTCTTATTCCCCATTCCACATGCATTACCGCCACCTAACTGTTCAAGTTCATCACTATCTTTCTGTCCATTTTATAAGTTCTGTTATGGACTGAACGGTGCTCTCTTGAAATTTCTGTTGAAGTTTTAACCCCCAGTACCTTAGAATTTGACTGTATTTGGAGATAGGTCTTAATGAGGCAATTAAGTTTAAAAAAGGTAATAAGAGTGGGGTTGTAATCTAATAGGATAGTGCCCTTATAAGAAGAGGAAGAGCCCCCATGTGTGCATGCACACAAGGAAAGGCTAGATGAGAACACAGCAAGAAGGTATCTGGCTGTCTTTAAGTCAAGGAGAGAGACCAATGCTGCCAACACCTGAATTTTGGACTTCTGGCCTGCTGAACTTAAATTTGCTTAAGAGAAAGTAAGTTTCTCTTAAGTCACCCAGTTTATGGCATTTTTTTATGGCAGCCCTAGCAAATATAGGGAAAGAAAAAATGGATACGAAAAAGGTGGAGAAATTTGGAGCTTATATACTATCATAACAGGGGAGAGGGAATGTAGGCAATTTAGAATGGAGCAAATCCTTTTTAGGAAAGATAAGTGGGCGTTGAGAATAGATGAGAGATATGATAATGTGTGACAAAGTCTGTCTAGATGTGGTGCCAAACTTCTAGTCTTCTCTCCTGTGATAAGAGTCAATCTCTCCTGGTTAATGAAACTCCTGGAGAGAGGCTGTATGACAATCTGGTCCTTTTGGAAGATCTGTCTTTAGGCAGATAAGTGGTATTCAGAGGAAGCCTTTCCCTGTATTTGCTATATTTCAAGTATCTTCAGCTCAAAATAATCAATATATCTAAGAGGCATATCTTGGGGTGGCCTGTTGAATTCTTTCACAGACTAATATATGTACCTGTTACACGTATTTTTTCAATCACTTATTACTGAAACTTTTTAAAAAATCATGCCATTTTATTCTGTGAAGAGTTACTTAAATCTAGTTTCTCATCATTGTTAGTGTTAACCTTGCTTTCTTATTTCATTTATCTGTAATACTTTCTTATTTTACTGGTAAGAATTATTACTGGGTGTCAATATATATATATGGCCCAGCTCCCCTGCTCCCAAATACACAGTCGAGTTTGAATTATCAGCTCCTTGAAGGAGAAACGTTATTTTTATTATAATTAAATTGGACCTAAACATATAATAATCTGGCCCTGGTAAATGCATATGAATGCAACTGTGGTATAAGTGCTATTTTTATGATAAGCAGAGTTATGTATAAATAAAAACCTGCCATTTTAATGATTACTCTTTGCCTTATGTTTATCATTGCACTTAAAATTAGAATCAATTTAATTTTATCAATTCCAAACTTAAAATATCAACATTTAATATATCCACTGTCAAATACTAAAGACAGAAAAATAAGCATGCTATGTGTCTTTTGAAACAAAAACAGCTTTGATGACTCATACTCAAGAGGCTTATCCCAGGTTAGCATATTTATTTCCTTTTTTAAAACTGTAGGTACACGCACATGCTTCAGTTCATTTTGTATTACACCAATGTAATATGTCGTGAAGGATTATTAGTGATTAGGAGCAATATAGGTCGACATAAAGTTGATGTTTTACTTCAGAAGAATGGCATGGCAAAAAACTGAAATATACATCTGTCAAAGAATGTCAGGTGTTTTATTTCAAAATGACAAAATCACCTGGGTTTTTCTTGTATATTTTCACAAGCATTGAAAATATTATAGACTAGTTCAAAATTCCGCTTAATGCCCAATCTATTCACTTCTTACATAATCTAAATGTGAGAACAAAAAGAACAAAATGTTACAGGGGACTCACAAAATATCACAGGGCAAATGACATATACCATCAACATTTGAAAATAAATTCATTGACTTATTCTTGATGAGGCTGACCCGTCATGATAGAGCAATACAAATAAAAAGCAATGAACTACTGCCCTTCACAACGGCTGAATTCTATTGTAAGGAAAAGAACATGCGAGAAAAATTGGCTGCTCAGTGCAAGTTTATATAGATCTGCTAAGTATCATGGCTGAATCTAGTAAAGATGCAAATTAACAAGCCTGTGTTAACTTAGTTGATCCTCAGGCATGAAAGGCCAGAAGAAATTTCTTGACATGATAAAATGAATTATAGTTGAGAGAGAAAATCTGAGGTCAGAGCAAATGAGGCATCTTAAGAATGACATGTGAAAGCAAGGAATAATCAAGGAGTTAGTTCAGGTGGATCTCTCTCTCCCTCCCTCATCCTTGCCCAGGTCTCTCTCTGTGTCTGTCTGTCTCTGTCTGTCTGTCTCTCTCTCTCTCTCTCTCTCTGCGCGCGCGCACACTCACACACACACACACACACACACACACACACACACACACACACACACTACACATAGAAAACCCATTAAAGAAGAGGAGGGAGATTTAGAATAAGGCAAAGCACTGTTTTATCAAGGGGAGTGATCATAAGAGCATTTGAATAAAGTAGACAATTATACAGAACTAAGCCCTATGGCCATTTAATTTTTTTTCCCCCTGCTAGTGACTTCATAAGGGAGGGAACTAAGTAAAGTATGTTTTCATATATCTCACACACACAAACACAACCAAAATAAAAATGTTTACCAATAGTAAAAGTGTTCTGTAAAACTGTTCCATAACTAACGAGAACAGTTGAAAAGAGCTACATATAACAACGAAAAAAATTCAAGTGGTTTGCAGTAAAAATTTGTCACTGATCCTCTATGTCCATATTAAACGGAGGTTCATA
Source organism: Eonycteris spelaea (assembly GCA_003508835.1). Taxonomy (NCBI): domain Eukaryota; kingdom Metazoa; phylum Chordata; class Mammalia; order Chiroptera; family Pteropodidae; genus Eonycteris; species Eonycteris spelaea. The sequence continues at coordinate 16,109,032 of PUFA01000021.1, forward strand.
TACTTTTATAATTTCAGAAAGAAGGAAAAGAGAACATTGTAAACCACTCACTATTGCTTAAATCCTCAGTCTGTAAAAAACATAGGACATTTCCATTTTCATTCCATTAGATAAAGCATATCAAATAACCATGTTCAACAGGGGAACATAGGATAATACACCCCCGCATGGACAAGTACCCAGGGCAGGGTAACAATGATGGGCACTAATACGTTCTACAATACCAGAAATGCAACAAAGTGATAAACATGTGTTATTGGGCTTAAAGATTTAGAGGCTGAAATCAGTTTTAAAAACCGGAAATAATAAAATTAATATACTAGACAGTCTAAATAAGGACAGAATAATTTATTATTATTTTTATTAAAATTATCAACTATATTAACTATCATTACCTGTCAATTATTAACTATATTAACTATCATTATCCCCCTATATTGAGGGGGAGATTTCATTTTAAACTAACAATAACACAAATCCATATGCCCGGCCACACTCTTTGAAGTTCATCGGCTGCATTCTGAAGACTGGTGGAATGAAGACTACAGCTTACTTATGCATCAACTCTAATACCTGGAGGAGAATAAGAAATAATCTGAAGTGTAGATAAAAGAAAAATAGACTTTTGAATATGTAGTAGGCAGAACTTTGACATGGCCCCCGGGATTGCCACTCCCCGGTATGTGCTTTTTATTATCCCATTGAATGTGGGGGAATCTATTAATATAATGGCTGTAACTCCCATGATTGGACTATGTTATATGTCGAAAGCAAAGTGCTATTTTCAAATTTAAATAAAGTCTTTAATCTGTTGATTTTGATTTGATCAAAAGGGAAATATCCTAGATGTAATTTACCTAATCAGATGACTCTTTTAAAGATACTGAAAGCAGGAAAGAGATTTGAGCAATATAAAATTAATACACAATTTAACTTTGACCATAATAATAAGATCAAGGCGTGAGGATGGTTTAATTAAAGAACACAGAATGTCTTTGTGGGCACTTATTTTCTTGCTTCTATGGAAAAGTGACTAGGATAAATGATACTGAAAAAATACACCTTATTTCATTACATAAGACAACATGGAATAAATACTTCAGGACGAAAAAGTGTGTGTGCTTTGGGGTAAATGCTAAAAGCAAACAATTATATAACACATATACTATGACAGACACAGCTCCAAAACTTTACTTATATTAATTCATTAGAGACCATACATTAAACAACATAAAAATGGAAGCAACAGACTTATTGAAAATATATTTGAACAATGAACTAGTTGGAACTGGTTAAGTTTTTCTCAGCTATCTTTCATCAGACTGTGAAAATTCCTTTTAATTCTTAGAGAAAATAATTTTATAATGAATGGGTGTTACAGAGTTTTGTCAAATGCATTTTTGCATCTTTTGAGGTAATCACATGTTATTTCTCCTTGGTATTATTAATGTGAAAATATATATTAATTAATTTAGAATGTTGAGCTAACTTTGCATTAGTAGGATAAGGCTTACTTGTTCCAGCATGCATTTTTAAAAATATTTTTTTTTAAATACAGTTCGCTAATACTCTGTTAGAAATTTCTGTCTAGGATTTATGAGGGTATCACTCTATAATTCTCTTTTAACATAATATGATTATCAGATAATGACATTAGGTCTATGTAGTCTCAAAAACAAGTTTGGAAAGGTCTTCTTCTCTCTGTTCTAAAAGCAGTTGGGTAATATTTTTATTTTTTCTTTGTTATACACTTTACAGAGGTGAAGAAATTCAGCCTAGGTGACAGATATTCTAAGAGCTGAATGAAATAACTAAATTAGTAACTAAAGCTTGACCTTGTAGGACATTTGGTCCTGTCCAAACATTCACGGAGACATTTATTTGGTCCAGGCTGAAAGGTCCTTGATATTTGGTTCTGTCTGAAAATGTCCAAAGAGATATTTGGTCTATGCTGAAATGTCCTCAAAGTGTGAAAAGATAAACATCAGAGCCATAGACAGGTAAATCACCCAGGATATTGATGATTTAGCCACTAACTTCCTGGTGATACTGACAGAATCCAATTTGTATCACCAAATCTGTTCACAGTATGAATAGAAGGCCAAGAGTCATGTTGATATATACTTGCGAGCAATTGCTCAACAACTTTAGAGTAACCCTGCTGAGAGGAAGAACGAGAATAAACATGATACCTCAGATTCCTCATGAATAACAAAAAAAAAAATGTTACATCTGTACAATTGAACAGTGTTTGTATTCTGTAACAAATCATGGACCAGATGTCTCTGTGGATGTTTTGGACAGGACCAAATATCAAGGACTTTTTGGCATGGACCGAATGTCCCTGAATATTTTGGACAGGACCAAAGGTCTTGCAATGATTTTTACTTATTTGTATATTTATGAAGGGCAATGTGTCTAAACTCAGCGGACACACTGGTGAATAGCTGAGTTTGGGTATGTTCGTCAGTGTTATCTTCACATCACACACACTACACACAACAGACAACACCCTGATAAAGACAAATAATAAAAATCATGTGCCCACACTCAAGTACGTGTGGATCAAAAAAGACAAAAGTTAATTAAATAGTTAAATAAGAAAGAGACTCTAATAATATTTTTGTTATTATCTAATTCAAGCTGCAATAATATAACTTCTCATTTTCAGTTCCATTATTCTCTTGTAAGGTATTACTATCTTCACTGTTTATCATGTCTTTTCTTTTTCTGTTTCTGAGAGACACACTCACCCGTTTCCCATTCCCTGTTTTAGCATTCATTTAGAACTACTTTTGCATTATTCTTCTTTGACTTTTATGTCCAAGTTACTGACCTGGTCATGGTAAGGTAATCTGTCTTGAAACCTCATTATTATTAGCTTTAAGTCCCAAGGTAATCTTAAAAATTCAATAGTGTGGGTCAGTGAGGTCTTATTAACAAAAATTTTTGCTTTGTGGAAACAAAATGGGACCATTTTTCCTTTGGGGAGTCAGGCACACATTTCTCACACACAAATTTTTGTAGTTGGTTTCTGTTGAAAAACAAGTGTTGTTATTTTTGTCATTTTTATTTATTTACTGAACTGCTGACATCGCATACATTCTTTTATTTCTTATCTAATAATATCTAATACAGTGACTTTAAATGTATTATAGCCATAGTAATTCTTAACATTTTTCAAATTAATTTAGCAAAAGTGAAAAATTTCACTGTATATTTTTTCCTCAAGTATAATGTGAATTTAAAATATTGTTTCTCCTGCCCAAGTACTAACGTAACCAGATCTTCATAGATACAGATAATAGTTTTTTACTGGCTACCAGAGGGAAAGGGAGGAATGGGGGCAGGAAGATAAGAGTAAAAGTCGAACATACCGTTACAGAAAGAGATTCGACTTTGGGTGGTGAACACGGAATGCGATATACAGATAATCTATTTTTGAAGTGTACATTTGAAGCCTATATAGTTTTATTAACCAAAGTTACCCCAAATAAATTTAATAAAATAAAATGTTTCTCATTTATCATAAAAAATAGAGCATCTTAGCTTGAGCTGCTACAAGAAAATGTCATGAACTGAGTGACTTCTCAACAGAAATATTTTTCTCAGAGTTCTGGAGGCTAGAAGTCTGAGAGCAGGTAGATCAGGTTCAGGTTCTGGCCAGGTTCTGGTGAGGGTCCTCTTCTGAGTTTCAGGTTGCTGACTATCCTCACATAGTGGAAAGAGAACTACCTAGTTCTCAGACCTCTTCTGATAAGGACACTTATCTCATTTATGTTTTCATTAGGCTGATCAATCCTCAGCCTAATGAAAACATTTAGTTTTAGAAGCAGTGAACCTCTAAACCAATATTATTGTAATTCAACTAAGATAATTTTTGCTTAAGGTAAATTCACAAAAATAAACAGAGAAATCACTTAAGAATCTATAAATTATGAAGCCATCTAAAAGTCTGTATAAACTATTTCAATTTCTGAGAGATAGTATAAAACTCTTTAAAAATAGCAGCAATATATAGACTAAAAATTACCATGGTGAGCTACTAGAAGTGAAACAGTATTAATAATAAAAGTTAATAGGTTAAAAATGGCATTACAAAGCTTAAGGGGATATAATAAATTGAAAGGCAGAACTAAAGAAAATTTTTAAAAATTGTTTGGAGAGATAAAAGGTTGGAAAATAAAGATCCTCACAAAAAATTAACTCAAAATAGATCATAGATCTAAATATAAAGAAAAAATTTTTAAAACATCTAGATAATAATTTTCAGAAAACCTAAATGATCTTGGATGTAGTAATGACTTTTTAGATACATCACCATAGGCACAATCCATGAGAGAATTAATGAATAACTGGACTTCATTAAAATTAAGAACTTCTCTGTGAAAGCCAATGTCAAGAGAAGACAAGCTGGACTGGGAGAAAATACTGCAAAAGTCACATTTAATAATTAATTATTATCCAAAATATACAAAGAACTCTTAAAACTCAACAATAAGGAAACAATCTAAATTTAAAAAATGAGTCAAAGACTTTAATAGAGACCTCAGTAAAGAAGATAAAATGCAGATAAGCATATGAAAAAATACTCATCATATGTCATCAAGGAATGTAAATCAAAACAATGAGATACCACTACACATCTATTAGAAAGGCCAAAATAAGGAACCACTGCAAACAACATAGATGGGCAAGGATGTGGAGCAACAGGAACTCTCATTCATATCTGGTGGAAATGCAAAATGGTACAGCCTCTTCAGAAGACAGTTTGGTAGTTTCTAATAATACTAAACATATTCTTATCATAAGATCAGTAATCACATTCTTTGGTATTTTCTCATATTAAATTAACCCCAAAGAGTTAGAATTTATGTCCACACAAAAATTTGCACATGGATGTTTATAGCAGCTTTAGTCATATTTGCCAAAATTTGAAAGTCATCAAGATGTCCTTCAGTGGGTGAATGAATAAATAAACCGTGGTACATACAGACAGCGGGATCTGATCCAACACTGAAAATGAATGAGCTATCAAGCCATGAAAACATGGAGGAAACTTAAATGCACATTACTAAACGACAGAAGCCAATCTGAAAAGGCTATGTACACTCTATGATTCTAACTATATGATATTCTGTGCAAAGAAAAAATATGGAGACAATAAAAAGATCAATGGTTTCTAGGGATTGTAGGGGTGAGAAAGGAAGAATAGGCTTTACATGGAGGATTTATAGGGCAATGAAAACACTCTTTATCATAATGATGGATACATAACATTATACATTTACCTAAACCTGTAAAATGTACACCACCAAGAGCGAACCATGATGTTAACTACAGACTTTAGGTGATCATATGTCAAGCTAGATTCATTAGCTGAAACAAATGTTCCACTTTGGTGTGGGATATTGACAGTGGGAGAGGCAATTAGTGTACAGGGTCAGAGAGATGTATGAAAAATCTCTGTATCTCCGTCTCAATATTGCTGAAAACATAAAACTGCTCTAAAGAAATAAAGTCATAAAAAAGGGATATTCATTTCAAGAAGCCAAAAAATACAAAATAAAATAAAATAAAACCCCAACAAAAACAAAGTAAACCCAAAGAAAGTAGGGTGAAAGAAATAAAATAGATATGAAAATCTCAAAATAGAAAAAAAACACATAATAGTGAAATATTTTTAAATAATATAAGAAAATTAGCAGTGACAGAAAGAAGTGTGCTCAAAAGTATGCACAATCAGAATACAAGAAAAAAGAATGAGAGGTTGGAGTACTTAAATTGTGAATGAAGCACCAGTAAAAAATAGAACACTAATGTATTGGCTAAGATTTTTCTAAAATTAAGGAAAGTTATTTGTTTCATATTGAAAAATACACTGAGTCACTAGCAGGGTATATTCAAAACCAACAGATAACTACCCTTTAAACAAAAAACACATACATACTACACAGAATTATTGGATTCTTTTTCACTACTGCCTCCCATACTGCACTGCTTCATTCTGTTTTATTTTCATTCATGTTGCATATCTAAGGAAAGAACTTTTGGTAATAGACTCTCATTATATTTGGAATGTATTTATTCTGTCTTCACTATAATTGAGAGTCTACTTGGGTATGGAATTTTAGTTCCACAATTATTTTCATTAAGACTTTAAATAGATTATTCTATTATAATTTATTTACAATTATTCTATTGTAATTCTACCATTGTGTAAAAAAAGTTGCTGTTGGCATGACTGTCATTTTAATTCTAGGGACACCGTCGCCATTCTCTTTAGTGCCTTGGCAGATTATTTCCTTCATTAATTCATGTGAGAAATGTAAAGATATCATTTAATCAAAGAAAATGATACTTGACTACCAAGTGGGATGCAAGAAGCGATGATTGAAAAAATATATTGACAAAATGTGCTAAACCTTTATAATATCAATAGAAATAGTAATAACTATTTATATATATTTTAAATAAATATATATAAAACAATACAGTACAGACAATAAAATTATACATGGAAAGTTCAAGTTTCTTAAAATTATAGCATGGCTGAAGAAGATAAAGATAATATAATTAAAATGTTAAACAAATATAAGAGACCTCAATCAACGCATATATTTACTGTATTTCTGGTTAAAGCAAATCATAAAATATAAACTTGATAAATTTGGTCTATCGATTGTAACTTAAAATGTTCCAATGAAAATGTGGAAATTGACAATACTTTTATAACAAATATTTAGGTAATTATCTATAATATATATCTAATATTATATAGTTAGAAGCCATTTTACACTCATGAATTTGTTAAAAAAATAGAATTAAGTTAGGACCCAAATTTTCTCAGCCTTGGCACTTCTGACATCTTTTGATGTCTGTTTTGAGGCCTGTCCTGTGTGTTAGAGGATATTTAGCTGCATCCCCAAACACTACACACTACCATGTCAGTAGTATCCCTCAGACTGTGACAATCTCCAGATAATTATCGCTATTATTTTTTTAAAGATAAAAGAACATAACAAGTGTTAGGATGTGGAGAAATTAGAATACTTGTGCATTGCTGGTGGGATACAAAAGAGGGCAGCCAGTTTGAAAAACAGTATGGTGGTTCCTAAAAATTAAACATACTTACCATATGATCTAGCAATATCACTCTATATGTACTCTAAAGACCTGGAAGGATGGATTTGCACAGATATTTGAACACCGATGTTTGTAAAAGCCTCATTCACATTAGCCAAAAGGTAGAAACAACCCGTATCTATTAACAGATGAATGGATGAACAAAATGTTGTATATTTACACAAAACAGTATTATTTGGCCTTAAAAAGAAAGGATATTCTGATACATAATGCAACATGAAAGAACCTGAACACGTTACGCTAACTGAAATAAGCCAGGAACGAAAGGACAATGACAGTTTGATTCTACCTGTATAAAGTACTTAGTCAAATTCATAAAGACAGAAAGTAGAATGGCGGAGCTAGGGAGCCGGGTTTGGGGAATGGGGAGTTAGTGTTTAATGGGTATAGAGTTTTAGTTTTGGAAGATGAAAAATTTTGGATATGTATGGTGGTGATGGCTGTACAATAATGTGATTATTCTTAATACCACACAACTGTACACCTAAAATGATTAAGATGGTTCTGTTTTATATATTTTGTCACAGTTAAAAAAAAAAAAAAAAAACTTCTAGGGACCACACTAGGAAAAAAAGTGCAGACATTGCCAAACTCCAGGGTCATAACTGTCTTCCAAAGAGAATCACTGAGGTATGACAAGATCAAGTATTATCAAATCAGCAAAAAAAAAAAAAAAAAAAAAGTAAATACTTATACACTAACATTTCATTTGCAAATTGTTTCCGCCTTTGGAAGAAGATCCAGCAATAATTGATGTATTTAAAAAATACACTATTCTACAATTATATTCCTAAGGATATATCTTTGAGAAACTCACATCTATGCCCAAGTGAGTCACAGAAATGTTCTCATCAGTGCCGTTTGTATCAAAAAATCAATAGTAATAACTTAAATGTAAATTCACATGACAGTTTTGAATATATCCTAGTATACTTATGACATGAAATAAACTATATTCCTGAATAGAAATTAGAATGCTGTAGATTACAGAAACAATAAGCACCAATAATGTAACATTTAAATATACAGAATACTACTACACAGTTATTACAAACATATGTAGCAAGGTTCTGTGAAAATTTTAGATGATTGACAAATACCCACTATAGAGAGTATTTGAGTACTTTGGATGGGGTAGGATAGGAAGTCAAGGTAGAGATCAAGAAGCATTATACAGGAAATTTCAAAATGATTTTTATTATTTTTTTATTTTGATTTCAACAGTGAACACACTAATGCTTGTTATCTCATTCTTTATACATGTCTGTACTTATAAAATATCTCATAATATATTTTTAAATGAAATAAAATAAAAATCACTCAAAGTTATTTCATCATTCCATAAACTAATGGACTCTGGTATAATTTTATTTTGACATCCACTAACCTCATGAGAAATTATATAGAGCATTGCGTTGTTTGGCCAACTGCCATTTTATAAGTTTCCAGTGTATTTTTAAAATAATATGAAAACAAAGCTTTTTTATGAAATAACATTTCATTATAAAACAATTATGATTTTAAATCTCTCAAGTTGCATTTGTCAGAGAACTTAGCAGTACATTCGTATGCCATCTAATTGCTTAGCAAAGAATATGTTGTTTCACTTGTAGTTATTAAATTAAAATCAATTTAAATAATTTTAGGGGTGAAGTTTGCTTAGCGTTTCATTTACACAATATGAATAACAGTATGTACTATATCTAAAGGAAGTATGACAACACCATGAATATTATTAAAGTGTAGAAATTAAGATGGGGATAGTCATGAAAGGAGTGTATTTGACTTGCAAAATACACACAAAAGATTCTAAAGGTGTTTTTTTTATATATATATTATGTATTTTTAAAACTGGTATCTAAAACTTCAAAAAATATTTGATGGTGAGTGAGAATAGAAAATGAAAATAGTAGAAAGGGCCATTCTTCAAGTTCAAAGCGGATAAAAATTTAGACAGTGATTGCTTGTGACATGTGTGACAGCTCATTATACTATATGTTGATAGAATAGAGTGAATTTAAACTTTGGTATCTTGCCATATTTCCCCTATGTTGATAAATACCAATTTTAAATTTGTCAGATGAGAAGATGTCTCGTGCACTTGGTAGGAAAAGATATCCATTTATTTTTAAACATCTCTTGCTCTCATATTAGATCATAAATTACTTGACAGTTGAAGATGGCAATGCATTTTGCTGATAGAGTTCCTTGCCAGATGGAAAAAATTTATGGAGTTTTACAATTTGAAATACTGAAAAAGAGGTCAAAGTGGTAGAGATTCTTAAAAAATGCCATTGTTGGAGTGAAGAGTCAGTCATTACCTTCATATTATCTGCCAAGAATATTTAACTTTCACTCAAATCTCAACTTTTGAATGATTTTGCAAAGGTAGTTGCCTGATTAATACCAACCAGCACTAAATAAGATAGCATGACCAAATCATCAACTAAGTAGTAAGGCACTCCATAAACTTAGTTAAAAAGTAAGGTGACTTCTTTGTAAACATGAAAACACTTGTCCTTCAAATAAGCACACTTCCTCAAGTTAATTTAATTTTTCATTGGGTTAATACAAGAAGACAAAATGATTCATTTTTCTCTGTCATGGATACAGAAATATCTGTATCTCATCCACAAAGGCAGAAAGAGTAATCAGAAAGTGTATATACAGGTTTTAAAATTTTAATAGATGAAACTTGTTACTGCGGAATTGGATACTGACACGAACACTGAACTATTTTGCACCTTTGTGTTTAAACTATTTTGTAATCTATAAGAAGCAAAACAACCACTACCACCAGTTATACACTTCCCCATTGTCACACAACCTTGTCCAACCCAAGCTTCAGAGGTTTAGTTCCTCACCCCATTCCATCCAACCATTTTCCAATCAGTTAATGAGTTCATATTCCTTAACAAACTAAAAACATAAATATCACCTCCTTACATATTTTCACCTTGCCAGAATCGACATGAAAAGTTTACCTGTTTGCCATCATTGCAAGGATTATAGTTAATGAAAATATAACATAGACAGACACTATTTATTTAAATACCAACTGAAAAACAAATACCATGACTCAATTTAGACAATCATTTTGCAATGTACCCAAATATGGAATCGTGTTGTATGCCTGAAATTAATTTAATGTGATATGCCAATCATACCTTAATTTAAAAAATCATTGTTCCTCCATGTCCCTTATAGACTGTTTAATGGCCCTGGACCCTCCATGGACTGACTATGCACTGGCAATGAGCCACCAGCACCCAGAGTACCTACACGGACCTGCTGTGGGGCACAGAGTAGATGGGCCGAGAGATGCCATCTGCCTATGCTGACATCAGAAATGCCATGGAGTGCCTAAAATGAGGCATGGTCCATGCTTAGGCCCTAGGCAAAGCATACCCGGCAGAGACAGAGCTGAAGGCCTGCACTTGACGGGGCGCACATCCACCTCAACATCTGGACCTTTCCCAGCCACTGCAGAGCATGTTTCTCCCCGGCCTTCATCCCCAGCTGCACTTCCCATCCTGGGCTTCCTGTTCTGTTTTTTTTTTTTTTGTTTTTTGTTTGTTTGTTTGTTTGTTTGTTTTTGCTGGGTGCCCTCTGGGAACTAATCAGTGGCTCTCATTCCAGTAAGCACTGGGACCCCTGAATCAGTTGGCATCAAGGTCACTGTGAATCCCACCCACGCCCTGCAATAGTGTTGATCCAACTGGAGTGTTTTTTCTTTCTTTTTTTTTTTTTTCCTTTCTGTAACCTCCACCACTCAATACTCACCAGTATTTCTCACCACTTTGTTCCAGATCCCTTTGCCCCCAGCAGGACCTCAGCCTCCACCTACCTGCCTTGTCTCCTGGGCCATAACCACTCTTTTCTTGATGTGTATTTTGCTAAATATGCCCTTTTTGTAGAAATAAAACATGCTTGGAGTTATTCTCTCAAAAACACAACAAAATAGCCAAAAAAACAAAAACAAAAAATGGGTCAGTTGATGGAAGAAGGGAAAAAGGCATATACTTATTGTAAATCATTGTATGGGATTATTAAATTTGCATTTAAAAGTCAGCATTACTGTTCCCCAATTTTCAGAGGATACCTGTAGCTCATGGATAGCAACATGCTAAAGTTTACAGCAAGAGATGACGTGATGAGAGGAGATTCAAAGTCTCCTTACTTACCACGACTGTTACTTAAATTGACCAACATCTCTCTTATCGGTGCCTTACTGTCCTTTTTATTCCTTTTCTTTCTTTTTTTATATAAAATTTGGATATAATGGGATTTTGAAAAAAAAAAAAACCAACAGAACAGGAAGAAAATAGCATGGTAGTCATTTGTTAAGATTAGCCATTAACTTATTATTTAGAGCTAATTGATGTACACAGATGGTGGCTGGGTCATATATTGATATCAACTCATAGAAAATGATGATGAAAAAAAAGAATAAATGAGAATGAATAGAAATAAATTAGTACCTATTACTTTCCTGTAATACTTTGCAGTTTCTCAGGGGAAAAAAAAAATCTGCAAAACAGAATGAGCAAAATGAAGTTTGGAATATGATTTGTGAAATTAATTGCCAATTAGAACTCTATTTAAAAATCATGAGGATTCCTAAATTAACTTGAACTTCAAAACAATCATATTTCTTAATCTTGCTATTTCCAGCATTATAATATCATTTAACTCTGAAGATATCCCTTCTTTCTGAGCAAGACTTGACTTTAGGGATGTAATTAAATTTATTAGAATATTTTCTTAGAAGTTTTAGACAATCAGGAATCTGGAGCTGTAAACCTGGGTACCTTAAAGATACGTGCCAGAACACACGAAGCAACACCATTCTCATGGCTGCTTTCCTTCCTCTCATAAGGAGATATGTCAGAAATAGGTCTCTGCCCAATCTTCTTAGAATGGTTTCATCTTGTCAATAGTGGATATAGAAAGCATATGGAATCCTTGGATTCTGTTTGCTCATCTAATGGTTCCCAGCAAATAAGATGGGAGCTGGGTGACAGTAAACAAAATACTGTAAGATAGGTTGCTGTTGAAGATTATAGAAACCTAATAGAAGAAAATGTGAGACATGTGTTCTCATGAAATGCAATTTTTTAATAGCAGGTAGATTCACACACACACACACACACACACATACACACACATTCTGGGAACTAAAATATTATAGGATTAGATTTCAAATATCTATTTTTGAAATATTATTAATAAACTATTCATATCCCATGTTCTTTGCTGATTGAGGATGATAAAATCTCCCAAGTTATTGCGTATATTGAAATATATATATGTAATAGTCTTGGCAATGACTTTTTGGATTTGACATCAAAAGCAAAGGCAATTGGAGCAAAAATAAACACATGGACTATAGCAAACTAAAGGCTCTGTACAGCAAAGGGAACCACGAACAAAATGAAAAAGAGAAAACCTACAGAATCAGAGAAAATGTGTACAAATCATATATCTGACAAGAGGCTAATATCCAAAATATATAAAAAACACATACAACTACATGGCAAAAACACAAAAAATTCAATTAAAAAAAAAAGGGCAGAAAATCTAATTAGACATTTTTCCAAAGAAGACATACAAACGGCCAACAGGTATATGAAAAGATGCTCAACAGTACTTATTATCAAAAACATGCAAATCAAAATCAAAATGAGAATTCAACCCACACCTATTAGAATGGCTGTTATCAAAAAGACAAGAAACAAATGGTGAGGATGTGAAGAAAAGTGAACTCTTGTGCATCATGGGTGAGAATGTCAATTGGTACAACCACTATGGAAAACAATATGGCAGTTCCACAAAAACTTAGAAGTAAAACTACCAGAGAATAGAGAAATTTCACTTCTGGGTATCTATCTGAAGAAATCGAAAGCACTGTCTCGAAAAGATACATGCACCCCCATTTCCATTCTAGCATTATTTACAATAGCCAAGAAATGGAGACAACCTAAGTGTCCATCAACAAGTAAGTGGATAAAGAAAATGTGGTGTGTGTGTGTGGTGTGTGTGTGTGTATAAATACACATAGAAAATGATGCAGCCATGAGACAAAAGGTAATCCTGACATTAGTAACAACATGAATGAACTTTGAAAGCATTAAACTAAGTGAAATAAATCAGACAGAGAAAAAGAAATACCTCTGATCTTACTTATATTTGGAATCTAAAAAACAAAAACAAAACAACAGATATAAAGGAAAGCACTCCCAAATACAGAGAACAGATTGGTGGTTTGCCTAAGGTGGGGGGAGAGGAAGGGCGTGGGCAATACAGGTGAAAGTGGTCAAAAGGTACAAACTTCCAGTTATAATATAAGTAAGTCCTGGTGATATAATATACAGAATGATGAAAATATATTTTTAAAAATCCATATTTAACAAGCCCAATATCGTCTGATTTTGGAAGCTAAGCAGGGTCAGGCCTGGTTAGTACTTGGATGGGAGACTCCCTAGGAAGCCCAGGTGCTCTAGGCATAAAAAATAAAAAATAAGGGATTGTGAGCTGGCAAGGTTCTTGCAGTCTTTGAGGTCAAACAAGGGTTGTCTCGTCTAAAAAAATAAAAAATAAAAAATAAATCCATATTTATAATTTTTAAAATTCTCAAAAAATTTCTTTAAAAAATGCTGATGGAATTTTGATGGGGATTGCATTAAATCTGTATAATGCTTTAGGTAATAAGGTCATTTTAACTATATTGATTCTTTCAATCTAAGAACATGGAATATCTTTCCATTTTTTTTGTATATTCTTCAATTTCTTTTAATAGCGTCTTATAGTTTTCAGTGTATAAGTCCTTCACATGTTTCATTAAATTTATTCCTAGGTATTTTTTTATTTTTGTTGAAATTGCCAAAGAATTGGTTTTTTTTTTTTTTTTTTCATTTCTTTTTCAGATAGTTCATTATTAGAGTATAAGAATGCTATGGATTTTTGAACATTGATTTTGTATCCTGAAACTTCACTGTATTTGTTTATTATTTCTAATAGTGCTTTAGTAGAATCTTCAGGGTTTTCTATATAGAGAATCATGTCATCTGGAAAAAGTGACAATTTGACTCCTTCATTCTCCATTTGGATGCTTTTTATTTCTCGTGGCTGGTTGCTTTCACTAGGACTTCCAATATTATATTGAATAATAGTGGTGACAGCAAACAGCCTTATCTCATTCCTGATCGTAGAGGGAAGGTTTTTAGGTTGTCGCCATTAAGTATAATGTTAGCTGAGGGTTTGTCGACTTGTATGGAAGCAGAAAAGATACCAAATAGCCGAAGCTATCCTTAGAAAAAAGAACAAAGCAGGAGCTATTCTGCCTGACTTCCAATTATAATTCAAAGGGACAATAAGCAAAACAGCATAGTATTGGCAGAAAAACAGACACACAGACCAGTGAAACAGAACTGAGAATCCAGAAGTAAACCCTCATATATAGAGACAAATAATTTTTGAAAAGGAAGCCAAAACATACAAAGAGAGATAACTGATGCTAGAAAAATGGAAAAACCCCAGCAAAAGAATGAAACTAGACTGTTGTCTATCACCACACACCAAAATTAATTCAAAATGGATCAAGGAGCTGAATATGAGACCTGAAACAATTAACTGCACAGAAGAAAATCTAGGTACTAAACTCACAGACCTTAGACTTAAGAAGGATTTTATGAATTGACCTGAAAGGCAAGGGAAGTAAAAGCAAAAATAAATGAATAGGACTACATCAAATTTAAGAACTTCTGCGCAGCAAAAGAAACCGTCAGCAAGGTAAAGAGACAATCATCCAAATGGGAGAAATATTTGCAAACAACACCTCTGATAAGGGTCTAATATCCAAAATATACAAAGAACTCAAACAACTCAACAACAACAACAAAAACAAACAATCCAATTAAAAATGGGCAGAGGATCTGAAGAGACACTTCCCCTAAGAAGACTTACAAATGGCTAACAGACATATGAAAAGATGTTCAACTTCACTAGCTATTAGGGAAATAAAAATCAAAATCACAATGAAATACCACCTCACACCTGTTAGAATAAGAATAAGTAAGTAATCATCAATCAGACAAGTAATAACAAGTGGTGGAGAGGTTGTGGGGAAAAAGTGAACCCTCATACACTGCTGGTGGGAATGTAAACTAGTACAGCCACTATAGAAACAGTATGTAGTTTCCTCAAAAAACTAAGAATTGATCTACCATATGGTCCAGCAACTCCTCTACTGAGTATTTCCCCAAAGACTTGTAAACCCATATCTGAAAAGATATTTGCACCCCGATGTTCATAGCAGCATTATTCATGGTGGCCAGGACATGGAAACAAGTGAAGTGCCATATGATAGATGATTAGCTAAAGAAGCTGTGGTACATATGTGCAATGGAATATTACTCAGCCATAAAAAGAGATGAAATAGTGTGATTTGCAACAACATCAATGGATCTTGAGATAATTCTGCTAAGTCAGTCAGAAAAAGTTGAAACCCATGCGATATCACTCATATGTAGGATATAAAACTGAAAGCGACAAACAAACATGACAAACAAACAGACTCATGGATACAGCCAGTGGATTTATGATTACCAGAGGGAAGTTGGGGCAAGGGGAGGTAGCTAAAGGTGAAAGGAGTCAAATATTTGGTGATAGAAGGAACTCTAACTCTAGGTGGTGAACACTCAATGCAATATATACATGACTTATTGTTGAATGATACACTTGAAACTTATTTGATTTTGTTAATTAATGCCACCCCAATAATTTTAATACATTTTTAAAACCCCATTCATGAATGGTAAAACTGATAAATTGAAGTGAGAAATAAATGAAATAATAAATTGTATTTTTAAATATCCAGTTAGAGAGAAACCTCCACTAGTTTATGGCCCACAAAAAATGAGTAAGGTTCTGGGTGATAACTATAACACTATTTTCTCATTCAAAAATCCTTTCTATTTAGCAAAAAAGAGAACAAATTATATTTGCCAAGTATGTAAGAAGTGATGTGAGAAAACCTGGGTTATCTGGTACCACGTTTACAACTTAATCTAGTGATGTCTTGATGTCCCCTTTCTCTCTCTCTCCTCTTCCTTCCTCCTCTCCCTCTCTCTCTCTCCACTGCATTTTATGACCCATTTTAGGTTGGGGCAAAGGAAATGTATATTTTGCCTAAAACTCTGCTGTCCTTGCTATTCAGCTATCATCAAAAGAACTCAGACAAACTTATTAGTTAATTTTACATTTGTTTCTAATAAACAACACCTGAAACACTTAAGCAAAATAATATCACAAATCCATCAGTCAGACCAAAAGTCTAGAATAAATCTATTCTTACTTAGAATCACAGCCACAAACTAGAAGTGGTTTCAGATTTTCAGACTCTATGCCATATTTATATATCATCTTTACTTCTGTCTGTATCCTTCGTGTTACTTACCCCAGGAGTCAAGCATTTTTACCCTCTGATCCATATGGTGGATCTTAAATTGTCCTAGATCCAAAAAGACATGTTCAGCCACATACTAAGTACTCATGTCTCACTTCCTCTCTTTTACAATTCCAAGACCCTGAAAAAGGAACTCTAATTATTTTCACATTCATAATCTACATTTCACTGGACTTTGTGAAGGTATGAATGATGGAGGTATGAGGTTAAATAGGTACTAGAAAGCAGTCATCCACATCTTTAGATACTGAGAACTACTGAAAAGAAATGTGAAGTTCCCTGTAGTTTGAACATAAAACCCTTTAGCTGTTAATGTCTAGGCATTGCAAGGAAAAAAGAATTCACAAAAGAAAAAAAAGTTCATTTTCAATAATATTACAACGTTACGGTGCTGAAGAGGCAAATTTATCAATAAACTTACTCTTATGTAAATTCATCGGAGGGATGAATACCTGACTATTGGAACCCTTGGTTGGCCAGCCATGTTCTCAGACCTCTGCTCCACTCATTCAAAAGCAGAGAGAGTCCTTTTGCTTCCCCAAAACAACAACAAAAAAAGTCAACCTGCAGATGAGCACAGATCTCAGACCTCCATAGTTGGAACTGCCTATTCCCTTAGCAGATTTCTAGTTTCCAATATAGAGTTTTTCTCAAGTTAGCTAAACTTTATTTCTCTTAAATATAATCAAAGTACATTTTAACCAATGCAAAAGCTATTGGTAAATAGGGCATTTGGCAAGTGGCCTGAAGATCAGAATTATCTGACACTATTTTGGTGACACATCTTTAAATATTGATGGCTGAGAGCACTAGTGCAATGTAATAGTGATAATAAAAAGAATGGTAAAGTTACATTATAAAAGGAGAGATGATGCGAATACATAGATATTTTCGGTGTGTTCCATTTTTTATACTAACTCAAGAGTATTGTAAACTTGCTTGTTTTCGAACATCCAAAGTGAGAAGTCTCTCATATCAAATCAGAGACAAGATCATTCTTTTCTACGCTAATTTTATACAGTTAAGTATTATTTAGACTATGCTTCAGTGATTTTATCCACGTTTTGGATATGCAGTGATATATGAATATTTAAGCATAAAGTTGACATAATTACTAATAAAATAACTTATAGAAGATATAATCTCTAGTCTAAAATATCTGTCTTTCATTGACACTCAGACCCTTAAAGATGTAATGAAATACTAGAGATATGTCAATTCTTTCAACCCTATAGTATAGTCTTACATCAAAATCCTTATCTTTAAAAATAATTATAGATGTGTTCACATATTTACTCCCAATAGAGGGAAACATTCCATCATTCAGATATTGTCATGTCCTGTAATTAAAATAACACAATCCATTCATTATTTCATCAGCAGGTAGTCTCTGTTCTCCCCTTACCTTGCCTGAGGCTCCCTGTAATACACTAGAGGCCAATTATTAATTCCTCTGAAAGAAGCATCCAGCAAATACATCCTTAAAACTTCAAAACAGAGACCTGTGCCAAGGGTTCTGGGAAGCAGGATCTCCAGCACTCTACCAGCATAAAGGGCAGATGAATTCTTAAATGACAGACTAGAAACCTCACAGCAGCAAAACAAGCAGATGACCTTGAGTGGTACCCTGCTGACCTCAAACTGTCAGACAAGAATTAATGACATAAAACTGAGTCAGAGATATCAGAAAATGTTTTTTAATTGTTTCCTTGGGTTGTTTTAGAGACTTTTCTTAAACTTTTATACGCTAACAAACAGTTTTATAACATGAAGTCATATTTTTTGGTTTGGTTCTTTTTGTAACTCTCAATTTTACAGGATAGCGGAAATGGATTGTTCTTTTAATAATTCTTACACTTATATATTTGCTCTTTTTGTTGCAGTGCTCCATAAATGTGCTTTAAAAGTCTACTCAGAAAGAGGTGATACCAAACAATATCCTTTGTACCAGTTTTAAGTTGTAGAGAACAGAAGATTCAAGCACATAAAGTAACAGGAAGTATATAGAGTTAATCTGCAAGAAAAACAAAATGTAATAACTATTTGGAGAAAAACAAACAAGATTTGGTAAAAATTCCAAAATTTTTCAATATTGCAAGACAACATCTTTACTGGGACAGAGTCTGGTACAGATTACAAAGTCATATATAAGATGTTATATAGAACAGGTGTCATTGGCCCTAACATTAGTCAGATAAATAATTATGGGTTACCTCAGGTATTTGAAGACAACTGTTACACATCTTTGCAAGACGTTTTTTTGTCTTATTCCAGTGAAAGGAGTCACAGATGTACCCTGTTGGTTATGACTGATTACCCCATTGCTGTCCTGCTTTTCAGTGTTTTATAAATAAAGGCAAAAAAAAAATAAAAAGGAATTGGAACCTTATAATTTACAGGAAGCAGGAGTGTAAATGAAACTGTTTCTTGAGGCATTTGGGCAGATTTGGGAAGCTGAAATTGATATATATCATACTCTTTGAGAAAGCACCCCACATATAGAGAAACAGAGATAAGATCAACTCATTCTGCTCATTTGATCAGGTGACTCTCCAAGGCCAGGTAAAGAGTGCATAACATATCTTTATATAATATAGCAGGGTAAGAGCAACGTGAAAGCACTCTAGTGGTTCGATCATGCAATCTCTGCAATTTCAGCTACATTTAAGAAGGATAAACTTAACATTTGAAGTATTGAAGGTGATTCAACCTCTGTTTCAGTTGTCTAATGGAATTTCTAAAATGACTAAAGTATTTATCTTGGAAGGGAAGAAAATTAAATGCAAATGCTATTGGTCCTGTAAAAATCAATTCTTCCTCAGATGAATGGTTTATAAGAAGAGAATATGACAACCTCAATAATTATTATATCTGGAGACAATTTAAAGAATTGTATACTTTTAATACATAAAGTTTATACAACATCACTGCAATTGAAAAATCATATTTTGGTAAAAAAAAAAAACTCAACTCAAAATTGTCTGGTACTCAGGATTTTTGCAGATCAAATATATCCTGTTGTAAATTTAACAAACAAAATTACTTCAGAAAGAAAAGTATAACCTTTCAAGATTATACAGTTTAAAAGTATATTTAATTCATTTTATTGTAGTGTGATGTGGGGTAAGATCCATGAAAATAAGAGTTCCTAGAGCCTAAAATTTATTTAACGTGCACATGAGATTAGTTTGTAATTTGAGGGCATTGAAAAGTGGCATAATTCAGTGCAGATCTGGTGATTCTAACCTGTAGAAAATGTGACAGGGCCAGTATTATTAATGCTCAAGGGTTATCATCTTTCTATGCCCATTCCTCTCGGGGAGATTCTGGTTTACCTAGGAGTATTCCTCCTTCACTCTGAAAGCATAGTTGTTCCATACCTGACTTTTTTTTTTTTTTTTTTTTTTTTTAACCACACAGACAGGAAAAAGGGAGAAAAATAGATGTAGGGGCTTTCAGGAGAAGATAATATGGTTCAGGAATTTTGGAGGTAAATTGAGACAAAAAGTACAGTGTTAGTATAAAGGCAATGGGGCCTGAAGGTATGATATTACAAAGAATCTGTGTGTGTGTGTGTGTACATGTGAACCAAGTTCATAAAAAAAAAAAAAGAATAAGCTTTTTAATGTGTATTTCACTTTCTGGATTATGTTCTTTTAATCTCATTGTAAGTTTAACCTTAAACTAAAAGTTAATATCTATCTGTATTTCTTTCTATAGGTCCATTGAAATATAATATTATATAGCTATGTGCAGAAAGTCAACTAGATAACAATATATATGAACAATTAGATTTAGGATTTCTTTATTCATGTTCCACATGATAATATTAAATGTAATAAAGAGTAAAAATATGATTTAGATATTCTTCACTTAATAGAAAACATAAATCTAAAATGTTGATATTAAGGTTAATTTAGTAAATGTATCCATCATTTATTTTTAAGGTACACTAAAATTTCCAATCGATTCAGGGATACATTTTTGTTAAATGATCAATTTAATTTCTGAATACACAAAATTCTAAACTGTCAGGAAGAAGTCGTATATATGGTACTCAGAATCATTGTATACCCTTTGATATAGCCATTTCTGAAATCCTGGTGAGTCAGGTGCTCAGGAAGACACACCTCAAGCACTGTTCTGTTTTCAGTTGTATAATTTTACTGTTTGATGCCACCGATCTAGTAATGTGGCAATGGCAAGGTACAAGTCTATGGAACAGATATTCTCCTGAGACACATTCTGGCTGAGACAGAACTCCTTTTTGGAATGTGGTCCTCCAATATAATTCAAAAGCAGAGAGTATAAATTAGGCTAGTCGATAGAATAAGAACTAAATCTAGGCTGTATTCTAACTCATAAATTACATTTCGATTTATTTAGACTGAGAACAAAGGAATTAATCCAGCTGGCCTGTGATTCATTTTTCTCAATATTATAGAAGAATATCCCAGCAGAAAACAGCAAGCAGTAGATGTGGTCTAATCTCCTTGTAAACACACTGATAACAGCTCTTGTGGTAAACAGATTAATGGTATTTGCTAGGACAAGTACTAGCTATAGATTGCTCTTAACAGAATGATCCTAGTTTAG
Organism: Eonycteris spelaea; assembly: GCA_003508835.1. Taxonomy (NCBI): domain Eukaryota; kingdom Metazoa; phylum Chordata; class Mammalia; order Chiroptera; family Pteropodidae; genus Eonycteris; species Eonycteris spelaea. The sequence goes on from PUFA01000021.1 coordinate 16,130,240, forward strand.
CACTGCTTACAGTAAACAAACTGAGAATCTATGGATTTATAAGGCATGTCTCTCTGGAGAATATCATGTAATCTATGCAGCTTTCTGGGATATAAAATAGAGATGTCCCAAAACACAAATGTTCTCTGCAGGGTAAGGTTATCCACAGACCTCATTCAGAGAGAATTTATCTACTGAATCAGAAAGCATATGTCTGATGTGAAACAAAGGATCTGGGGAGCTCTCTTGAATTTCCCAAACCTCTCTTGTTTGACTATGCCCCCTGACTCTCTGCATGCTTAAAATTATTAACAAGGCTAGATCATAGGCAAGGTTTCTGATTCGTGTGAGTCTCGTCTGACAGTTCAATTCTTTGTGTTAGCACAGTGATATTTCCCAGGTTGCTGAGAGCTTATGGATGTAACTACATGTTGTAAATCATCCAAGTTACATCACTGATGCCGTCCAAAGTGCAATAAACTTTACGTTGTTGTTTTTTTCTGATCTCTTACTTATTAATTTCCAATTTAGTAAGAGACAATGGCTGTAGGTTTATATAGTTGAGCTTTATAAATATAACTATATGTACTAAAACAATGAAGAAAAAATTATATATCTCTGATATAGGGCAGAGGCTGGGCATGGAGAACTAAAAATCTGTGCTCAAAACCATATGCTATCACCATTAATTAGAAGGCTATAATCCCTAATTATTTATGAAATGTAAAAATAAAATAAAAACAATAAACCTTTTCTAATCAATGGGGTAAATTAATAATTTAAGGGTAGAAATTTGTTAATGTTAGAGTTAGAGAAAATTGTATTTTATCATTTAGAACATGCTATAAAGTACACATTCCTTTGTGTGTCTGTGAGTGTGTATACATTTGTGCGAAATGAGTATATGAGATTACACATATCCTTAAATCAAATGAGACAATTTAAACTTGAAGCTGGTATCTGCTAGTCTTTGAAATAGGAAGATTATATTAATCTTTCATCTTATTCAAGATAGTCATCTGGTTAAGAAATTTTTAGTGCTAATGAATATAATGTTGTCCTAGAAAATCTGAGGTAGTAAAAGATCACAAAGTAAATGGCCATTAAACTATGATTTATATTCCATAAACCTTAGAAATTAGTTGTCATAAGTAATATCTTTGGTGGGGAACGTTCAAAATTATGATATTTTAGTTCAAATGTTTTATTTTAGACAGTGCATGAATAAAAAATAAAACTGAGAAAAAAAAAACTATTTTAATCTTTCCATTCAAGTAACAGAAGTTTTATTTAAAGAAAAATAGGCCTTCTCACTTTTCCCAATATACCAGCAATTACAAAATATGGCAGATATATTTATAAGTAAAGTAGATAAGTTATCAAACTACGTTTCTATTCTTAACTACTTTTAAATATATTGATGTTTCTATAAAGTGTTTTGTAAGGATATTCTGTGGGGGGAAAAAAGATCATTTAAGCAATGTTTAAGGAATATGTATTACTTAATTATTTCATTGGCATCAGGGATCTTTCTAAAAAAATTGTTTAATAAATTACTTGAAAAATAGAACTTTAGATTGTACATGTATATAAATTACGTGGAACTTTTCAAGGAACCTAACAAAAGACTTAATAATAAAAAATAGTTCAAACTTTCTGTTTCCTGTTAACAAACTGATTAAGTAGACTGCCACAAAGGGTAACTACACAGATGTTCTCAGGTAATTAAAATATAAAAAGCTATTAACAAATAAAGTGCCCATTCATTTTTGAGTAAATATTAATGGAAGAGTTATAAATTTTAAACACCAAAATAAATGATTTTCTCTGAAATTGGACTGTTTATTATAATGAACTTTATATAGGTTTTTTGATATTATCTTAAATAAACTATCTTTAATAAATTACATTCTTATAAGCTTTTCCTCATTTTTCTCCAATTGAAAATAATCAAAATTCAAACTACAAACACAACAATAATAAAAGTGGCAATATTAATAATGAGAAAAACAATATTTACTGGGTGGGATATCATATGCCTGGCATTCTGCCAAATATTTTTCATATATTATCTTTGCAATCATTACCTCTCTTAAGAACAATTATCCTAACAACAGTAACAAAGAGAACAAGTACACATGTTATATTATTTAGTCTTCAAAACCTTGATATAGTAGACAGTTTTGTTTTGCTCAATTTAGAGATAAGCAAATTTTTCTTATGAGAAGGCAAATTGGCAAGGACACACAATATACAGTGGTAGAGCTTCGATATTAGTCCACACTGTCTGAAATGATTGTGCTTAACCATACATTTATACTACCTATAAGGAATAAAACATACCTATTCCAAACAAACAAGAGCTCCTAATGAGCTTTTAATAACCAGAAAGCCAAAGTTATAAATTATTCCATTCTTCTTTTCTTTAAAAAATGTTTCTTCCAAATATTTCACATCTTTTATAAAAACAAATAACATTCAAGTTATTGATTGTAGTTACATATTAAGTATACAGATATATTCCCAAAAGGACCTGAAATGTTTTACTTACATATCCATCTGAGAGATTAAAAGGTGATAGGATTGGAATTTTCCTTGTTTCAATATTATGATCAATATTAGAAAGGTCAGGAATGGCTGATTTTATTTAATCCTGTTTTTAGTAGGATCCTAAGGTTGCTGTAAAAATTATAAACTGGGTAGCTTAAGAGAACAGAAATTTATTCCCTGATTGTTATCTCAGAGACCAAAATCAAGTGTCATCAGGGTGATGCTCCCTCCAAAACTCTGGGGGAGAATCAGCTCCTTGCCTCCTCCAACTTTCTGTGGTTCCTGAGTAACTCCAATAGCTTCCTCCATCTTCCTGTGGTCTTTTTTTCTGTCGTGTCTTACAAAGACACCTGTTATTGGGTTTAGGTCTTACCCTAAATCCAGGATGAGGCCATTTTTGAATTCCATTAACTTAATTACATCTACAGAGTCCCTTTTCCAAACAAGATTAAGATTTAGACATATCTTCCTGGGGAACCATAATTCATCCCACTCTGTTTTCACAAGAAAGACTGCTTTACTAATGGTGAGTTTATCTTTTATTTAAAACCAGAATACCTAGATAGCCAAAATTAAACTTTCCTTACACTTCTGAAAATTCCAAGAAACCCTAAGCTTATTCAGTTCTCAAAATAATAATAATAATAATAATAATAATAATAATAATAATAAATAATAACAACAACAACAATGCTGAATCTTTTTTTTTTTTTCCTCATTGTGCTTAAACCTGAACTCAGACGTATGCCTTTTGAGTCTGGAGAATACCATTACTGCTTCCAGAGATTATTGCTTGTGCAGAAAGAAAATACCCTTTACTGACTAGGAACTGGTAATGCATCTGCCCTGAGGGAGAAATGGAGGAGTCTCCCACATTACCAGTTCTACTGAGGCTTTGTAGGGTACAAACATCTAGCTTTTTAAGTCTTACTCTCCCAAATAAATTAAAATTTCTTGGAAAAAGAACCATATTTTATAACATTTTTGTTTCTCTTATAATACTATGAAAATACTATCATAAACTGAGATCAAGAAAATAAAGTACTTAGCTCTTAAACTTATTAGCTGAATTAAAAATATGCAATTAAAAGTCCATTAGCATATTAAAGGGAGGAATATGATACCCTTGAATTAAAGAAATTGACTTTAGGAATTAAACACATTACTATGTCACCTAAAAAAGGAACTATTCCTGGGAAAAGTATAATCATAGAAACCAGTGTTTCCCATTTCCCTGAGTTCAAATGGCTGGATTTAAACTCAGCTTTCTTTGGGTATTTTCAAAAATAAAAGATGAAGAAATGATAGGATATGGCTGACAGATTTAAGATATGCTATTAATATTGGGAGTGTAGGGGAACAAATTAAGTCTACAGTGCTATGTTTCCAATAACAGCCCTTATGTAGTCTGGCAGAGTTTTCTAGGTAGTATCTTGATATATTTCAAAGCTATAGTTTAAGATAATACAAAATTGACCTAAAGTGCATGAGGTATGCTAGCAAATGGCTATTGATTGGCATTATATTATTCAACTAAAAAGTAATTGACATTAAAACTCTTCTTTATACTTTTATTTTGATAGAACGAGAAATGAATGCTACTTTTTTCCCCTAAAACTAAATCTGAGTTTTCTGTTCAGGCTTACTATAAATCAAAGATTATAGTACTTTGTTTCGAGACCTGTCCATGTTTATAGAACATTGTCAAATATCTTTGAGTTTAGTTTAAAATTTAGCTAAGTATTTTAGTCAAATTCAGCATTTAGTTGCAATTAGATATGTACATAAACAGTTTTAAGCTTCATTACATATCTAAATTTTATATTGTTATTTTATTTTTTTATTCTTACTTTTATTTCAGATAATTATTTACTATTGAAAATTCCTTATGATATTCATGTGGTTATCTACATTCCAATGTAATACATTTTTATTTTATAGCCAGATTTTCAACACTTTAATTATTTAATTTAATTAGTATAGTGACTAATTAGTATAGTACTAATTATAGTATATTCTTTGTTTATGCCTTTTCTAATGATAATCGGCAGTTTACATGTTATGTGTTTAAAGACCTTTCAGGATCTAAGATCAAATTTATTAAATGGAATATGAAATTAATTTTAATTTATGCCATTTATTCATTATCAGATATTAATATATTGCGTAATTATTCTAATTCCTAAATGAGTGATTGAAAGTTTTTCTATAGCATTAGAATGGTACAAGTAAGGTTAGAATCTTATCAACACTCTTGATTTATTTAATGGATGGTTCAGGTATGTTTTAAGTTCACATTTAGAAAAATTTCTGAGTAATAAATCTACAGATCTATTCCCTGTAAAATTTTGCAACCTGGCTTACTATTAGAAAAACATTTAATACTTTAGTATTGATTAAGTACATTGAATAATTAAATATTTAGTCTTGGGGTATATTTTGAACAAGTATGAGATGAATATAATATATTTCATCATTTGTAATAAGATTTCATGACAATTCCCAGCTACTAAAATTAATTATTATTTTGATTTTTTTACTTGAATAATTATTTTTGCTTAAGCTCTTAAAAAAGCTTTTCTTTGGAGAAATATACCTGTCAATATTTAAGCCTCATATGATACTATGAATATAATGGAGAGATTAATATCTTATTAGGGTTTTTTGAAAAATATAACTAGAAATCAAAGAAGAAAGAAACTTTAAAAGTCATCTCAGCAAATCTTGCAAAAAAAAGATGTACTTTGGTGAATTACATTCAATATTGTGTGTGTGCAATTAATAATGTTTACACAAATAAAATGCAAAATTATTATGTAATATAAGGTCTGAAACATTTGTTTTATGTTCTTTCTTAACCACCTAAGATAAACTTAATTAAACAGATATTCTCGTTAATTATGTGATTAAGATAATTATTTTTTAAGCTTAATTTCTAATTGTTTTCTGGTAAATTAAGGATATCCACTTGTTTTGACATTCCTTCCATCAAAGATCAGGCCTACAGTTTATACAAATTAAATCCATAATGAGATATCAATATAATTCCAATGAAATGAAGGTAATAAAATAAAAAATGGCAGATGGTTGTCATAGTTTGGGCTGCTATATCATGAACTGGGTGGCTTATCAATGATAGAATTTATTTCTCACAGTTCTGGAGACTGAATGTTTGAGATCAAGTTGCCAGCATGGCTGGGTTTTGGGAAAAGCCATTTTTCTGTGTTGCAGGCAGCTGACTTCTCATTGAATCTTCATGTGGTGGAAAAAAGAGATATCTAGCTCTCTGCTTTTTTTTTGTTTGTTTGTTTGTTTTTGTTTTTCTTAAAAGGGCACTAATCCCACCCATGAGGGCTCTATCCTCATGACTAATTACTTCTCAAAGGCCCCACCTCCAAAGATCATCACAATGAATTAGGGTTTCAACATTTGAATTTTGGGATACACAAAAATTCAGTCCACTACAATATCTCTAAGGTTTTCAAGGATGGAGAGCAAAAGAAATCATGTTGCTGATGAAAACTCTGAAATACACTCACACACTCTTTGCCACTACCTACTAAAATATAATATACACATAATGTATGACTCGACAATTCCAGATCTAGTATATACCCAAAAAGTAGTGCAAACTATGTTCACCAAAAAGTATGCATAAGAATATTCATCACATTATTAATAATAACCAAAAAAATCCATTCAACAATAGAAGAATAAATCATGGAATGATCATACCGTGGAATATTGCACAGCACTGAAATGGATAACCTATAAATTGAGACAACAGTATGAATAGAACTCTCAAATGTAACAGAGCAAAATAATTCAGACACTAAAATGTATACATTTATATACAGTTCAAAAGCAAGCAAAACCAGTCTACAGTTTAAGAAATCAGAATAGTGGTTACCCTAGTGGGGGTGTGGAGCCTAAAAAGGTGCTCAACAGACATCTGGAATATTAGTAATCGTTCTAAATTTGTGCACTGTTTACAATAGTAGTTTGTGAAAATTCAGCAAGCTTTATACTCACAATATGTTTGTTTTTTCTACATGACAATAGTCATGTTATGCTTCAATTTTTTTTAAGTTAAGTTATAAGGTCTCCAGGTGGTAACAAAATGATTTTCGCCTGAAGAATTCTGGTATAAGCCAAATATATTTATTTGTCTTAATTCGCAGATGATAATATTTGTTCAAATATGACTTTATTAACTATGTATTATATAGCCCTCATAATTGCAAAAGAAATATCTATTAAAATGGCTAAAACTATTCATTCAACAATTATTTTTTTAATTCTTGTATTTCTACAAACAATGAATATTTATTCAATAATGATAATAATGGTAATGATAATAGTAGTAGTAGTGGTTAGTATTTACTAAGCACTAGTATTAATAGTATTTATGTTATATTTATATCGATTTAACTCTCAAAATAACTCAAGATAAATATTAACAATGTTTGATCATACAAACTATCTTTGTGGTAAAATATTAACAAAAAACTCTTTAAGTTTGGTCTTAAATTTCCACTTGTATTTTCCAGTTTAATTGTTAGTGTGTTGTTCATGATGTAAATTTGTGGTATAGATTGGAGTGGTTACTTGGTTACCTCTAGGAACAAGCTCCAGTGCTTCTGAACTGCATCAAAGTAGTTCAGAGTATGTTTTCTATACATGAAGTACAAGAAGTAAATTAATTAGATGCGAAGATTGAAACAGTAGCCAATCTCTAAAAGGGCTTTAAATGATACCCACCTACTAGTATCATTTCTCTTTCTTGAGTATGAAATAAACTTATTAACTTACTTTTAACAGAATATGATAGACGAGATGGGACATCACTTCTGAAATTAGACTGTGGCTTCCATCTTGGGCACACAATAGTGACACTGAACACTCTCTTTTTTATTCTGTCCTAGTTTGCTTACTCTAGGGGAAGTCAGATTCCATATCATAAGGCATCCAAGTCAAGAAGCCCACGTGGTGAGAGAATAAGGGCTGACAAAAACACATGAATAAATGTGGACTCACACCACCGCCCATTTCTGCAACTGAATGTCCCTGTGAAACCACAGCCCCAGGCAACAACTTGCTTTGCAACCAAGGAACTATGGCAAAGGCACCTGGCTAAGCTGCACCTGGATTTTCGATGCTACTTCATAGTTTCTGGTAATTTGTTATGTAATAATAAATAAGTATACAGACTTTGATGCCAATAAGTAGCAGTAACAAACACCTAAAATATAGAAGTAGCCTTGAGGCTGGGCAATGAGCTGTCAAGAAAGTATCGCAAAAAGTCAAAATACCTAGAACATACCATGGAATTTTAGACTTGAAGAAGTTGCTGGTAATGGCTTAAAGGACAGTGACATGTATCTTACTGAAGTAGTAGAAAAGGGGATTCTTGTTAAGCAGTGGCATAACATCTTAATGGAATACAGCAAATGCACTTAATGAAATGAGTGTATTTATCTAATAGTTCAACCCAAGTCTTGAAGATGACATCTAAATTCTTGCTTCTCATAGTAAAACGTGGAAGGAGATGTAAGATTAAAGAAAGAATTATTAAATAAAAGGGAGTTAGACTCAATATTTTGAAAGTTCTCAGCCTCTTCAGATGATATTAGGCACTAAAAAAAGAAAAAAAGAAAAGAAAAGAAAAAAAAAAAAGAAAAGAAAAGAAAAGAAAAGAAAACACAGTCAAAAGATAAAGTCAAAGACAAAAATCCTCTAAAGATTTTACAGCTATACAACAATATTTCCCCTCAATCAAGTAGGGCTTCTAAGAAGAATAAGGACATTATCTCTTAACAGAAAGCCAAGGTAAAGAAGGGTTTATCGTGAAAAGATCTGCAGTTGAGGCTTTTCAGTAGTCCCGAAAAGCATCACAGAAGGCCCACAAATTTCTTAAAAGAGTTACCCATCCAGAAACATCAGCAGACTTTACTGAGAGAGAAAGAAACAGTACAGAATAAAGAGAGTCCTTTGGATCCTCGGAGTTATAATGGCAGGAATTAAGCTGAAATTGCTGCTCAGCAGCTCATACAAGCTAAAGGAAGCATGGAAAAGGAAGGATGATTCAGAGGACAGAACTAAGATTCCAGAGGGAGACAAGAAATCAATAGTGAATAATTCCAGAGACTTGCAAACCATTCAAGAAACTTACATTTACCTAATTGTGTAGCAGAATTGGTATGAGCCAGTGATCCCTTTATTCCTCCAATTGTTCTCATTTTTAAACAAGAATGTCTGTAACAGTTACTTTATGTCTACCCCATCATTTTCTATGTAGTGTATGAAAGACAGACAACTTGCCTCCTTAATTTCACAGGTTGAGATCAAGTGACAAAGGATTTAAGAAGTACCTAAGTAACCAGGCATTCTCATTCATACCAGAACCTGATATAGAAAACAAGATTCTAAATTTTAAGCAGCTGATTTCTGAAAACCTTCAGAGGGTGAATATATTTTTCATATTGGAAGGACATGAATTATGTGGGCCAGAGGGCACACTGTGGGAGGCAACCTCGAAATTGGCCCTCAATTCTCCTACCTCCTGGCCTTCACAGCTTTGTGTAGTTAAAACCCCTTTATTGAGATAATGAATATTAATACATTGTCATTTTAGTAATACATAATGCTGGATTATGTTGAAAGATTTGAAATATGGAATAAGAAAAAAAAATGAAAAGTTATCCATAAATCTACCACTTAAATCAACCACTGTTTAAATGTTCATGCATTTTCTGCCATTCAGTTATGTGTAATTTTCTTTTTTTTTAATGCCCATTAATTGTTCACAAAATGGTGATAAACATTTCATATTTCATCAAATTACTAACAATTGTACACAACTGTAAGTAATTCCATAAATAATCATGACAGTGCACAATGCTTTCTTTTCTGTAGTTAAAATCTTGTTTCTTTAAAGACGAGATGTAAACTCAAAAGTAGCATTACTTGGTCTAATTCTGGTAATATATTAAGACTCTTGATTCAAACCAATCACATCACTAGATGCATAATTATGTATGAAATTATTCAGTTAATAAATTATTGCTAGAGTATAAATATAAAATGCCATGACTGACATTTTTCAAAATATATATTGAATGCTATCTTTTCACAATAATGCCTAGTAGTCCATGAGCTTCTATTGATAATCCTGCCACTGTTCAAATTACTTGAGAACTATTCCCTTTAAAAATGTCTCAAATTAGTCTTAGAAATACCTTCAATATTTACACAGTTTTGTAATTAGAAGATAGATTTCATTTCTAGAAACATGCCAAAGGCATTGTGGGAAAAGCCTGGGTTATCAAATTGGGTAATAGAAATTTTTGTATTATTTATCTGTAAGTACATGTATTATTGGTATGCCTTGGAAACTTCTCTGAGCTAAATTCAAAATGAGAAGAAAAAAAAGTTTCAACAAGAAAAGCTTCATTACAATATGGCCTATTCTTTCAAAGTTAATAGTGTAAAGTAGAATATTCATTTGCGTCTGTAAGCTTGGTATGCTTATAAAAATAATCTGTCACATTATAATCACATCTAATACATTTCATTAATTGTATCTTTATGGCTTAATAGAGTTATTTTTTTCCCCAAAAGCATTCAACTTAGACAACATTAATGAGATCAGACTTAATTTGCAGCAGACTCAGTGAAATGAAAAATTAGGTTAGCTTGATTTAACACAATTGGCCAAAAGGCCAAACTAAATTCTTTTTTAGGTGAAGTCAATGTCTCTATCATGTGCTCTTAAGACCTGATATACTTGTAGTTTGTCCAAACAATTAAGTTTTAATTATTATAGTTTTGTATGCATCTCTGACGACATTAGCTAGCTATGACCTTGGGTAAGTTGTCTTACCTCTCTGTGACTCAGTTTCTTATTTTGCACAATGGAAATATTTACTTTGTGTTACTTTTGAGAGGATTAAAATATGTGACTCCATCATAATGTTTAGCAGAGTGCTTCCCACAAAATAAACACTTAATGATATTTAGATATTGTTACAATCATCTATCTTTTTAAATATTTTAGTTATTCTACCCCCACCTCCATTTCCCCTCTCATCTTCTTAGTGCTAATGTCATAACACCATCCGTCAACATTTTCTTCTATGGATGTCCAAAACCGTTTTCCGTTGTTGGCATATTTTCTTCTTTAGATATGTTTACGAACTCAATTTATTTACAGACATACTTCACAGAATGAGAACCAGTTTCTTTTTCAAATGATCTTTTATATCAAAAGCTTATTTATCAAATGAGCTAGAGTAGTAAGCTAGCAGAAGTCAATTTTTATTTTTATTCTTCTCACTCCTAAGTTGTTCTGTTATCCTTCCCTGATTCAAAAGCTGTCATATCCCTTGATTTTCCTGGTCACCTTCATTTACTAACAAGCCCTATTGTTTTCAGATATTAAAGAGCATTGTCAAGTCTGATATTAAAGTTTTAACTGTTCCTCCAGTTTAAGCTTTTATCTGCACTCACATAATTCCACCTGGACTTAGTTTGATGCCTGCAGTGAGGACGAGATGGGATATGACAGGATTGTCATATTTATGCCATTTTCACTTTTATTTTCCTCCTCATTTACTTTTAGCCTCCAGATCCTAGAGAGGAGGGAAGCAGAGGGAAGGAGTAGTAAGGAGACTGGTTAAAATCTGATCTTGTAGACTTCCTTAGTGTTCTGCTCCATGGGACTGTTCTGTGAATTTCTGAAGGTCTTTTTGAGAACCTTCCACTGCATTTCCTTCTGATACAGGTGGTTTGGTTTCTTATGGGTCACCTTTCCCAAACATTCCCCAGTCGTCTTTTTGACATAGTGACACACATTGGCACTTGGTTTACTTGGACTAGAGCATTTTCAAGGTAAATCAAACTCAGCTACCTTGCATAAGGTCCACCTGAATCTGCAGAAGCTCTGACAAAATCCGGAAGGGGGGTTGCTCTCTGCATTGTTATCATAGGTGGTACATTAAGTCCCTCACCTGTAGACTGATCCAGGAAGGGTGTCTGGCACGAATCTCTGTACCCTACAATCTCTGGTGGGCACATCATTACTTCTCTTTAAATCATCTCCTTTCTGACTTGGAGCTGAGGAGGATGGAAGCATATAGTCACATTTCCCAATTTAAAAAAAAATGTGCTTAGCATTCATCTAAACTCTCTCACATAAAGGCTCAGTATTTGAACTTTTTTGATTAATATCACTTCCTTTTACATACTCTCAAGTTGAGTGATGAATTTATGACCATCACCTGACCCTGGAAGGCCATTGTTTTTTCTAATCTGAAGGGTTTTCAACCAAATCCAGAAGCAACAAAACATTTAATATCCCGCTACCTATTTCTGCCCTTATGCATTACATATTCAATTCATAATTTTAGTCTGAGCACTAATTCATATCCCCATTATTTCCAAGTACTCGGAAGAGAACATTTTATTATACACTCACCTTATACTGAGACTAGCTAACAGTTTTTAGCTACAATTCAGTCACTAATTAGTTAAGTCATTCCAGGCAAGTTAATAATATATAGAAGTATTAAAGTGTAAGAGCCCTAAATTCAGCCAAATTTGAATATGGAACTGACCTTACTGGGTTTTCATTCTTGCTCTATTTATGAATTGTGTGACCTTAGAGTATATAATCTCTCTAAGCTTTAGGTTTCCTTTCTATACACTGAGATTAATACAGCCACATAAATTGTGTTAATTATCTCGGAACATAGATGTTAATCCTTTACGTAGGTGTGTGGCACAGTATATACACTCACCATGTCATGGTTGTCCAGGTTCTCTGAACACTCCCCTCTCACTACGAATTCCCTCCACTCCCTTTTCTGAAATTCCCACTGTGTGTAGTGATAAGGGAGTTGGTGCTGCCGTCAGAAGCACAGGGACCCCGTCTCTCTAGCCCCGCATCTGAGCACAGGCACAGGGGAGGCATGTGCTATAGAGAAGGGCAAAAGGTCTCTTTTCTGGTAATTTTTGAGAACTGGGGGTGGGAAGAAGAAAAGTCATTGCAGAGGTAAACCCTCTGCAGGCCACTACACAGGCAAGTGTCTTTAGTCTGGTTGTTCAATACCAGGTAATTCTCCCAGCCCCTGGCCTCTGGTTTCTTGCCCTGTCTCTGAACTTCTGATTCTATTTCTTAAAATATCTAGAATCATTTTCTGAGGCAGGCTATCGGGAGCTCTGACAGATTCAATCATTATTATTTTCTTATATGTGTTTTAGATTTTTCTTATGAGAAAAGAGCATTCAAAATTTAATATTTCACGCGGATGAATTGTTCCTATAACTGTGTCTTCCCTCTTCCCAATCTCTTTGCAGTGCCCTTTTCTCTATTAGTCTTTCTAATGAAGATTTCCTCAAATTACAGGTTTTGTTCCTTCTCTGCTACATTATTCTTCTTTGGCAGTGATTTCTGGAAACAATCCTTCCAGCAGATGCTTTTTAAATATCTATATTTCTAACCTGAATTTCATACTTATATTTATCTCGCCAGTAATTACAGAAAGCCCATATCTGGATAGTTAGCAGATACTTAAAAATAAATATTACTCAACTTGATTGGATCCTTTTCTTCTAAAATTTTTTCTTTCTAATGCATTCTCTATCTTGTTAAGCAACCCTATATTCTATCAGTGATCCACACAGGAAAGTTTAAATATATTTTCTTCAAATTTCCACAGTCAATTACTTGCAAATCCTAGTGATGTAAATTGACAAGATTTTACTTCTTCCTTCTATTTGCAATAATACTGTTGCCTTAATTTGGAGCTCATTAGTTCTTTCCTGAATTGTTGGGTTTGATTCCTTATCCATTTTCATGCCTCCGATGTCTACTCATTCAAAATACATGAATTATACAGGCTGCCACCAGAATAAGTCTTCTAAGTAGAAAGCTAAACTTTGCTGTTTTCTTCTATTTTCCTCAAATAACTTCAATGACCTTAGGCTGCATATGTAAGAGCTCACTTATGACAGCCATCTCATGGTTGCTTTGAGTAAAATTCACAACTGGGAAGAAAATGATTTTAACTGTTATATAATCACAAACACACATGGGATTCCTTTCCACCATCACACAGTTTGAAAGTGCTATCTTTACTTCTGGTTCTTTCTCTTTCTGGTCTTCCTTTTTCTCTCTAGTTCCTCAATGTCCATAGTCCTTTCTGCATTTAAGTCATCTTTCCAGAGCAATACTTCTATGTCTTGGACTTCATTTTTTTGGTTTAATCTTGGTAGGGCAAAAACAACACTCATTGTCTGTGGATAGAGTTGACATTAGATTTGTTACAGTCTTCAGAATCTATAAACGATCACATTATTTTCTGACTAATATTGTCCTATAAGACAATTGCATGTTTATTTCAGCTAACAAAGTCTCTGTATCTCTAACCGAATATCCTTTTCACGAGTGGCAAGCAGCATCATAAAGAGAATGAAGGCGAAAATGCCATAGTTAGAGATACAGAATAATATTAAATTTCCTGTGTTGATGTTTAATTCTGACCCCGGCATATTTTATAATTTATTTTTCTACCCTAATAGCTTATGGTAGAGCCTTCAAATTGACTTTACATATCCCCTTTATTTATAGATTGTCTTTAAAGTCTTTTATTTAAGGCTATAATTTCCAACTAATAAGATTCATTTCAGAGTCTCTTTTACATTTATACACTCATGTGACTAAGATTTGGACTATGATACGGAAAGTGAGGTGTGGCTTGGACTTCTAAAAATTCTCTTCCTAAGAAGTGGTACCTCTTTTCTTTTTCCTTTTTTGAAATCATCCTCATTTTTCTAGCCTACAAAGTGGCCATAATGATAAAGGTCCAGCAAACATACTGGACCAAGATGACTTTTATATTTTGAAGCTGATTTATGAAGACAGCAGGGCATAGAAAGAACCCCGAGTTCCTAACGAACCATTATATCAGCCCTGGAATGTTATCTTCAGAATATTTTTTTACATGATAGAGATATAGACTTGTATTTTACCCCAACAGTGTTTCATGTATCTGATTCCAATCCTAAATATCATCCCTTTCTGCTCCTCCATTTACTTCCTATCCATCCTTGTTGCACATGCACACAGGCACACACATAAAAGAAAACACAGTGGTAAGCTGGAGCCAATTCATATTTAGAGCCAACGGGACACATCTCACCCCAGGTTCGTATTCAGTGACATCACACCGGTACCTTGAATCGGCCACGGGTTGGCATTTATACCAGGAAACTTAGCAAACATGATAATCAGGTCATTCCTATTTTTTTTAACCCTAGACCACAGTTGTTAAACCTAGCATACTGCTACAGCACTGCATATGCACACATGTGCACATGTGTGCACATACATACACACACACATCCCAGGCCCAATCTACAATAGACGGTCTACCATTCTTGGTTTGTACACTTTACTTTCCAATTCCTTTTTCTTCATCCTGCTCCTCTTCCCACAGAAGACTTTGCATCTGTCCTCTGTCCAAGTTGCCATTATGATTTCTGTCTGTTAAATATCAACTTAATATCCAAGACCCTGCACAAGAATGATCACTTTGTATTTCCACATTTAACCATTCATCTCAGAATTCAATTCAGCTACCTTGTTCTCCTACTGCAATTTCTTTGCGCTACTACTGTTCATTAGAGTTTTCTACATTATTATCCTCCCACCCCCTGCCAATAAGCTGAGATCTGGAGGGTAGAGAAGTATATCACTCCTTTTCACACTACTCAAAGAGCCTAGTAAAAGTCACTGTATTCAGCTGGAAATGAACAAAGATTGCTAAGCTTAAGTGGCTTTATTACTATTTTGGAAGCATCTGTTTATAACAAATATTTTGTTATTTTTTCTTAGAGATCTTTACTGTATTGCTGATGTTATAGGAAAATATTTCTTTATTATTACTATTATTATTTTACTTAAGTACTTCAAACGAGTCAATTTTTGCAGCATAAATTTATAATGCAAAAGGCCAAACACAAAGCACATTGGTCTCTAAACTCAGTTTCTCTGAATTTTGAAGTTGTAATTCTCTCCTAGTTCATTTTTATTCCTTTTCATAAATGTGATTTCAGTTTACATATGTGCTGTGTAATGATAAAATAAAAGGTGATAGTAAAATTTCTCTTTACATTACTTGGTTTCATATTGTATTTGTTAAGCAATTATTTAAAAACCTAAAAATAATTTCATTAAATATTAGATAACATTATACATTCTATATTAATTTTGCACTGTATTTTTGAGTATTTTTCATTTCTTCTTTTTTTTTTTCTATTTTAAGTCATTTGTTTCCAGGTAAAGAGAGGAAGAGATTATAAGAAACTGGCTCACGTGATTAAGGAGACTGACAAATCCCATGATCTGCAGCAGGCAAGTTGGAGACTAAAGAATGCTGATGACTCAGGTGTGCTGATGACATAGTTCCAGTCCAAGGCCAAAGACCTGAGAACCAGAAAAGGAGAAGGTGCAGTTCCAGTCTGAAATCTAGCATTCTTAAGACCTAGTAAGAATTGATGTTTCACTTTCACTTTGAGTCAGAAGGCAAACAAAACAAACAAACGAAAAAAACAAAATGATGCACCAGTTCGAATGCAAACAGGGAAGAGGCATTCCCTGTTAGGTCACAGTGCAGTCTACCTTTTTGGTCCAGTTAGGCCCTCTACTGATTGCATGAGGCCTACCCACATTACGGAGAGCAATCTGCTTTACTTAGTATATTGATGCAAATATCAATCTGATTCAAAGACATCCTCACCAAAATACTCAGAATTATGTTTAACTAAATGTCTGGGCACCCTATGGCTCAGTGAAGTTGACCCATAATATTAACCATCATATTATCATATTATATTCTCTATCCCTGGCCAATTCTTGATAGGTTCTTCTTTCTACGACTGTTCTTAAAAAGTTTTTCTTCCTTAGGGTTTTATACTAAACCCTTCTGGGTGATCTCATACACATACATAACAAAAAAGGTTTGAATAGTAAGTCAAAACAAAATTTACTATATTATTTACTCAGCACAAATTTTTATAAATTATTGAACAAACACCAGGTACAAATGTAGCATTATTTCATTGAAGAGATCTGATAACATACAGTTCTCCAAATTGCCTTATTTCTCCCATATTTGAACCTGCTTAATTATTTAAAATGTGTGATATATTCTAGGCAATATATGAAGACAGAACGATTATGCAAAGGAGTCATTTCAGAACCATCCATATTTCCATAAATCTGCAAATTCCTTTTTTTTTTTTTTTTTTTTTACATTAAGCAACCCAGCTAAGGATACACTGGTAAAATATTTTATAACTAAGGACTCTTGGTTGTTTTTTGATGGTGAATAAGATTAGTATCTTATCCAGAAAGGCTGATATTTAGTATGCTCACAGAGATTATATTGAGGTTATTCCTCTTCTGAGGACCCTGATAAATAAGAAATGAGTTAAAAGTCTGCACTGGACCTTAAAACAGGATTATCCTAGATTATGGGGGGGGGTGCAGGGTGAGGGGCCAAGGTAATCACTTGAGTTTTAAAAGAGGAACAGCCAGAAGAGTCAAGTCAGAGAGATGTGGCAGTAGGCATTGTTGAAGCTTTTGGAAGGGTGAGAGAGATTCTACCCATCATTGCAGTAAGGGCTGCCATTTGAAAAGCATGAGAAGGAATGCAGACAGCCTCTAGGAGCAAAGACTGACCTCTAGCTGATAGCCACTGAGGAAATGGGGACATCAGTCATACAACCGCAAGGACCAGAACTGGGCCAAGAACCTGAAAAAAGCTTAGAAATGGATTCTTCCTAACTCTTCCCAATAAGGGCCTAGACGGCTGGCATCTTCACTATGGCTTTGTGAAATGCAGAGCAGAAAAACTATCCAGCCAGCCAGGATTTCTGACCTGCAGAACTGTGAGCTGATCAAGCTGAGTTATTTTAAATCTCTAAATTCAAGGTAATTGTTCACGACAGCAATAGAAACTAATACGATGTCCAAATCTGAACTTTTTGCTGTTCCCTTCACCCATTCTCAACTCCTCTTTCTTTTTGCTTTTCCAATCTCATTCACCCAGTTTCTTTCTAGGGAGGAAAACAAGCTCATTTTAATTTGGTTCATTGGATTCCTTTATCCGCTGTGAAATCCCGTCAGTAACAACATCCCCCGCTCCATTTTAATGTTTTAGTCTGTGGCCTGTTTTTCCTTTGAGCTAACCCTCTCTCTGCCCCTCCCACTTTTAATCACTATGGCATAAATGAATTCCCACTCCCCTCTTCGCAAACTGGGAATCACTTCTTCTCCTGGGCCAAGAGCGGTAGGATGCTGCGAAGCCACTATGTGGGGGGCAATGCGAGCTTCTTACCCCCTTACGGGCTGCCAGAGAGGCGGCGCTGTCGGCGGTTGGGCTTTTTCCTGCTGCTTCCCCCACCCCTACCCCTCACCCCCACTTCCACCTCCACCCCTGCTGCCCGCTTCCGTTTGTTGCTCCTGATTCCGACCGCGTGTGCGCAGCAGCCCGGCTTTTCCCGGGGTGCCCAGGGCCTGCGCACTGGTCCTTCGACCCCCAGTGGGCGTCCTTTTGCCGCCCACCGGACTTCACCAAGCTGCTGAAGGCTACGCTGGGGAGAGGGAGGCTGGGCAGGAGGCCGACTTGAGGTTTGGGGGGAAATGCATTGCCGTAGGAGGGGGAAGGGAGGGTTTGCCTGCTGGTGGCGCGCACAAGCTCACGGATGCCCTGATTTAAGGGCTACTCAGGGAAATGGGGCATAGAACCCGTCCCACCAAACAGCCAGAATGTACCCAAACCTTCCAATGAATTGTGGAATGCAGCTGTTGGGAAGACCGAAGTTCTCTCTCCAGCCATTGCTTTCAGTTTGCTCTCTTAGAGCCTGCGTGGAGAGGCAGGGCGGTGACCCATAAGCAACGTGGCGACGGCCTTTGGTCTCCGCGCGCTCCGCCCCTGTAAAGCCGCGTGCCCGCCCTCCGGGCCCCTGCTGCCCTCGTTGCCGTCCATCATCGCAGCGGAAGCGGGTCGTGAATTCACTCATTTCGCCTGCCTTTATCCACCGTGCTAGTCTAAATTCACCAGGTGCTCTTTTTATTTTTATTTTTTTATATCTAAAATATATTCTGTCTTAATTCACCATCTCTGTGTTTTCTGACCAATTATTCCCTGCAGTCAGAGTAGAAATTCTAAAATGTCCTACATCTTCATGGAGAGCCCTAGAATACAGTCCTCCCTTGTTTTTTGAACTTCTCATATTGTGCCTTGCAGATACTGCGCGTTTTCGACATCTGAAGCGAGACTTTCCACTAGCAAAAACGTTAGGACTCACTGAAGGCTCAGATGATGGCAGATATTCTTTCAACGGTAACGTATTTTTTAAATTAAACTGTGTACATTTTTTTAGATGATACTATTGTCACTGGTGGGGTGATGTGAAATCCCGTTTGCCCCAGTGGTGTGGGGTGGGGGTTGGGGGTGGGGGGGTGGGGGGGGTGGTGGATATCTGCCATTGTGTGTTGTCCCTCTTTTCTGTGAGATTTAGAAAAAGTAAGATCTATTGAAAGTACATTTTAGAAGGAGATGGGCCATGCTAAGGAAGGCTGCAGCCCTGTGGAACTTAGTAAGTGAAGAGATAATGAAAGACTGGAATGATTCCATTTTTCTGAGTGATCCCACGATGTATTGTACAAAAAGTTCCCCAAAGGCCAGTGGTCAAGAACAATGCCTTACCACCTGGCCAAACCAGCCAAGCCAGCTCATCGGTGGCCCTTAAGGCACCCCCACCCTTATTTCCTCCTGCACATATGCTGATTACTGCACCCGGCACCTTCTGCACTCGGCCCTTTCTGCGCACGGCCCCCTCTATACGCAGCCCCAACTGCGCACGACCCCCTTTTGCACGCAGACCTAACAACCTACCACCCAATCCCTTTAAAGGTCAACCTAACCCCCCAATCAGGTAACGCCAAGGCATCTCCCCAAGGCTTGCGGTTTTACCCTTTAAATTAGGTCCCAGCCCCTCGGTCGGGGCTCCTCTCAACCACTGCTGCGTCAGTGAACGAGTGGGGTCCAACCTCGAGTTTGTCAGTAAACTCCCTCTTGCGCTTGCATTGGTGTCAGTTTCCTTCTTGGCTCGTGGAGTTCCACACCAGGGCATTACAATAAGACAGCACACTCTGAAGGGAGCGGTGGATTTCCAGCAGAAATGGGAATATCTGTTTCATTTGGGTCATGATGGGAGGTCCTAGATGATCAGTATGTGAGGTTATTTTGACAAACGGTTGGCTATTACATAACATTTTGCCTACTGCACATGTGCTTACCCAGAATTTAGTCTATTATAATTAGATTCATGAACTTCTAGGCAGAGTCGTGAGATTATAATGGTGATAAAATGAGGCTGAAATTACAGGCAGTACTTTCTGCACATGCGTTTGTATCTGCTTTAGCCAGCAGCTTTGACTGCCTTTGTGCTCTAGGATTTGGAGTAATTTACAACCCTAAAAGGATGGTATTTCTGGGAGGTCCTTAAGGAAGGTCTTCAAGGGAGGTTTTATGATTACAGAATTGGGCCCCTATTCCTTTGTTCCCCTGTCGCCCATGTCTGACTAGCTACCTAACACTATTGCACACTTACTAGACTATAGTATAGTGTAAAATAATTTTTATATTCATGGGGAAACCAAAAAATGTATGTGAGTTACTTTATTGTGATACTTGCTTTATTGCAGAGTTCTGAAATATCTCAAGTATGCCTATATTCTAGTGATTGAAAGACAACTCCTTAAAATGGCTTATAAGGCCTTTCATTCACAGCTTTGTAAGAAGTATCAGGAGAAACCCATGAAACTGACATAAGTCCCACATTCAAAAAAGAAAATCAGAATCAAAACCACATCCAATGATGGAGTAAGGACCACCAGCAAAGACTAAGAAAATGTAACATGGTGGTCTCTGTAATGCCCTGGTTTGGAACTCCACGAGCCAAGAAGGAAACTGACACCGATGCAAGCGCAAGAGGGAGTTTACTGACAAACTCGAGCTTGGACCCCACTCGTTCACTGACGCAGCAGTGGTTGAGAGGAGCCCCGACCGAGGGGCTGGGACCTAATTTAAAGGGTAAAACCGCAAGCCTTGGGGAGATGCCTTGGCGTTACCTGATTGAGGGGTTAGGTTGACCTTTAAATGGATTGGGTGGTAGGTTGTTAGGTCTGCGTGCAAAAGGGGGTCGTGCGCAGTTGGGGCTGCGTATAGAGGGGGCCGTGCGCAGAAAGGGCCGAGTGCAGAAGGTAGGGCCGAGTGCAGAAGGTGCCGGGTGCAGTTATCAGGATATGTGCAGGAGGAAATAAGGGTGGGGGTGCCTTATGGGCCCACTGATTAGCTGGCTTGGCTGGTTTGGCCAGGTGGTAAGGCATTGTTCTTGACCACTGGCCTTTGGGGAGCTTTTCGTATAATACATCGTGGGATCACTCAGAAAAATGGAATCATTCCAGTCTTTCAGTCTCCATCATATACATATTAAATGTATATATCTTCCCCCTACCAAACAGAACAGAAAAACAACAAAATGAACACTGTCACAATGAATATGCTTCTGAAAAACTACCAAGTAATGGCATTCTTTGCTCTTGAAAGTCAACCAGTTGGGGAAAGAATCACATCAGTGAAATGCCTCTAAATGCCAACCAATCACTTACAATCTCACTTTAGTAACCATATCTGCACAATTAACTTCAACCTGCTTCTACCTCTGAAAGTTCATTAATCCTTGAAGTCTATACCTTCCAAACCTGTAAGATAGTAGTTTGCTCTGCTCAAAAAGACTTTGCTTTACAGTATAGTTCTCTGAAACCTCAGTAAGCGATGAATTGAGCTGTTTGGGGGTGGGGCTAATTTTAGATACCAATTGGTGATCTCTTCTTTTGACAGAGTAGAATGACCTGGGCATCAGTAAATAGTTTACCTGATAGGAGCAAGATTAAAAAATAAAAGACAAGCAACTGTGACCTCCAGACTCTCTAGGATTAAGTTCTAGGTTATACCAAAAGGCAAGTAATCCGGTCAGCTTCAGTGCCACCTGAGGGTGAAGAAAATATCCAATGAGTGACTAAGGGTATCAATTACATACTGTAATGTGGATGTCAGTTACATACTCAGCCTAAGATATAGTAGCAAAGACTAGAACTTGTTTTACTAAATTTCTTTGATTAAGTCTTCAAAGATATCGCACTTTCAGTGCTCCTCGTGTATAGATTGGATTTCACGCAGGGACACAGCATGAGTAGTGCAGGTGTAGATTGTATCTGACACCACTTTTGTACCACTGATTCTTTCAGTCTCACCTGCGTTTTTCCATCCATCTGCAACATCCGTTTTTGCATGAGTTACAATCAGCTTCATGTTGGTGCAATATGACAATACCTTTCCTCAGAACCATGCAATCAGTAAGTGCAAGGGAGTTAATAATTTATGGGGTGAACAACTGACCCATTTAAAATGAATGCCTATAAATAAGTCCTTCCATCTTTCCTCCCATGACAGGTAGTTGTGGGGAATATTTAATACATCTCCTAAAGAGGTGCCATGAGATAAGAGAGGTAGCCACTCAATGTTGTTTTTGTGTGCTATTTCTCTTTTCTGGGTTTGCTCTTTCTAGTTCCTCATAATTTTTGGTGTTATATTTCCCAATAAAGTGGTTTTAAAAGTTTGGAAGTTTTTTTTAAGTTTCATATTTTTCCTGTTCTGTAAAAGTAATTCTAGATCTTTATGATAGTTGGAGTCTACTTATACAGTGTCTCCTTTCAGTTTTCTCATTTGAAATACAAAAGTTAGTAAAATGAAGTAAAATAATAATAAAATAAAATAACCTATACTCATTCAGAGTTGAATCTATGGAATGAGTCAAAGGTAAGAGAAAAATATAAGTAGCAATAGATTCCTTAGTGCTTTGAAAGCTATCTCATAAGTGGCTAGAGACTCATTGATAATTTTTGAGTTTAAAAGTCACATTTTTGAAAGATGTTATTTAGAGAATTCAAACACTCATTTAGGAAGGAATGATGCAGAAAATAATTTGTGTATGGTTGCCAGAAGAGAGGCTATTTCAGTAATCCAGGTGTGAGATGATGAGCTCCAGAACTAAGGTAGAAGTTAGTAAGTAAATAAAATGATATATAATTAAATTCAATGACACATTTAGAGACATTTGGAGGGAAGGACTGACAAGATTTGATTGCTTATTAGAAATATGTAATGAAAAATGTATTAAAATAACTTTAAGAATATTAAACTGTGCACAAATGATTTGTTTTCTGAAACTCATCTTTTTTTTCAATTTTATAAAGCAGATGACCATATTTAAAGAAGTATCTATGATATAGTAGGCACAATGTAGATTTAGGAGTCAATAAACTTATTTGAGAAGATATATTAATTGAGAGCATATTTTATGCCAGGCACTAGGCAATAGGCTTGGCCTAGTGAATAATGAGTAACAGTGAATAAAAAAACAAAAACAAAAAAAAAGTGCATTAACTGGCATTTATTTTAGTGCATGAGGTGGTGCAGACAGATCAGGATAACTAATTAATTTTCATAATATTTAGAAAATTGTAAGTGTGGTGGAAAAAAGAGAGCTTGCAGAGGAGGATCACAAGTGCTGGGATGAAGAAAATTTTGAAAGGGGTGATTAGGATAAGCCTCACTGAGAAGGCATTGAAACCAAGCCTACAAGTGAGCCTGTGGGACATTTGGGAAAGGGCATTCAGAGCACAAGGAACAGCTTATGGGAGGATTCTGAGGCAGACTTTTAGAAAGGGAACAGAACCTAGCTCAAAGAAGCTTTACTGGCAAAATGTAGATAACGTAACTATCTACTAGAATTTCTTTTGATTTACATCCATTAGTTTTGGAGCACATCCTTGATTTCTGACGCAAAATTGTTAGAGGCTTAGTTTGCTTTTTCATTCTTCAGACCTGAAATCACTGATTTATTAAAGAAACTTGCAAATAGTTTATAAAAACATGACTAGATTCTTGTCACGCTCATTGTTAGAGCAGTCTCATGGCTTCTAGGCCTTACTGGTGGCCTGTGCCATCTATCCATCTGTCTTTCTCCAAGTTCATATTACTTTTAATTTCAACCCTCATGCCATTAAAATTGAGTGTTCATCTCACTTTACCCATATCGTTTTTTTATAGCTCCCTTTTCCCATATAGGGTATCTGAGTTTCCAACCATATCAAGATATTTTATTTCTTTTTATTATGTGTAAAAAATAGTATTGGAATTGCTTCACCAATACTACTACTAATAACAACCTTTCTAAGTTCAAGATTTCTCATTTACCCTTAAGACTATATCCCATAAAGATAGTCCAAAGTTCAATATTCAGAATTACCTGAAATTATTCTGTGTGTGGGTGTATGTATGTATGGATTCTCTGCATATTATCAATTTGATGTAGTTATTTTTTCTATTTGCAATTACTTTTAGTTGTACCTCTTTTTTAGATATGATTCAAATTTAATTGTATTAACTTTGAGGATAATTAACAGTTCAGATAACAAAGCCTTACTCCATTCTCTATCCCTAGTCTCACTACATTTTTATCAATGGTGAAAATTTCAAATAATCAGAAATTAATACAACAGATCACCATATAGAAGTTTCGATGGATGATAATGTTTGGCCATTTGATCTTTAAATATAGGCATGATTATAAAGAAATATGATGTTATAGATATAGCTAAGATACTCCACTCATCTCCTCCACCTTCCTCCCTCGACAGAGTTAAAAAATAGACTAAATTCAATGTACATGTTTGTTATACAAAGTGTTTTGTTTTCTTCCTACTGAATTTGAATGCATTCATACAAACATGTTTAAAATTATGTATTTGGCATAACATGTAACATTTTTTGTCCTGGATTCAATAATTCCATATTTTCTATGATTTATTTGCACTGATATATGAAAGTAATTCATCCATTTAACTGCTACCTAATATTTTAATGTCATTATTTATCCAGTTGTCTAACAGAGGAAGCTGTTTGTTTCCACTTGTTTGAAATGTTTATTGTTTTTTTTTTTCTTTGTTTTGGGGATTAATTCTGTTATGATTTTACTTGAATTTTTGGAACTGAGTACATAGATGAGATTAGCCTATGATTTTTTTTTTTCTTTTCCTGGAGAATTTTAATCTAGTTTTAGTATCAAGAACTATGCATTATGTATTCACATAATATAATTATGTATGGATTGCATAAATTGAAGACAGGAGTTTTATTCTAACTTTCTATTCTCTGGATTGTTTTATAAAAGATAAGAATAATCTGTTGTTTTAAAAAAATTGTTGAAAAATACTAGTAAAAGGAAATGTGGTTTTATTTTTATTTTATTTTGTTGGTTTGCTGAAATTTAGGAGTTACAGATCACTCCAGATTTTCAATTCTTGGTATGTTATTTTTTATTGAATTATCTTCTAGTAGTAGTACGTTTTCTTTTTAAATTATCACTAAGTTGAGCATATGTTCTTATATATTTTTCTATCTTAATCTTTTTATGGCTTTGCTCTATTTTTCTGTTTTCAATATTAATATGACTTCTCTTTTTCTTTTTTTTTCCCTTATTACTCTTTCTAGTAGTGAATCTATTTCGTGTGTCATGTTAGAAAGACAGATTTCCATTCTCATGCTTATGTCTTTATTTTTAATGTTAATTTTCTTATATTTTTTTCTTTGAGTTTACATTTTATTTCTGAACTTACTTAACTGACCACTTAACTAATTTTTTTAAAATTCTAGATAATTTTCTAACGTATAGCATTAATAATATAAATTTTCCACAAGTAAAATATTGGTTGAATTTGAGAAGTTTTACATGAAGACTTCTACTGTTTTTAAATTTTTATGTACTTTCTAATTTCAATTATTAATTACTCATGAGACAGTAACATCTCCCATAAATTCTTATTCATTTTAAGAGAATATGGACAATAGCCTCTGGGAAGAAGAAGTAGAGATTTCCCAGAATAATTGGAAAATGTCTTGCCTTCTGAAAGATGGATTTTTAATATACCTTTTTGCTGTATAAGTACACTTTAAATAAATCATTCATTTTGTATGTAGTCAATCCCCTAGATGATGAAGCCTTGTTTTTGGTAATTGAAATACTTACACCTTGATGAAATACTAAGCCATAGTCAAAAGTGTTTGGGCTGCTGCTTTGTTTTAGAAATTGTTTAAAAATCCTTTTACAGCAAATATGTTGTGACTGAAAAAAAAGACCAAAATAATTAGAAGCGATTTCGTTTTGGAATAACTTCTCAAAGAATCGTAAATTAAAATTAATCTCTCGATACTTTAAGTCTTTCATTAGTTACTGTTTAAAACCAATAATTATTTTATATTTCTAAAATGTTTACATTTTTGGAAAGAAGACATACATAGGATTTTAGCTATGGCATTTGGTAATAATTTTACTACTATAAGTGACATTTTTGTGGTTAAAGTATGGGGCACATAGTCTTTGGAAAGCCTAGAAATTACACAGTTTTTATGCAATAATGACCTTGTTAGCTCTGCAGCCTCTCCTCGGTTCCTGGTTTTCTCCTTACCATTGTTTTGGAGCTACCTTCTATCACCTTTTGATTTCCATCACCACACCTTTTCAGACAAATTTTCCTGTAGTTTAGCTCTTTGTACACAATGTTCTCTGGTTTTGTTTTAAAACAATTTTCCCCAGTTGATTTACATGATTTACATAGTTCATTTAAAGACAAATACAACTGATTTTTTTTTTTCTCAAAGAAAGTTAGAAGTGTGTAGATATCATGCATTCCGTGACTTAGTATGGTATGTTTTTTTTTCTTTTTGTTTCCGTATAAAATTAATTCAGAATAGAATGACAGGTGTAGGGCACGAGCTTGTCTACTCAAAGATAATGCTTCAATGGCCCAGACAAAACCTATCCTAGCTTATCTCATGTAAGTAATGAAGCTCAAAGGCATCCAAGAATAATTTTAATTGATTTGACTAGTGTTTAATTGTATGAGTGGATAATTTCTTTGCACATTTTCAAGAATGTGGCATTTGAAGAATGAATGACTGTATAATTTTAGAAAGTTTATAAATTATGCTGAAAATTTAATAGCTCATCTTATCTTGCATCAGTATTTATGATTCACTTTTTGTGTTTGAATATATTTTTAATTCAGGTAATATCTTTCTAGAAGAAAAGTCACATATGATAGTATCGTTTATTACATGTCTACATTTATTTTATCTTGTATAGACAACTTTGAGCAACTTACAAATGAAAGAGCATTTAAATTTAATAATAAGTCTTGCTCTCTGAGCAGTGTATTGGATCTTACATAAATATCCAATAAACATGTAGATATGATCCCACACAGTGGTGCTGGGATCATTCTGGGAAGCAGTCAAGTACTGAGACCCAGAAAACTTTGACAATTATACCTTTCTAAAAACAAGTAGAAATTTTAATGTAAAACTACATTTTACATGTTAGTGCATTTCCATGCTCTTAAGTGTAGAGTCCTAGTTAAGGGGCCTCTTTTCACTGAATCTAAAGGGAGAACTATAAGATTGTGATTGTTATTTAATAGTTAGCATCTTATTTCATGTACTAGCATTTTCTGTACTCATTACATTTCTAACTAATGGACTTAGAAAGAAATGACCCTCAAATACGCTTCATTTGTATTTTCAATATAACATGAAAAATAAATACTTTATGTTTTAGAAAGAATGATAGTAGAATATCTGATCACTCAAGGTTGTGAAGAATTCTTAAGAAAAATACAATAAAATATAACTATAGCTGACAGTACTGTAATACTGATAAGTGTGAAAAGGTTTCAAGAAAATATGATCACAAAAGACATCATAAATAAAGGTTTAAAAAGCATATGAAGAAAATATATCCAGTGCATATACATGATTAATGGGACAATATTTGTTTTCTATTTTTTTTTTATTTCTATGCATATAGAAAGTTTCCACTATTCTCCCTAAAAGAGAAACAGTGAGAAGGGAGGTAGAGCTTAACTCTGTGCACCATAAGGAAAAGTAGAAATGTATAAACAAGGATGGAAAGTTACTAAGAGGAAATATCAGTGGTCAGGCTAAATCTACCTAAAAGGCTTCTTGCTGAAGTCAGGCCATAGAGATCAAACATCACCTGCTGAGTGGTAGAAGTTAAAGAACTGGATTGGGACAAAGGGTTCTGGGTAAGTGACTGAGCAGGATTCTTGCAAAAATTTGTCAATGCAGAGAAAACACGGAAGTTCCTAAGTCAGGATGTAGTTAAGAAGAGAGGAGGGGTGCCTGAGTGGAGTCTGGTCAAGGAGATGGCCTTTGTCACTCCCCAAAACTCATTGCCAACTTAATGTTTCTGTGTCGCCTTTATCATCTTCTAATACAGAATGAGATTTATGTATTTTGTTATTGTTTACTTTCCGTGCCAAAATGCAAACTCCAGGAGAGCATGGATTATTATATCCAATCTGTTCTTTGCTATTAATCCATCAACTAAAACATTGCCTGCCCATAGTAGGTGCTCAATAAACATGAGCTGATTTACTGTCTCTTAAATAGTTTCTGTTGGGTCTTTGAATAAAATAATTCATGAAAATTATTTCTAATAAGATCTGGAACAAGTCTTCAGTAAATAATAGCAGTGATTATTTTTTTTCTTTGTCTTTTAAGAAGTTAGATCAACAATGGGTTAACATAATGCTCTAGGAACTGAAAATTGAACACTTAGCTGACAATCCTGAATAAAAAGTGTTATTAACATACTGCTTTGCCTCTTAGATACAATTGATTTCACTGCTGCTAGAAGTAGTAAATGGAAGAATTCACTGATTTTATTCCCGTGGATGTTTCTCATCTCTTCCACTTAAAGCACCTGAAGTACTGCTGATAAGCAGCCATGAAATATGACAAATATTTTCTGTGCAGAAGACAGGCAAAAAAAATCAGAAAGCCAGAAACCTTGCCATGAGGTCAAAATAAGAATAAAAGGAGGTTCAACCTCGAAAAGATAATTTTTAGTTGAGCTATACATTTGTATGTGAACATAATAAGCATTATAGCTCTGAGTAATAAATTCATGGATTTCAGGTATTCTGGGAAGAACAATTGTAATGTATTAGTCAATGATTTGCCTAAATGTAATTTACGGTATTCTAAGTGCTTAAGGGATTTTAGTGAAAAAGTAACATCTTCTATGCCCTCACTGAAGTTCCCATATCAGAAAAACACAGATTCAATAATTCATTTAGATGAATATTAAAACAGTGTTCAATATACAGGGTATGTTAGAAACATACAGATTGTGGACTTCAAATAGCCTCGAGGTCTATGAAGAGACCCCAGAATATGTGATGGTTAAGTTGCTATTGTTGAAATAAGTAGATATTAACTCAGGTATAGAGGAGATACAAGAGGAGAGAGCAGTATGTGGAGAGGCTGTGAGGTGAGACTCTATCTGAGAATTACAGGAAAGCGATGATCAGTATAACTAAAGCACAGAATTTCAAGGGAAGAAAGATGAGTTATGAGGTTCAGAAAATAAATGTTCTGATAACGTATATAAAAAAAGGTTATAATTCATCTTGCAGACAAATGAACTCTTTTGAAGATAAATATGTCAGAAAAGTTGAAATGGAAGAACATGTGAAATCACTTGAAGACTAGTGTGGGCATCCAGATCATGGTAGCCTGGAGAGTGTTGGTGGCGGGGAAGATGCAGAGAGGTGGAGAAATTCCAGCTTCATGAGAAGTAAATGGATATGCAAGATGCTCAAGGAGGAGAGATCAAGGTGAGTTCCTTATTTCTGGCTTGCAAAACTGGGTGGATGTAGTTTGCCATTTACTAATATAGAAATAATGGAGAAAGAGTAAGAGTGGAAAGAAAGGTAAATGATGGGTTCACTTTTAAGGAGAAATTCAGAATAAGTACAGGCAGAACTCAGGAGAGAAATCTGAACTAAAGATACATATTTATCGTTAGCAGCATGTATGTATATTTTTTTCAACCCCAGTTGGTTGTAGTGCGAATAGTTCTGACATTGAATACCCAGCATTAGCATCAGACTCCACAAGTCTAAGGGCATGATTCCCAGAAAGAATTAATTTAAAATTGCATTTATTAAAGATCACAAAAATAAGAATTAAAATAGTTATTATACACTCAGTTGATGATAGAGCAAACCCATTCTAAGCCTTACATTATATGAATACTCTTATTTTTCAGTTGATCTCTTAATCTTGAATGTGTGTATGCATATATTTTTTTCATTACCTTTATTGTACCCATATTTTCTTCTTTTAGTACAAGACTCCTATTTTCTTAGTTTCTGTTTTACTTGTATTTTTCGCACCAAATACAATTTTAACTTGTAGAAGTAGCTCAATCATCTGCTCTTGAAAAAGTGTTCCCAAAACTGTAATTCCAAGTCAGTAGCCAATTCCATAGGCCCTTTGCATTTCTGCATTCCTTATGAACAGGAGCCATGACAACTTTTTTTTTTTTTTTTTTTTTTTTTTTTTTTTTTTTTGAGAAGCCCGATTCAGGCTTCCCAGCCTCAGCATTCTTGTGACAATCTACTCAAGGCACTCACATCATCTCCCCTTTTCACATCTGCCTCTTGAAATTGGGGTTTGAGAACTGACTGGCATGAGAAAATACTGCTACAGTTGCTACTGCGATTGCCATAAGTAATAAGTCCTTTGTCTCTGACTTAGGAGTATCATGTCTTCCGCCAGCACACATGAATGACGGAGGGGCTAATGTGTTAGCTTGCAAGTAAAGTAACATCAGACCCTTCACGATTTTCCATTAATATAAAAGTCTGAAGGAAAAAAAAACTCTTTTACATACATTAATATATACATAGGATAATAGAATTTCCTAATATGCAATAGACAAATTGGGAGGTAACTTTATGGTTACCATGCAATGGTACATGAGCTAGTAAACTCAGATAAAAATATAACAATGCTTCAAGTAGTAATTATAACAAGAAAAAATTGTACCAGATGCAATATTGTCTGAAGAGAAAATTCTGTCACTTCAACAATCAAAAAATTACAGGTTGTACTTTGGTTAGAATATACAATTATTAATTAAGAATGAAATTCTGGTATCTTCTATCTAAAAAGATAAGGTTATGTTGCCACTGAAAATATAATTAATTAGGGGGATGATGACATTTGATGACATTCCTTATACAAATAAGCACAGTAGAATATACCCAAAAGATTATAACATGTAGAGTGTGATCTTCAAGTTTCAGAAGATGGTGCACTGAGCAGAGTTCTCACCATGGAAACGGGTAGGAGACATAAACTACTACAATATGCACAATGGGTGTCCTAGAAGCTGTTTGAGCAGCGCCAAACAAGAGCTGCTCAAGTGTAAGGATTCACAAAAAGGACACGGGCTGAATGACCACTAGCATTCAGGACCCTGATTTGGGAAAGATTTGGGTGCATTCAGCCCAAATCTTTCATCTTGCTAAAGATAACTTCTCAAGCAGCATTTAGATGAGTTTCTCACTACATAGTTCTTGGATTTATGACTTACAGATACACTGTGCTCCATGGTAGGCTGAGTTTTTGGTGTATTGTGTGTATTTAGAGGGATGATAAGTGCTTCATTTACACAAATTGCAGTTTCCAATGGCTTGCCCATGAGAAAATTGGTGTGTCTTATCAGGAGGTATGTTCCAGAGAAACAGAGAATCCTGTATTTAATAAGGCTTGCATGATACAGAAACGTGATTTGCGTGTGTGTGTGTACACATGCACACACAAGCAGGGTCTTAAACATTAAGCACTTATTGTCCACAAAGCTGGTGATAGCCAGGTCTGCCTCTTGATCTTGACTTGACTCACTCATGTTTCTGACCCTCAGTAGAAAGTTCTATTGATCTAGACTGGATCTTCTTAATGTGTATAGGTCAGCTGGTCGTCAGTTCATCTAGGATGATATTGTCTGGGTCCTCTAGCACTATGCACCTCCCTCCATGTGGTTCCTCATCTTGTCGTAGGTTGTACTGTATTTCTCATTTGTGTTTCACAGGCAGAATTCCAAAAGAGAGCAGAAGAATGCAAGGGTTTTGAACCTAGGCCCCAAACTAGCTCACCATCAACTCCACTACATTCTATCGGCCAAAGCAAGTTCCAGTTCAGCTCAGATTTCAGGAATTCCCAACTCTAAGTAGCATTTCCCTAGGTGTGCTTCAGATTTACTATCCTATCAATCATTTTGTTCAATTCCTTCATCATTACACGTAACTATCAGAAGCTTGAATGATTATTTACATGTGCGTGTTTTATTTATGCTTGTCTGTCTTTACAGAGGAGACTATAAATTCAGTGTCTTGTTCATTGCCAGAAATCTCAGTAATCAGACAGTTTGTGGTACATAGTAGGTGTTCAGTTTACATTTTTTGGATGGCTCTGTGAAGATTCATTAACTACACCGGAATCTTCCTTTTCGTGCACACCAAAAACTTACATTCTTATTCTCTAGTATGTGAAAT
Organism: Eonycteris spelaea; assembly: GCA_003508835.1. Classification (NCBI taxonomy): domain Eukaryota; kingdom Metazoa; phylum Chordata; class Mammalia; order Chiroptera; family Pteropodidae; genus Eonycteris; species Eonycteris spelaea. The sequence continues at coordinate 16,162,389 of PUFA01000021.1, forward strand.
ATTTTAAATGTAGGTTTGAAAAAGGATGAAGTTGAATCAATAAAACAAAGCTGAGTTTGTCACACTTCTGAACACATGTGAAACCACCCAAAATGAAAGAATATGCATCTGAATATACCAGTTGTTCACTGGTTTATTCATTATTAACAGAAATAAATTTTAATCATTAAACCTTAAATATCTTTCAATTAAAAAGTTATTCATTGTAACGTATATCATCAAAGTTTCTATTTTTAAACACACCCATACTTTAGAAAATAAAGCCAGATTGGTTAAATTGTTAATTTTATTCTAATGCCTGTACTTTATCCTACGAGAAGGAAGAAATAAATTATTCACTTTAAATGGAGAAATATATTAATAAATTCTGATCACTTCTATTCCATGAATAATCTCTTTTGCATTGTAAAAAAATTAATGTCTCTCCCCACCCTGAATAATTTATGTACTCTCCTCAGTCTTTGCAGCAGCATAATAAATGTACTGCATTCCTGGCAAGCTGAAAACTGTTCACAAAGTGTGGTAGATTTTTTTAACAGAGTTACCATGTGCTTCTAAATCATCTGCTTGCTAATTATCAACTAGGCTGTCATTCGAGCACTGCAATCTAAACTTTTTTTAGATTTCTGATTGATCTACAAGTACTAGATCCTCTATCAAAGTTAGCCAGGCGAATGTTTAATATAATGTTTAATTTTTTTAAAAAAAATTGTTTCTCTAAGGAAGAGAACTTCTGTTTAGTACAGATTTAAGACCGAGTACTCCAGAGGTGGACTCCTGTAATTCTTATCCTCACTCTAACTTTAACAGCTGTATGAACTTGAGAAAATAGTTTTCTTCTCTGTATGACGGCAGAAGATATTTAACCTTATAGGAAAGATGTTGGGATTAAATGATACAAAAATCATAAATTGATTAGGACTATGCCCAGCTCACACAAATTCCTCTATAAATTTTGTTATTACTGATAAATGGAATTTACATTTTTATCAATTCAAAAGTAAATATTATTATTTTATTAATTTCCGAACACATGGTGACTGGACTATCACCTCATAGGATTAATATATTTTAAAAAGAGGAATATTTTTATTTGATTTGATAGCAATAGAAAAATGAAGCAATGAGAAAAGTATTACATGGTATATGTTCCCCTCACCAAACACATAAATTTGAGCTACACGTGTATTTTCCCTTAATATCTTAAATAACCCAACCTGTAAAAGCAAAGCCCATTTATGTGTAACTAAATAAAACCCAAGCAATTAAAGCTTAGTGGGAGCATTTCACACAAGTACACACATTGAATCCTGGATTACTTTCACTAGATGAACTACCGTAAGTGTGAAATCGCTGAGATGGCAAAAATTTGCTTTGATGAGACCATTAAAGTAAACAAATGGAGAAAATCAAAGAGAGGTGCTATTTGGTTGTGTTGGGTAGAGATCTTCCGTGCAAAATAACCAATTTCCCATCCAAATCACAGGTTTGCTTTAGTTCAGCAATTTGAAATGTACCAAAACCACAGACAGAAGTGCCATAGCAGAGAGCATAGAAAACAAATAGCTTTTTTTCAGAGAAGGGTCAACAACTGCAGGAAAGGTTTAAGGCAACATAGTACAGAGAAATGAAGCACTAAGCCCAGAGCTGCCACAGTATAGTTTAGAAAAGTTCAAAGGAAGTGCAGACAACAGGAACACGTTAGCAGCAGTATCACAGAAGGAAAAAATAAAGGAAAAAAGAAAAGGAAAATATGAATATTTACCCTATGGTGAGGTAGAATTAAAAACTTTAGTAATAAACACTGGTAATGCGGGCACTGATTTACTAAAGAGGGAAGTTGGTATTACCATTGAAACATAAATACAAGAAGAGAGCCATTTATAGGGAATTAAGGCACTTGAATCTGCAAGTGTCAACAAAAGAAAATGAAAACAAGTGTTACTTCAGTGTAAGATCATGAATCCCCACTTCTTAGTAAAGTGGAACTGGGACTCAGAATAATCCCATCATGAATCTACCTATCCATTCATTTATCCATCCACCCACCGTTCTATTCATCCATTGACAATTAGTAGTAGATCAGTCAGTCAGTCTAACAACAGTCATTCATTAAGTACCCAGCATCATGCTAGATATTCTGGGTATGCAGGTGACAAGCATTTCGTTTCCTTTAATAGCAATACATATTTATTTAAAATATACATTTATATTTTTAAAATCTGGTTGTATACATTTATTTATAATGTTAAAATCTAACTTTACTTCAGTCTGTTGTTTGAAGTTCGATCATGAACCTGCTTTTAGCAAAACTACTTCACATGGGTAGATCCATTCATGCAGCAGGTCAACACACTGGTGCCTATCTAGTATTATTCTAAACTTTCCATTATTTAGTAGAATATTGTAAATATTCTATTGATAATAAAGGTTCATAGTTATGATAAAATAATTTTACTCTAAGTCCATTAATAAACTTTATTAAAATGCTTATTAAAATAATTTTGTTCAGATTAGTGTAATTTTCTATATATACATATATATGCATGTTAAATTATAAACAATTCTAGCATTATAAAAAACTCTAAAGTGTCTCTCTAATCAAATTATTGTCATTTTAAAGATATACAGTGCAATGTAAATATGATATTATTAAAATGTACATGTGAAACCTACAGAATTTTATTAACCAGTGTCACCTCATTAAATTTAATAAAAGTAAATAATAAAGAAATTTATTATTAACAAGAAAAGTAGGTGGAAGCCAGCATGATCACATAAACTTTTGAGTATAGTTAAGACATATGTCATTATTTAATAATATTTTCAATGATATCTAAGGTATAATATTAATTTTATTTATGAGTCAGTCAAAATCTATTAAAGTAGTTTAATGCACAATTATCACACATAATTTTATTAAAAATAATAACTATAAGCCCTATTAGAAGTAAAAATACTAAACAGGTTAAACAACTATTAAAGTAAATATTTGTTTATATGCCTGTTCCACATATATCACTGATGATCAACAAATATTTATGATGAGGATAATGATATCTATGGCTAGCTGATTATAGTAGACAGTAGATTAAATATAAGTAAATAATAACCTAATAAAAAAGTTGTAAATTAGTCATAAAATCAATATTATTTCCTCTAATGATATTAATTAATTCAAAATATTATTTTAAAATTTTTAAGCAGTTAGCATTTGCCTCCCAGCTGAGTAACCACCAAAAAGAAAAAAAAAAAAAAGAAAAAGATGACACCATCTCTACTAAACATAAATATAGTTTGAGTTAGTAATTGTGATGCTTAATTTTATGCATCAACATGGCTAGGCCATAGCACCAAGATATTTGGGCAACTACCAGTCTGGATATTACTGTGAAGGTATTTTTTTAGATGAAATTAACATTTAAATCACTGATCTTTGGGTAAAGCAGGTACCCTCCATAATGTATGTAGGCCTCATCTAGTGAAGAGATCAAAAAAATACTGAAATTTTCCAAAGAGAAAATTCTATTTCCAGCTGCCGTCAGACTCTAGCTGCAATATCAACTCTTCCCCAGATCTTTGGTCTGCCAGCCTTTTCTGCAGAATTTGGACTTGACAGCCTCTATATAATCATGTGAGCCAATTCTTTAAAATAAATGTTCTCTCCTTTTTATATATATAATTTCTCTCTCTCTTTTTATCTCTCTGTATATATATACACACCACATGCATATATATATTCCTATATAGATTACCCTGTAATATATCGTATTGGTTATGTTTCTCTGGAGAATTCTGACAAATACAGGAATAATACATATATTGGTGTTTATTTATTAATATGTCAAGTAGTAAATAACATAATGAAAATATTTCTTTGAAATTTTGAGCACTTTTTATACATTGTGAATATCATTGTGAGCAATAAGTGATGTCTATTTTTATTCACTTGCTGATGACCATAGATAGGAAAAAAAAAAAACACTGAACATATTTTATCATCTAATTTAATTTTAGTTTGGGGCAGTTCAGTCAGGTTCCTTTTCAGAATTCTGAATTTTTTGTTTGTTTGTTTAAGAGATGGTCCAACAACATTGTAAAGCAATTGCACCAATTTACTGACAGAGTCAATCCAATTTTTGCCAGGTCACTACTGTCGTACCTGGTCTCTTGTAGGTGTGTTGATGAACTATCAGAATATTAGAAATTTCCTTGAATGTTTGATTTTATTTTATTAACAATTGAAATATATTATCTACTTAAAGATTTGCCTTTCTATGTTTTTTAGATGTGAATGCATTTGTGAATATATCTTAATAACTCTATAGTTAAATATAAACTCTTTGGTGTTAGAAATATATGTATAAATATATATATATATTTTAAAGCATATGTCATTTGAGTAATTACAAATGTTTTCTTCAAAATCTCTATGATATTATACATATTTACTATTGTCATTATCATTACCAAAATGTCATTCCTTCGATAATTTATTCAATACATATAAATTGAGAAAATCGATGTCTGACACCTATTAATAAAATAAAATTTAATAGCAATACTTGACTTTCTATCTATCTTTTTCGGTAAGTGGCCTCACAGCAGAGCTAGTAACAAGAGAAGGGCTCAGCCAATCTGTCATGTTTATTATGGTGCTGTTCAAGTATATTTCACTGTACATGGAAATCATTTTGAGATCATTACAGTGATGTATTTAATACCTTAGTTTGCATAATTTGAAACTAAAGAGTATTCTAAACCAACTTGATAGAAATTGAACTAGAAAAGAAGATAACATCTGAAATACTGATTTATTAGTCACTATCAATAATGCAGAAATATTTAACATGTCTCTTCTTTTTTCTCCATTATACCTATTTGGATTAAATTTAGATTATATTACATACTTCTCTTTATTACATATGTAAATGAAATTTATTTATCAACAACTATAATTGAGAAACATCAGTATATAAGCATCTGATATCAGACTCATTTCAGAAATTTACATTTAGATCAAATTTGACAGCTAATAAAGATCCAGGTGTCTTGAGAATGCTTGTTTACAAAACCTAACGTTTAAGCTGATGTGTTTGAATCTATCCTGCTGCTGCTACCTAACTACTTCCTCATTGTTGATGGAATATAATTAATACTTCATCGCTTTGAGTGCTGACGTGGAAAATTTCCTACATCAAGTACATATTCAGATAGTGTTCTACTGAAATTTCAGGTGGTAATTCATTTCTGAGTTTCTTCTTCCTCAGTTAAAAAGGAGCACTTTTTAATGAAGTACATATTTAAATGAAATTACTTGTCAGATTGTTTATCATTGCTTTATAATTATTATATTTACCTCATTTGTATAGGTATATGTTTTTAAATTTCTCACCACAACCAATATTATTTTTAATCTAAGTTATCTTATTATACAATTATTCTGAGTCAAATCATTAATAAGGAATCAAGGTCAAAAATAATTTCAGTACTTTCATGGTAACATCTCTCATATCCGAGTTCTGTACAGTTTTTAATTTTATTTGACATGATGTATTTGTCATAGAAAAAGCAATGGAGTATACTGAATAACTTGTACGTTTGTGTTGACAATTGAAATGATATATGGTGCTTTCATTCCAAATTGAGCCTACAAATATTCTTGCTTGTTCCCATTGTCTAGATAGATGTTTGGGTTTTCTCTCCAAAATGAATTTGTTGATCTTTGCTCAAAATCCTATCACTTTCAGTATCCTTGCAGAACTTGATATATTTATTATTTCATGTTTCATGTGTCTTCATTCGTCTTGTTTCCATGGGCTACCTTATAGTAGTACATAAACATCAAGCTTCTGCCATTCTAAATAAATAGATACATACATACATACATACATACATACATACACACCACACACATACATACATAAAAAAGCAAGCAGCATTCAGTTTGGCCCTGACCCTTTCTAAATTACATAGTATATGTCTCCTTTCTTTTACGGCGAATTTTCTAGAACAATAGCCTAAACCTGCTACTTCTACCTCAACCTCCAAATTATTTTCTGAAATTGTATCCTGGCTTCTATTTTTTTCTCTCTCTCTTTTATATAAACTTCTTACAGTTGCTAACAACCTCCTCATTTCTAAATGAAGAGGATTTTTTAGTCTTCATCTTTTTGGCTCATTAATATACATGTTAGTCTCTTATCTTCATTCACATCCCAGATTATATATCCCAGCATCCTTGCTACCGGTATCAGTACCATGGTTTGGTTATGACCAATAGAATTTAGGAACATGTACTATATGTCCCTTTCTGGCCTACCTTATAAAATCTCTTTTGTACTACTACTCTAAGCCTTCTCTGTTTGTTCACCAACTGGTCAATTATTAAGGTACCAGAAGAAGACTCATAAATAGTAAAAAATGGTGGAGTTAAAAAGAAAGAAACCCTAGTTTCGAATGTTCAAGAAAAATTAGGGTGACCATATGTTGTCCCAGTTTGCCTGGACTTTCTCAATTTTAGAATAAATTCTAAAACTGCATTCTGAAAACCTTTCAGTTCTGTGCAAAACAGGAAGATTGACCAATGAAGATAGAATGCTACCCATGTAACACTGGATTGTTACTGAAATAGCAGTAACTATTCTACTGTGTTAACATGCAGAGATTTGAAGTTTGTTATAACAGTTAGCCTACTTGAATAATGGGCAATCAGTTATCTTCACTCCTTTTGCTTCAGTATCCTCTTTTATTTCTGACATTTGCAATTGCTACTCTCAATTATCTATTGAGTCCAGAATCTGATAGTTATCTGATGCTCCATACTTTTTATTCATTTGTAGATCCAATCACTCTAAATGTGGTGACCCAACCTTCTACAGTCTCTGTTTTCCCTTCCTCTATTTTTCCTTCCCAGATGTGAGTTCATATTTTCCTATTTCCTCATTTGGAACACTGATAATCAAAGTTAGGGGTATAATATAATGATTTAATGATCTTGTTAAAGATTTCCTGGACACACCTGAAAAGTTATCGTTATAGGTCTGGAATGAGGAGGATGTATTATTTAAATTAGCCCTATGACTCTGATGATAAATGTGACAGTTTAGAAACACTAACATGGATTACTACTAAACTTTATTGTGAGTGGCTTATGTATTAATAAAAATCCACTGCTAGTTTTATGTGTCTTTGGTAAAATAAATTTTTTTTCTAAAATAATCTCTTCTAAACTCCATGAAAAAAACATACTTGACCTTGATTAGGGCTTTATTTTAAGTGTTTATGATATATAAGGGTTATATTTAAATTTTAGTTCTAAACAAACAAAAAAACCTACAACAATAACAGGTAACTCAGTTTAACCTCTTCAGGAAATTATTAAACTTTAATGATGGCCCTAAACCTCCAAACATGCCAATTTTCATATAAAAATTAATTTTGTTTGGCTCATCTGAAACTTCTTGGGATATTATGTCTTAAGAATTTATGAGGAGATTACAAGGGTCACTTTTGAAATGACATTTGTCGTTTAATTGAAATATAAGGCAGACAGAAGTGCCATTTTTGGTGAAGCTGTTCAAATAGCACTTTCATGTTCTTTCCAACACACTGAATATATTTGTCTCTCTCAATGTAAAATGCAATATCCTTATAAAAGTCTACAAGCTAGACATGGCCCAATGTTAACTCACTGACCTTGTCCTCTGACCTTTCCTGTTCTCGCTTCACTCTGGATTCCCTGTTTTCCTTTTTGGTGCTCGAAAACATCAAAATCCATGATTAGAAAGAAAGACTGCTAGTCTGCACTACTAAATTAGTTAAGACACATATTATAGGCAACAAAAACTAACTTCAGGTAGGGAATTTATTTTTGTACAATAACTACATTGGAGATGATGCTCTGCTTTAAGTATAGACCCTGCATAAGGATTTAAAATGTTGTCAGGACTCCTCCTGTTCAATAGAACAGTATCATCTTTTACATCCCATAGTTTCAGCAATATGCAAATACTTTCTGAATTCCATCTCTAAATTCCTGAGAGAAATTATATGATTATCCCCATTTGGAGCAATTTTTCCTTCCTTTTTTATCAGTTATAGCCATTGTGCTAATAATGTAGTGGAAACATGGAAACCTTATGTGTAAGATATACATTTTCTAAGGGAGGATACTAGTAGGTCTCTACTGCAAAGAGAATATGACAGACTTTAGAAACTGTTCATCCTAATATTTTTTCATTATCTTTTGAACAAACTTATAGACATGTGAATCTTCATGGAACTGGAACTATGTTAACTTATAGGAATAGGGAAATCTGTCCTTCGAGAATACTTGGGGCAATTTAACTGTGCATGTTACCTTTCTGTATGTGGCCTATTCATTAGTTTCAACTATTGATTAATTATTTTGTGATTTTTATCTGACTGTAACTAATAACTTTCCAATGCATTTAGACTAGAATTAAAGTGTATTGAGAAAAATATATTAACAATCTATTAAAATGTATTAAAATATATTAACAATATATTAACAATGTATAACAATGTATTTACAATGTTAACATAAAAAAGACAACATGTCACTGTCAGTCTTTCATTCTTGAAGGTATTTTAAGGAGAGGAAGGGATAGAGTTAATAAACTAGCAATTACACATATCAGAGAAATTATATATTATACATATCAATTTGTTCACAATCCCAACCTTTTCCACAATCTCTTGTGTATTAAAAATAATTTTGTATTTGCCCCCCCCCCTTGCTCCAGGGCATTGCTGGATTGAGATAAACAATTATTTGGAAAATTATAAGAATCTGAGTTAAACTAAATTGGTTTATTATACAGAAGAGCGCTAGTACAGGATAAAACTCATAATGACTCTAGAAATCTGGAGGAAATCACATAAACTGTAGCCAGGAGGAATAGGGAACAGAAAGCCAAGTTAGGAGAGTTTGAGAGAGAAAAAGGAAAATAAGGACAATAGAGCATTTAACTTCTGTAAAGAATCTGGGGTGATTATTTACGAAAAAAGGGTTCCGAAAAATGTTTCATGTATTATTTCAAGGTTTTTATCTATATGGTAACTTATATAATAACCTGCTAAGAATGTCTCAAAACAGTTTATTTTTACTCATTTTTAATATGTCTTGGTAATTTCATAGAATGTGAATGCCGTTCATAATGCTATACTCCACAGACCAACCTGCACAAGTGTTTCACTCTCTGCATTTCAAGAAATTGTTAATTATGTATGATAACTCAGATGGGTCAATATCAAATAATGTATTTTTGAGAGCCATATAGTATAGATTCTGGCCCAAGTTCTATCTAATAGAATGTATACTTGATTACTTCCTTGGAGTAAAAAATTATTCAATGTAATTAAAAATAATCAGATATTCCTATATTTGACAATTCCTAAATATGGTTAATATCCCAAATTTCTAATTTCTCCATTACCGTACATTGAATGACTTTCTCTGTAATGAAGATGGTTTCACCTGGGCCATCCAAAAATTGAAGAAAAAAATAGATTGCTTATATATTTTGAAGAGGTCATTGCTTTCTATCAATGAGGAATGATAGGTAGGCAACTTCGACGTTGTTCACATTTCTCTCTTGGGTATCTGTCTCCTACCCTATAAGGGGTAACATACGGTTTTGGAAAAAAATTACCTTTAATAAATACAAGACGTTTTAACAAAGCTGATATGGAATAATTCAAACTAAAAGCTAAGCTCCATTCTGATAAAGTCAGAGCTTGAGTGGCTGCAGTTAACATACACTATAAGCAATATAGTTATCTTCAGTCTTCAGAGCTGAAGCAAAGGTGCTAGAGCCCATAATATAACAGACTAACTGTTCCTAAAATACCAGTAGTAAACAAAAACAATCAAAAAGGAACAACAATAACAGCAAACAGGGGTGAGCTTTCCAACCTAAAAACTCCAAAGGCACTTTTCATCTGGTGAACATGGTGAAAGCCTCACCTCACCCTATTAAAGCCCTTGTGGTAGGCAGAGTAATGGTTCCTACACATGCCTACATCCTAATCCATAAAACTTGTTAATGTGTTTTCTTACATGAAAAAGAGGACACTGTAGATGTGATTATAGTTAGAGTTCTCAAGATGTAGTTTATATTCTACATTTTCCAGGTGGGTCCAATGTGACTCCTAACAGACAGGCTGTGGTGAAAGAGACTCATGGCCATGAAAGGAGGGTCAGAGATAGGCAATGCTGCTAGCTTTGAAGGTGGAAGGGGCCATGAGCCAAGAAATTTGAGTGACCTCTAGATGCAGCAAGAAGCAAAAAAACTAATTTCCCCTAGAGCCTCCAGAAAGGCACATGTCCTGCTGATACCTTGATTTTAGCCCCGTGGAACCCATGTCTGACCTAACAACTGTAAGATAATAGGTTGTGTTGTTTGTAAGTGATTAAATTTGTGGTAATGTTTTACTGCTGCAATAGGAAGTTAATACATCACCTAAAGTTTGTCAAGCTTAATGGGAATATAAATTGCTTGTAGATCTTAAAGAATATAGGTCTTGGTCAGTTCCCAGAATTCTGCATTCCTAATAAAGCCCCCAATTATGCCAGTACCACTGGTCCATGGACCACACTTTGATTAGCAAGGACTCAAAACATGTCCCTCTCTGTGGCCTCATGTCAGTCTGACCCATCCATGAACCTCATACCAGAAAAGTGAGTTATAAGCATTCTGATTTTGCTTAAGAAAGTTTCCTTGCACTGCTTATTGTTGCTGTTTTCTTTCAATTTATATTTTGGTTCATACTATGTTCAGTTTCTGACCTCGATCTTCTTTACTGACTGTGTAAGCAATGCTGATTGTTAAAATGATTTTCTACTTCAGCTTCCTGACTTGACGCTAAGTTTTGTGTCAAGATTTTTTTCTCCTCAAAATTCAACTATTTTGTTCTTAACTGTTTTACATATTTATGCTGTCATGATTGATCTCAGAATGCCTGACTCAACAACAATCATTTTTATGACCTCTTTTTGAATAGAATACTTGCCACCCATTCAATATTTAGAATATATAAAGGACTCCTTTTTATTATTTAGAGTAAAAATATGTTATTTAAAAGTCTCCATAACACTCTGTTTCAGAGTGTGTGTGTGTGTTTCAAACACACTCCATTTGAGGAAACACATATCATATAAATCAAGGAAAATGAAAATGACAAGTGTAATTTCAGAATGTCAGAATCATTAGATATGATGTTTGAATTAATGTAGCCTTTCTTTATGCTGTTCCATTGCATGTGGTTTTATATATTCCATTGTAATGATGTTCTATTTTTGGATACATTAGAATTTAAATAGACTCTTAGTTAATCAATCGATATCTCAAGGTTCAACTTTATATTAAATCGTCTTAAAGGGTCATTGAAGACAGGTGATGGTACATAAAGAGATAGATAGATGATAGGTAGATAGATAGATAGATGATATAGATAGACAAGTGATAAACTAACCCTTTCTCCACACTCCAGGCATTTAAATAAGAATCTGTAGAGAAGGGAAGAGATGTTAATAGCTTCAAAATTTTCCTAGGTTATTCAAATCAGGGACTAAGTTTGAATACTACTGGGTAGTAACTTGACAAGCTCAACTTTTTCCTAATGTACATAAAATTTACTTTCTAAAATAATTTGAATTAAATATTAGTTTGAAAGTCAATTTGTACTCAAAGATTTCAAGAATTGAACCTATTTTCATGGTAAATTAGTTATGTATTGCTGTATAAACAACCATCCTAAGATTTAGTGTTTCAACATGAATTTATTTTCCTCATGGCTCTACAATTTAGTCTGAGCAAGTGGTGACTCTTTCGCTGGGCTTACCTAAGAGTGTGCATGTGTCTGCAGCTATCTGGCAAATCAACGGGGCCTTAATGAACCCAGATGACCTGCTTTCCTCCTCTGGCAGAGAACTGGGGCTCTTGGCTAGAGACCTTGGTTCCTGTGGCCTCTCCAGCACACAACTTACTTGCTTCTCGTAGAACCCCCTTGAACAATTTTATGCTGTTTTTGAACCTCATAAAGGTATAATATAGTACATGTTATTTTGTATCCAGCTCCATCTGCAGAATAGCACAGATTCCAGTCATGAAGGTTGTTTACATGGAGCTGAACATCACTGACTTAAAGGCTGTATTCTGTTTAATGTTAGAAAAAAAATCACATATTTTTATTCATTTTATTGCTGCTGGAGGACATTTTAGTTTGTAGCTTAGTTTTACTAAATTTTATTATGAATATATTGCTATAAACTTTGTTATATACATATTATAAATTATATAATTTTCGGTTTATATTGCACATAACACATATGCTCAAAACATATATATATATATAATCTCAGTAGAATTATTTTGGATCATAGAACATGTGTTCAGATTTAAAGATAATAAAAAGTAATAAATGCTTTAGCAGTATGTGGTTAATTTTAGTAAGTGTTCCATATTCACGTGAGGAGATTTTATCGTTTTATCACGTGAGGATTTTATCATTGTGTAATTTGATATCTGTCATTTAAACAATTCTCCTAAATTTATCTATAGATGTTGTGTTTAATTTCTATGTTCAGATATAATAATTTGAAACAACCTCTTTCTTAATTTTATTTTTTCTTAAAATACAGACAAAGATTTTGGTTCAATTAATTAGGAATGGAGAACAAGTAAACATTTTTATGAGAGAATGTATTTGCAATTCAGCACTGTGAAGAATGTATTTTGCTTTCTCTCATCAAGTCCTCATCTCAATTCTATCTGGCATATATTATGCTTTTCTTTATGCCTATTAACTTTAATTACTCCATTTTCATGGAACTCATATATTATTTTTCTATATTAGGCCTTTAAAATGAGTTTTGGAGGGATGCTTTGAGGGCTATTTTTATTGTGCTAATATTATGTTCATATTTAAGAAACAAATGGAATAAACTCCTTTTTGCAATCCAATGCAAAATTCAGTTATATTTTAGATACTTAAACACTATTTAAGAAATGTGTTAGTTTGAACTGCCATGACCAAATACGCGTAGGCCGACATCTAAACAAACAGAAATTTATTTTCTATAGTTGTGACTGCAAATCTGAGGTTAAGGTGCGGGAAGCACTCTATCTCCATTGTGGAGGGTTACCTTCTTGCTGTGTCTTCACATGGAAGAGAGAAGGAAAAGAGAGAGGAGAAGAGAAAGAATCTCCCAAGATCTCTGTCTCCAAATATCATCCCACTGGTGTAGGGCTTCACTGTATGAATTGACAACACATTCATCGATAGCAAGAAGAACATTCCTTCTTTGTTCCTTATTTTCTTATTCCTTCTTCACTCCCATTCTGTCCTTTATGTCTTCCTTCTCAATCTTCCTTTCTTAAATATTGAAATTTTCTTAAACAATAAATTATTATAGATTTTACATTTTACATAGTAATCCATTCATGATTCTTTGAATGATTATTATCTCTTGACTCTTTAGTCAGGTTTTCTTAAATAACCTTGGACTCTCTCTTTTGGGAGATAAAACAAGGAAAAATATCTATGACCCAACTGGTCTAAACACTTTAATAAAACAAGCTTTCTTATACAGTAAATTATCATTAAAAGAATACATTATACCATAGGTAAGTATCTGATCACTTTTGAAAATATCCACATATATGTTTATTTAGTTAAATTAACCTGTAACTATGCATGTAATTAGTACTTATTTAGTTCTAATGAAAAACTGCAAATGTGAAGTATTGAACTATGATTTATCCCTTTCAACTTTGCAACACTAATTATTGTGGTCCTTTGTATATTAGTATAGGTATTGCTGTTATAGTTTATTTTTGAAAGTACAGTGAATATTAGTTAATCATTCTTGTCACTTTATCTTTACATGGATAACTTATATCTGAGAATATTTGCTTTGTACTTCTGATGTAGTTCTTCTGGAAAGTAAAAAATGATCATCCAAATCCTGGTTGTTCATGTATCATCAAAATGAATTTATTGAATTGAAAATTTTTCTCCAAGAATAGTTACTAATTTTCTAACTCTCATTTAAAAACTTACTTTAAAATGTCGATGTGTCTCTCTCCTGATTTTTTAAGTTGGCCTGTACATTTTTTTTCAACTGAATACAAATTAGTCGCAATAGGTGCAAGTCTGTCCTATTTTTTAAAATGTCAAAACTATTGCATCAGCATTTTAAATGCATCCTGTGTAAACGAGTTAGAGTTGCATCCATATATTATTTTAACAGTCAGAATGTTTGCTCTTCTTTTCATTTTAACTTGCATTTTATTCTTTTTTCCAATATCTACCTAATACAATATATATTTATTTAGAAGTGTATTTCTGATCACCACCCAATTATTATCCTAAAAAATTGTGAACATAAATTAATTTATCATTTAAAAGCAATTTATTTTTGCTTTTAAATACATTTTTCCCCCTGGGAATTAGTGATATTTACAATTATTAGTGCTAAAAAAAATACAGGTTCCTTTCAGTTTTGAAAAACTCCAAAAATTTATATGCCTCTGTTTATCTTTTAACGGAATAAATTTTTGAAATCTCTTTGTTAAAAAACAAATTTTAACATATTTTGGATGAATATTACATAACTTATTAGTAAAAATTTATCAAGAAAAAGCTCATTTTCCAAAGAGTTTTACAGTGGGATTGGGGAGAGATTGAGATGAAATTCTTAAATAGAAACAAAAACAGATGCAACTTCTAATGAAATAATGATTATAACATAACAAAAATAATACATTCAAGTAACCCTTAAAATACAGATTGAAAATAGATTAAGTTATGCTTAATACATTGAAAATGTGCTTTAAGATATATTGACAAAAATGGTTGAACTCGATATTTTATTTTGGTTAAAAAAATATATAAATCATTAGATAAAAAGAATTAGCCACCACTTTTCTTGTGCTCAGATTTGTCCATTAGACAGAAAAATTCTTGAATTCTTTCAAGAATATGATGCTTGGTTACTTTTCCCGTGAGGGAAAATTTTGGCCAAATCTGATTGTCATCACTAAAAGGAGTTTTAATAGATTACATTTTCACTACTGAGTGAGGTTTGTAACTTAAAGTAACAATTCCATGCACCATTTTTGTTTCTTTTAATTCCTTGTGTTAAACTAATCTGATTAGAATTATGTCTTGGGTCAGGCTAATGCAGAAATTTCTCTCTTTTCCATTCTTTTTTCCCTAATAACTGGATAATTAAATTGAGATTTGAAGGAACAGAGTGAAAGCCAGCTTTAAGATCCCCAGACAAAGATGAATTTTCTAATTCATCTTTTTTTCAGACAGTGTAATCTTAACTGTCATTAGGTTCTCTAGTTGTTTATTTTGATTTTTAAAGTGAAAATTAATTTTCTCTTACTATTACTCTCTTGTGCTTACTTTCACTGAAGTTAAGGAGCTATATATATATATATATATATATTATTATCCTTCACCAGAGTAATCCTGAAATGCCTTAAGATATCTTAAAATAAAAGACCAAACTTCGAACTATAATAAAAATAATATACTCTTACATTGGATTACATATTCACATAAATATTAAATGCTGTAGGAGTACACCAAAATGTCATCATAAAAAGAAACTTAGCAATATGACCATTAGTAAAAAACTATAGCATAACAATAAACCAATAAACATTATATTTAACTTAAAATTCTCTTTTAATCCAATTTAAAACATGAAAAGTTTTCACAAATGAGGAAACTCAAGATAAAGTATGATTTGTAAGAATAAAAGTATGAAAAGACACACATAATAAAATCAGAGTTAAAATACAAAAATACACAAATATTGTTTTGTTAGTGAACTTAAATCTTTAATGTTCTTTATTTTCTAAATTTATTAAAGAGCTTAAATTATTATTCTAATTCAGACATGTGAAAATATTAATATAAGGGAAAAAGCAAAAATGTAGATGATTTTTGAGAATTCAATATACCTTTTAGTGTTTCTCATTTACAATATTCTCCTTTACTTTTAATCCCTTTTTATATTTGGTTTAGCCTTTTTATAAAGATATTTCTTTATATGTATACCTTATAGGGACAACCATTAAAAATACTTAAGTGTGAATACATAAATTCTTACATTTAATAAAAGAATATTCAGTCATTTGACTTAGGTTTATTCTGAATGAATTTTTAGTGGTATTCATTTGTAGTAACTTTTCAAGAATATTACAGTACTTGTTATAGACACAGTAGGGTTAACCCCAATTCGAAGGCATATTGTGTTTTGAAAGCATTTCATTGTATTCTCTGCTGATATTACCTTTATAATTTGCATTTATTGACATTTTGAATACAATATACAAATGTTCATGCCCTTAGTGTTTAACCATGCATATGACATGCTCAAGTTTTGTTAAATGTCTCTGTATTCAATTTTGAAATTTCCCTGAGACAATCCAGGGCAAATATACCAGTATTCATATTAGAGTCCATTTTATTGTCTTGAGCTTTATTGGATAAGTGTGGGTTTAATGAATTATAATTGACTGTGGGTAATCTAGACCAAAAAAATTATTTATGTTATTACTAAGAATGTGAATACCCAATCACATATGCATAATTAGTATGGCAGTTGACTAAAATAACAATAACAATAATAATAATGCATTTTATTTCGTATTCCTTCAGTTAAGATTTTGTCTCCAATTATTTTTGCTAATTTTTTCAACCTTTACTGTACACACTAAAAAATGTGCTTTACTGTTTTGCCATCAAATTTAAAGAAAATACATACAGTACACTAGTGTAAACAGTATAAAATTTCATATACTGGTCTAAAAACAACGCTCCATCCAGCAACAAAAGAAGAACATATTTCTATTCCTCTTATAAAGTCTTAACTGAAGTGAAGAATGAAGTGCAGTGATCCAGAGAAAAACGAATGACAATGCCAGAGTATTACTGGGAAGGAACTTTCCCTGCTCTATTGTTTAGAATTCCCTAGCTTTTACTTTCATGAGTTGATTTTGTCTCCAACACCTTCCCCCAGGTTTCACACTTCTTTCATCACGCTCCTCCATGCCAGATGCATTTGGTCTCAATATATTAGCTGGTTATTCAGGGATGAATTTTTACTGACAAAGATCAGTAAAAATCTCACAAATCAGTTTGCGGGAGTGGGACCTTTCATGCCACCTCTACTCATCTATTAAATCTTTAATATCCACAGAGCATGAGCCTCGATGTTTTTTTGTTTCTTTTTTCTAGTGATTTCCTCTTGGATTGCATAAACAATCACAAAGAATTCTATAACATCAGTTCTCACATATGGCATATTATAGATATACAAGGAGATAAGATATTTCTTAGCCTCTTATGATGAGGTTTTTTATTTTAGTTATCCAGAAGCTGAATGAATGCCATTGCATGTTTTTAGAGTCCCTATTTTTGTGAGTCATTGAGTTCAAAATCCCATCTCACCCTCAGAGGAACAAATAATGCTTGGTAATTACGTCTGCCTGTTTCTGTTACAATTAAAAGTATTGACTAAAAATAATACTAATAATGCTCCATGCATTCTTCTAAGTGTTTCATTTAGTTAAAATTATTTGTTTCTCAAAAGAACCCATTCAGGTTGTTGCCACTATTCCTATTTTACAGGTGTGGAACTTGGGTACAGAGAAGGTAAGAAACTTGCAGAAGTTCACAGTTTTTAAGTGTGGTAGGTGGGCAGTGCAGCAGGGCAGCAGCAGAATCTGTGGCCTGAACCACGGCATTGCCCGACCTCTGAGTATCACAATGCCCAGATACGTACTTTAGATTCTGCACGTCACGCACATTTTCTCTTGGCTTTGACCAAGGAACTAGTGACAGAAGTGGAAAGATTACTATCAGTTCTTCCCCTTGCCCCCCACCTCTTGTTCTCACTCCTTCTCTAGAGAATGTGATGGTGATGATAATGTGGTGCTAAACAATAACTACAAGGTTGAATTCTTGAGACAGTGGAATAAGCTCTTAGCATCCAAACTTTATTTCAGGATTCCAACTGTTGTCAGGATCTCTGCTGCTGTCCTTGGAAACCAGCTACCAAGTTAGGTCCTCCAGCTTCTGCTGACGGTTTTGTAAGCTTTCTAAAATTCTGTAAAAAATTTAATAAAATGCTTAATCAACTGATTTATCAGCCAGAATTGCATTTTTACTTTCAGTCAGAAATATGAACTAAATTTGTCTCATAATTTTCTAAGCAACTGCCCCAGAATGAAATAAGAACTTATGTATGGAGACTTACACACTTTCCTTCAATTTTTTTTTTTTTTTTCAAATGGTGACTTTGTTTGTAGCTGAGATGTGAACTAGGTCACCACATACCTCTTATATTCAAATTTTCATTGTCAGGAACTGAGCAGAGCTGGGGAGAGCGGAGCTGTCATTGTTGGAGGAGTCGGCTTTAGGACAAGTCAAAATTAAAGCAACAGTCAATCTTATAATTGCTTATTGCAATAATGTAAACAAGAGGCAAAAACAGGAAAAAATGTCAGCTGCCTTCATGTTCCATTTTTCCCCACAGATAAGCAACAGGTAATAAGGGTCAGGCGCGTGAGTACAGCAAGGGGAGTTTCTTCTTGAGAGTAATCTCTAAACGAAAAGCTGCTGCTATGTTATGCTCCACAGAAGCCTGGAGAAGAGCGAGGGAAAGTCGAGGCATCAAAAAGTACTGAGAGTAGAAAAAAATGTCTTCAAACTTCTTCTCTCCTACAAGGAGGTATTGACAGTGGTGCCATTCTGAATGATACATGATAAGGGACATTGATAAGAGGCCTCCAACAGAGGTGCCTGGGACAGGAATGCAGATATGCACAAGAGCATGGCTGACCAGGGCGAGGCCATTCTTTCACTGCCATCCTCTCCAGAGGCTGCGAAGCATTGTCTGAGCACCATGTCTGGACCAGGGAGAGATTTCTCATCAGGTAAAACCTCTGTAATTGCCTATGACTGGGCCTAAAAGGCCTATATTGGTTTTTTGATCCGAAGCTGGACTTCTCACCTACAACTGTACTAGTTTGTTAGATATACCATAACCAAGTACCACAGCCTCGGGAGCTTAAAACAACAGAAATGTATTTTCTTACAATTCTGAGGCTAAAAGTTTGAGATGGTGTCAGCAGGGTTGGCTTCTTCTGAGTCCTTTCTCCTTGGCTAGTAGTTGGTGTTGATGAGGTTCAGGACACAAAATATGGAACTTTCCATTTTGAATATTTTAAGCTGAAGGAGACTGAGAAGCAGCAGAAGCAGGAAGGTCACTCTGACCTTCCCTTCATTCTTTTTCCCTCCCGAAATAGGTTATACAATTCATGGGCGAGGATGCCCTCCTCATACCTGGAGGGAAGGAGCATTCTTATCTCTGAAGACAAAGGGATGCTGAGAGAATCCGAACGAACAAGTCTTGCTGAGTTTCCACAGTTGACTGCACTCGCCTTATATTCTTTCATCTACCATATTCCTCCACGACCACCCGCTCATCAACAAACCTAGCATAAAGATGCTCAGGTCTAACTGTTTCATCAGGTTCTCATTTCCTTAGGAAGACTCCTGTGTCACATAAAACTTACAGTAGTAATTTGTCTGCTTTTCTCCTATTAATCTGTCTTTGTCGGTTTTATATTCAGACCCAGCAAAGACTCTAAGAAGGTCAAGGAAAATTTTGCCCCCTCCTACATAATCTTAATCTGTTTGAGTTGCTATAGCAAAATATCATAGACCAAGTGGCTTACAACAGAATTTTATTGTTCATAGTCGTGCAGGTTGGAAGCCTGAGATCAAAGTGCCAGCATGGTCTGGTTAGGACTCTCTTCCAGGTGGAACACTCCCTCCATAGCAGCAAGGGGCTAGGGCTTTCTGCTGGGTCTCTTTTATTGAGGGCACTAATCCCATTCATGAGGTCTAAACCCTCATGATCCAATCACCTCACAAAGGCCACACTGTCTAACACTAGAACATTGGGCATTAAGATCCCAGAATGTGAATTTGGAGAGACGTGAAGTTCAGACAGTAGGAGATGGCCAATCTCTCCTTGTGTTTTCATGTGGTCTTCCCTTTGTAGGTGCCTCTTCTTTTTACAAAGTCGTTTGTCATATTGTGTTAGGGCCCAACCTAATGGCCTCATTTTAGCTTAGTCACCTTTTTAAAGACCGCTAATCTTAAAATACAGTTACATTCTTCATATTGAGGGTTTCGATTTTACATATGAATTTGGGGTTGGGAACACTATTCAATCTACGCATTAACCAAAGATAATTAAATATTTAGGATTTAAATGTTCTTAGACTCTATTCCAGGTTTTTCTCTGGGGAAGATGGCATCTTATAATCATTGTTATAACCCTTATAAGTTTCAAATAAGTTTCCATAATTTCCAAAATTAATTGTTTTTAGTGTTTACATAATGTTTGATCAAATTGATATATGTGAAACACTGAATGTGGTAAACATAGATAAAAGGCTGAATTAGCAGGCATAATTTTCCATACAATTCATTAAATTTCCATACAATTCATAAAAACTCAATTTTTAGTGTAACCATAGCAGACAGACGTTAATAAACACCCAAGGGTTCAAGTTTTTAGACTTTATTAAGGAATGAAATCAAAGGGAAACAGAAGAGGTAAGAATCAGGAAAGTCTGAAAATCAGAATTTTGAGATGTTAGATGTAGAACAACACAATAAAGAGAGGAACATGGTGTGAAGCAAATGGAAAAGGGTAACAGATGAGAAAGAAATACAGACTATTAATCTGTTACATTAAAGAACCAAAGAACTAACTATGGCACGGTATGGGCGCTTTCAAATTTTGCTTGATGCAACAATATCCTCTTTGAGATATTATAAGGAATAGTATGAAATATTCCAGGACAGGATTTGTTTTCTTCAGGTTAAATTACCAATTTCTTCAGAAGAGTGAAGGCAATTATTTTTCTGAGTAGGTCACTCCTTGGGTGGATGGGGGATTCCATTTGCATGTTATTTCCGGAGTGGTATTTATCAAAATATTTTAAAGCAATAAAAGATATGAATCACATACAATTTAAAATTTGATTTGTATTTAAATATCACTCTGCACACACATACATACATATTGCTGCTTATCAAATAGTATAAATTTAGTGAAAACTAATAATAAAATCACTAGAAAATATTTCAAAAAGTTTTTTTTGTTAAGTTTTTTTTTTTTTTGTATTAATGCATCTGTTTCTTTCTAAAAAATAATAAAATAATGCACCTGTCTGGAACAATATTTCCTAGTGAATAACATCAAACTCTTCCAGTGATTTCTTCCTTCATTGACAGAGATAGAGTTTCAATATATAATTACTTTTAACATTAATTCTGTTCATTATGATAAAGCTTCTCTTACAGTCTGCTGAGATAAACGCAATTGCACAAAATTATTACAATAATTAAAATAGTATCTAAGATTTTTATATATTCTATATTTATTGTGAATTAAGTCATAAAATTGTCATAAGAATGTCATGTTTAATTATAATAAAAATGATACCACTTAAAGCAAATAAAAATGAACAGTCACAAATACTGATTGTTGCACTGCCATAGAATACTGGAGAAACTGCAGTTGCTAAGCATTGATTTTTTAGCTTCTGAATCGTAAGAAACTTGGGGTTTTTTGGTGAAATTCTATGGCAGCAAAAGAGGCCAGCAATACTTGGGACAGTGATAATATATAAACAATAGGGGGAGTATTTGGATATTTTAACATCTAGTAATGGCAGTATTTTAGTATCCTGTAACGCCAGCATGATATATTCTAATGTCTAATGCCATCAGCACATTGGCTACAAATTAGCTGTGATTGCACCCTAACATGTTAAATTCTTCATGAATACAAGACAGATACAAAAGGAGAGATGAGAGTAAGGCTTTTGTGCAGAAAAGTAAATGAATTGTAGCTTATAAGCCAAAAATTTCCAGGAAGAAAGGAAAAAGAAGAAAGATCCTTAATTTAGTAGAGGGATCTAAGAATGTGATACTGAACAGAAAGTTCCAGTGAATCAACAGGATGACATTTTTCAAGTGTTTAGAACTTACGTTAGCTATATAAAAGGTATTGCCAGCTGGTAATTCAGTCCTCACATCAGAAGTAACTTCATATATTGTCTGTGCCCAGGGACCTTGTCAGGCAAACATTCAGATGTCACTTGAATGAAAAATTCCCCATTGGTATAATCAAGCCTTCTTCTTGTCATATTTCTGGAAATTTCACATTTCTGCATGTAGACTTCTCCCCAAAGGGAGAGTAAAGCTTAGCCTATGTTTGTGATCTAACATTGCAGTATAAAAACAACACTGGGGAAGCAAAAAACAGCCATTATTCCCATTTTATGAATTATAAATATATTTACAACCATGGGGGAAAACCTATGAGGTAATCATATATGTAGAAATGTATGAAGTTGAGAAAGTATAGACTACAAAGATGACTGACAAGTAGAGAACCTAGAATTTAAATATATGTTTGATATCAGCATTTATTCTTCTAACTACTGTAATGACTTTGAAGAATTAATGTATGAGGATATAAATTCATTGGTGGTGATTATCTAAATATCCCAAAGACTGTACAATGCTTATAAATTTATAATAATTAAATATCCCAAAGACTGTATAATATTTATAAATTTATGATAATAATGAAAATATATTAGTTTAATAATAAAGTAATAATAGCAGCTACTATAACTTATAGAATGTTCATAACATAAACATTTTGCTAGGGGTTTTATATTATCATGTTTGATTCTAAGAAATATCCAATATGTAATTTTGTATTTCATTTCACAGATGAATTAATGGAAATCAAAAATAAAAACTAGGTGACCCAAGATTAAGTGAGCAATGCCAGGATTTGGATATGTCTCATTTTGAATTTCATTTTTCCCCCACTATATTTAACGCAAGTACCAAAATAGGTTAGAAATTCAATTAAACTAGTTTTGAAGAGTTTGGTTTTCAAAATGAAATAAGAAAATTGATTGAAAAATAATCAAATGTGTTTTGTTTTGTTTTGTTTAGGGAGAGGCAGCAAAGTTACACTCAGATTAATTTTGTCTTCGCCAGCCATTTATTTAACACAAGGAATTATAATAATTTTACAAGCCAATAGCATCCAGGATAATATCTCTTAATAAACCAAATAAAGAAATGACATACTCTAAACAAATGACAGATTGATTATACTATTGTTTAAGGCAAGAGAAGATAAAAGGATGAAGTCCAAATTTCACAGAGATGTACCTTTATATGTCAATTTGATTTCTCAGGAAAGACAGGTTAACCAAATGTGAGCTGACTTCCAGCTGCCAGCGCACACACACACACACACACACACACACACACACACACACACGTCCCTTTGTTGCTAGAACATTTTTCTGGAGAACAGAGGCACCAGTGTAGGTGAGCTGGCTAGTCTCCTTTCATGGTTATCACTCCAGGGACCTTTCCAAGGTTTAGCACCACTACTGACGAAAGAGTCACCTTGGCCTCTCACACGTGTCTCATCATCTTCAAAGAGCTGTTTAAGTCAGTGAAGTGTGCTTCTCCCAGACCAAAACTCTGGGATTGTTCCCATAAACTTTGAGTATTTGTAGTCTAAATGTCCCCTTTCACCATAGCTGCTTCTCCACATGTTTGTAGTGATAAGCCCCTAGCAGTATACTTTATCAAATAAGCCACTTGAGTGCTTATCAATCAACAACAGATGTGGGATGGTGACATCCTGACGTGACTTACTTCATACATATATCAAAAAACTTTACTTCTAAAAGCAATTTTTTCCTTTATCATAAACAAGTGGTAAAACAAGTCTTGTAAATCAAATCATATGATTTGAAATCATATTAAACCAATACACAACAAAGTGATCTATTTTAATAATTTCATTGTTTGAATTCATATTAAAAACTTGAAAAATATGCATGATGCCATGTAAGAAACTGAGATCGTGTTCAAACACTTAGCCCTGCTACTTAGTGAGAAGCAAGTCAATGTTTTTTTGTTTTTTTTTTTTTACAGCAAACATTTACCATACAATATTTGCTTTGAAAAAGGCATATTTTATTCTTACCAAGACAGACATATTTGAGTCCTCGTGTAGATTTTTGTGTCATTTACTCTGTAAGAATGCTGTTAGGTTTATAGTTAAATCGATGTTTTTTATATCTGTATGTTTTGGTATTGTAAATAGCAGAGAAGTTTGAAAGAACAATAAATTGACATCAGGTCAGAGTCTAAGCACTTGGTGCTTAGTGGTATCTATTTTAAAAGTCTAAATCTACTTTTTTGCCAGTTAATAGCTTCCCCTGAGCAGACAGAAGAAACAAAGTCTATTGGGTGTTTGTATGCATTTAAGGATTGTTTCATTCATTATACTCTGCAGGTGCTTTCCCTCAAGACACTTTCTTGTTAACAAAAACCATGGTTTGGCAAGGAGATACTTTAAATATGAGGGCCAGGAGATAACAGTCCCAAAAGGGGAAGAGTGAATTAACTATAATGTGTTCAACTCTGCAGTGAGCCAGATTTTCAAAATGTCAGTTTCGATAAAATGACATCAGTCTGCAGTAGCTTTCAGGAAGAGAAAAAGTAATTTTCTGGTTGCAAAATAGACAAATTATAACATTTAGATGCATATGTGGTAACTGTGGATTTAGCTTTGCAGTAGTATATAAGGCATTTGGTTTCAAAGGTGTATGAAAATTCTGCATTTGAGCCCATTTTCTCCACTTCACCTTACTTCACTTGGTGATTATCCATCATTCTAAAAGGCATTTCTGTACCCTCCTAAAACATAAAGAGTATTGAAATTTTGGAAGTTAAACAACCACCATAAAATGATTGGCTGTCACCATCAACTTGAATTGTTCCTATATTATCAGAGTCCTTGGATTCCATTAATTCATCTGTAACAGTTTTATATGAGAGCCTGAAAATTCTCTGAGCTAATTAGGGAAGAGCCAAAATGTGGAAGCAGCATATGAACCTGTTGACCTTAAACAAATAGCAGGATATCCAGCAAAATGGGTATATTTTAGGACAACAAAGAATTGTATTTCAGGACATATGGTGTAGTGGTGACTACACAAGTCCAAAGAAACAAAGGAAAGGACGCTCTTTTATGAATTTGGGAGGAACTATTGTAAACAAAGAGTCCATTAGCGGAAACTGAAAGTTCATAGTACAGTGAGTGACTTTTCATTGTCTGAGCTTTGACAGCCCCCCCTGGCTGAGCTGTTACTATGTAAGGAGGAATCTTTTTTTCCTCTAGCTTAAGTAGAAAAGTAGCATCATCCTGCCAAAGATACGGCCTATGTCTTTTTTCCTGTTGGGGTCAGTAGTGTGCATTGAGTGACAAGTGCTTGATAGTTCTCTCTTCTAGCCTCTGGGACTCCATTCTAAACGAGGTTTCTGTTTATTAATTTTCACAAATCTAAATATGAAGATTCATATTAGATAGACAATTCAGGATAAAAATGACATTAGATATAATTGAAATAAGTATTCATAGCATAGGTTGTGAAAAAAATGCACTCCATTTATTTTCATCTGCGTAATTCCATTTCCATTGCTCTCTCCATTTTTTTTTTTTTTATTTAATGAAAAATTGTGTTGACCTATCCCAGATGCTTTGCTAAATTTGGAGAATGCAATTAATTCAAACATGCCTGGTCAAGGAATTGCCTATTACAATGCACGAGAATAAAAACAATCTATAACATTCTATGCAAACACGGATATGGTATAATATAGTGATATATAAAAAGAAAAGTGTTTGGTCTTTGCCCTCATTTCTGGCATGGAACTCTTAAAACACATGAAATTTCCTACGTGATGAAAGCCATGAAGATGTCTTTTGTTATGCGAATGAGGTGACTTTAGGACCTCACCTAAGGATGAGATCTGGTTGTTAGGGGAACCAGCCTGGTGTTTAGTGAGTTGGAATTTTCTGTCAACCCTCTGACTTACAGGGAGGGAATAGGAGCTGGAAGTTAAGTCAATCACCAATGACAAATGATTAATCAATCATGTCTATGTAATGAAGCCTCCATAGAAAAGCTAAAGGATAGGGTTCAAAGAGCTAGGCTGCTGAACACATGGAGATGTGGGAGAGCGATGTGCCTGGAGGGAGCTTGAATGCTCTGTTGCTTTCCTCCATGCTTTTCCCTACACCTCTTTTCCATCTGGCTGTCTTTTTATCTTTTTATAACATACTGGTGGTGATCCACTACAGAAAATATTTCTCTGAGTTCTGTGAGCCACTCAGCAAAATTATCAAACTGACAGAAGGGGGTCATGGAAACCTGTGATTTATAGTCAGTCCATCAGAACCACAGGTGACAACTTGGCCTTACACTGGTGTCAGAACTGGTGATGAGGGGCAGTCTTATAGGACTGAGCCCTCAAGCCGTGGAATCTAATGTTATCTTCAGGTAGATAGTGTCAGAATTGAGTCTCGAGTACCTGAGAATTGATTAGTGGTGAGTGGGGAAGTCCCAACATACACTAGAATTTGGTTCAGACACACTTTCATGTGCCTATGAGTAACTGTCTTGGTGGGTAATGGTTAGGAAATCCACAGTTTGCCAAGAGAAAGAGTCATATAACAGAGAGATGAATAGTAGATGTGAAAGAAAGGAAATATGAAAACCTATAGAAAATACAGAAAATATCAGGGAGTGAGAAAATCTACATTGTAAAAAGATCCTGATATAATGCAAATCACATGTACATTAAAATTTCACACAAATTGGAAATTATATATTTGATAGAGTCAATCTGAAGAGCTTAAAGACAACCAGGTATCATCATCAAAGTCCTTTAAGAACAGAGAAAGCTCAAAGAAATTTATTATGGGAAATACAAAAAAAAAAATTTAACACCAACTGAAAATATTTCCATAGTATGACCTGGTAGTTAAGGAGATCATTTGGTAAATGTGTTTTGTTTATTTATTTTGTTTTGGTTTTAAATCAACAACTCTCTCTTTTTATGTAGTATCCTGTTTCAGAATACTTCAGAAAAATAATTCAAGGTAATCTCTAATCTGCAAGTGAAACTCAAATGCTCATAGTAGTTTATCTCCTGAGATTGTAATTTGGCATTGTCTATTTCAAAATCAGGTTTAGCTGTTAATGAAATAAAAGGATACCATATACTCATTGCATGATAAGTTTTACATTTTATGCCATCTATTCTATGTTTTGAATTTATAAAAATTAGTTTTCTAAGAAAAAGCTTTGAATTGTTAATCTCCTGAGGAATAAAATCAATGAGGGCTTTTATCTGAGGAAGGACTCCATAATAGTGTTCCAGTTTGGTCAAGAGGAAGGACTACTCAGGGCTTTAGCGATATTGGGTCAGTCAAATTTCAGCAAGTTTGGGAGAACAGTTGTTCAAGGATGGTAGTTGGAAGAGGAAGGGTTTGGTGGCGGTCTCAGGTAATCCGAATATTATTAAGAAGAGTGAATAGTTAAAGACAGTCAAGAATAGTTAAAGACAAAATTTACATACAAAAGATGATGAAAGGAAAAGCTCTACAGAACAAGGGCATACAGGCACCACAGTGAAAAATTCTTGGTCCCACCGTGCCTTTCACAATCAGCAGGATATTTTAGTGTAGGTGTAACAAGTATAATATTTAACCAGACATCCCTGTTTATTAGTATAAATCCAAGTGTAGTAGAAAATTTAGTTCCTTAATTCTAAACAACTCTCGAGGTTTTTTAGTTTGTGTTGTGCTTAAAAATAGAAAGGAAACAATAGTGCAGGTTTGCGGAAACCTATTAAACCAAATCATGTAAGAGGCCCTTACAATGGAATACATTGAATATCTCTATTGTTGCCCTGTGTTTCAACACTCCTGTCCTTGTTTCCTAACCCCGGGATGCCAAGAACTCTGTTCATTGTATGTTGCCTCTCCACATCTAAATTAGGGCTGATTTGGCCCATTGTTGATCTCAAAGTCAAAAACCTAAGCCTAATTGTCTGGTGTTATAACTGAATTGTGTTCCTTAAAATATACATTAAAGCCCTAACCTCAGAATGTAACTGTATTTGGAGAAAGGACTTTAAAGAGGTAATTCAAGTGAAATTAGGATGGGCCCTAATCTAGTATGACTGACGTCTTTTTAAGAAAAGTAATTTAAGACACAGACAGGACACAGACCAAGGGATGATCATGTGAGGACACAGAAGTAAGATTAATTATTTATGGAGAAAGACCTCCAGAGACAATAGACAAAGGAGAAGTTGGAGAAAAAGAGTGTTTAATTGTCTGCTTTATTGTTAATATAGTTAAGAGGTAATAGTTTTTTGTTAACCCAAGGAAACAGACAAGTTGCTGTCATTTTAATTCTCTCACGTATCGTGGGCATGTAAGATCTACGGTTTGTGCTGCTCTCGAGAGTGAGAAAAAGCAGTGCAAGTGTTTGTGGCTGTTGATTAACTATCAGAGCTTTCTCTGTGTGAACACTTGTTTTCAACCAAAAAGATAATTTCAGAGACAATTCATCACACTGAATATTAAAATTAATTTGAATATTATTAGCAAACTATCCAAAAAAACCAAGGACAATTATCGGGAAAAAAATTTTAACACATACTTATATTCCTAAAATAAAAGTTAGACATTTGCTTTGTTTGCAGAAAATATACAGAGAGAAATCGAGTTGGGAACTAAAATTCAAACGAATAATAGATGATTTGGCAAAACTCTTAGCCAGCTGCTGCCTTACATGTCTACTGTGTTATTATGAATATCAGGAAAGAAATTGAATATTTTGGTCAGCATCTAATAATTCGTACCTCTGTAACATTGTTCTTTGTTATTCAGTAAGATAAAAACCAAAAAATAGATCAATAGAAGGAGGCTTTCAAACATTTAATAGACAAATCCAAAATATCTATGAAATACACTTAAACTTGCTTTTATAAAAGCCATATAAAATATAATTCCCCAAAGTTTGAAGAAATTAAAACATTTGACTATATATTACATTAGCAATAGTGTTGAATAACATATATATTATAACACAGTATTTCAGGAAATTAAATTGGTTTAGACATTTTGGGAAATAATTTTGTAATATCTCATTTTAATACACATATATCCTTGTCCTTGGTATTTTTACTTTTAGAAATTCATTCTACAGATAAATATGTACACATATATAAGATATAGCAATGCTTATTGCTTCATTGCTTTTAAACAAAAAGTTTAAACAACTTAAATGCCCATTTACTGAAAACCTATAAAAACAACGAAGGCTGGTTCTTATATCGGGATTCTTTTATGCCATTAGAAAAGGTAAAGCAAATACATTGTGTAGGAATAGAGGACAATAACATATGTAAAGAAGCAAAGAAAATTTGCAGTCAACATTAAGCTGCTCATTTTACTTTATGGACTTAAATATATATATATGCCCTACATTTTCCATCAGCTACTATCCATTTTACTGTACCCCCCCCTTACAACCAAACTTCAAAGAATTGCCTCAACTCATTGTCCCTACATCCCTTTTCTTAGTCTCTCTTAAACTGCTTTACGAAGCTTTTATCCCATTGCATTGCCCTTGGTAAGATCACCAAAAACCTAAAATTGGCTAAATCCAGTGATCATTTAGTAGATTTTATCTTATTTGACCCGTCTGATTGATCAGCAGCAGATAACTGACATGATCATTTTACTTTCCTATGAATTCTTGTTACATTTGCCTTATATTTTACTTGCCATACTCTTTTTTTTTTTTTAATTCCCAGCTGATTATTCAGTTCTTTCTAAATCTCTCTAAATGATTTCTTCTCACTTTTTAATATCGGAGTGACTAGGGATCATCTCTTCCACCTCTTCTCTTTATGCACTCAAATAATACCTATATGTTGAGAACTCTTTCTGAATCCTAGGCTCTATGTACCACTTTAATATCTAATTGGTCTCTTAAATTGAACATGTCTAAAACTGAACTGTTGTTCTCTTGTAAATGCATCTCTTAAATGATCTTACCAATTAGTGGCAACCACACTTTTTCTATTGCTTAGGCCAAATTATTCAAGTCATCCTTGACCTGTGTTTTCCTTTTAAACCAAGTTCAGTCCATCCAGAAATCTTATTGGCTCTGCCTTCAGAAATTTTTCAGGATGTGATTTCCACTATCTCCGCTGCTATCACTCTGGTCCAAACCACCATTACTTCTTTGCTAGATTGTGATAATACTATTGTAACTGGTTTCTTGTTTCTTCTCTTGCCTAACTATTTCCCAGTTCAAACCTGCAGCCAGACTAATTCTGTGAGATTTAATGGAGATTATGTCAATCTTATGCTCAAAACCCATAGTGGGCTCTTTAATTAATTGTAGTAAATGACCATAACTAACAATACCCTACTAATTATTCCTCCTTCTCATCCAGTCTCTCTGACTTCCTCTTGTTTACTCCTCTGGCCTCCTTACTATTTCACAAAGATGTTAGAGATATTTCTACCACAGGACCTTGACACTTACGATTCCCTCTGCTTGATATTTACTGCTCTTAGATATATTTGTATGGCTCACTCCTCAGTTAAGTCTTTCCTCAAGTGCCACATTTTCATGAGCCAAACTGACCACACCATCGAATTTTTCAAAGAGTTCAATGTGGAGATTCCTATCTCATTTCCCTTTTATGCTTTATTTTTCTTCATAGCACTTATTGCCATCCAGATACTATGGTATATATTACCTTTTCTCATTTGTTTCTTTCCAGTCATAGGTAAGTGCAATGTGGACTTTTGTCTGCGTTGTTAGAACCAAGAACTATGCCCAGCATTGTTAATACTTTTAAGGATTATGTCCATGTATACAATAGAGTTCCATTTGTATAATGTGCATATATATAACAAATACAGATATATGTATGTATGTATGTGTGGGTGTGTGTGTATGTAATGGGAAAAAGAAATAAAACAGTTTTTTACTGAATAACCTTTAACCAGAATGTGGTGCTAAAAAAATTGCAGACTGAAAGAAATCTCTCCTTTTTATAGCAGATACAGCCTGCTACATACATGTTCTCAAGATAAACCATAACAAGTCCTCAAGTAAAAGGAGTTTACAACATTCGTTACATATAATTCATCCTAGTTTCACCTGGTAGTTCAGATGACCATCTGTTTGCACAATTGGCTTTATGCAAATGAAAAGTAAACTTCTCATGCTCCTAAGGCAGGAGGTAGTTTTAAAATTTGAGAGAGATGCCCACGGAAGTTAGTCTCCTATTTTTTCACAGAATCTGGGAGACAGTGCACTATTTTCCTTTTCATGAGAAAGACAACCTGGGCCCTAAAATTGTCAAGAGGCCTATTTAGCTTTTAAAAAGATTTATTTACATACTTTTCAAAGAAACAGGTAAGGAACTAATAGGTTTTCTAGTAAATAACCTAAGAAATGGCTCAAGTTAGCCAATCTAAATTTTAAAATGAAGATTTGATTCATTCTTCAATGTTTAATAAATTTTATTCAATGACAATTTTGTTACTCAAAGTTTGTGGAATTTATACTAGTAATATTTGTTATCAATATGCTGCTTTTTAAATGAATCTTTGAGAAAATTGAGCAAGATTCTTGAGAGATAACCAGATTATTAATTTTTATTATCCAACTGTTTAATCTCAATTACATCATTTATCACCAGCTATCATTTTTTTTCCAGTGAGGAAAGCTAAGTCCACAAGACTAAATATTTTGGGGACAAAATTCAGGGTCCAAATGAGTGATTCAAAATGGAGGGAACAAAAATCCTATTTTGAAAACACAACTCTATTTCAACACAATGAGTATGTTGCATACGCATAAGTGCTGGGGTTAAATCATAGTGCAGAGATACTTCTTCCCCTCTTCCTCTAACTTAACTCAGTAGGCTAATTTTAATCTGCAATGGATAACATTTCTGATTACTCTCCTTTTCTTAGATCATGTTATATTTGCCAAAGAAATTTATTTTAGTAAAATAAATGCCTGGTTCTTTAAACAATCTGAATTTTTGGTTTAATCTGGTCTTTGTCAGGAAGGACTCGCAGAGTATGGTAGGTACAAGAGCCTTTCCCCTCATTCATTCATTCATTCATTCATTCATTTCTATATGTATTTTTTTATGGTGACATTAGTTAATGAAATCCAATAAGTTTCAGCTGTACATTTTAACAGTAAGATATGTGTGTGTGTGTGTATACGTATATATGTGTATGTTATATATATATATTTTTTTACACTGTGTTCACTTCCCATATTAGATTTCTTTCTGTCACTACATATTTGACCCCTGTTTTTAACTTCACACTTTCTCCTTGCCTAGCCAGCTCCTATTTCTAACACCTCAGAGCGGTGGGAAAAGAGGGAGGAAGGAGGAATAGCAGTAAAATCTTACTTGACTAAAACGGTTTAAAATGGACTTCAGTCTCTTACCTACATGACACATAAAACTGATTTTTTTTTTAATTTCAGGCAGCATTTTTTGACTTTTTTGGAGATATCTTGCACTAGGAATTTTTCACTTGTGATGGCAGTAATGCAATTCTTCCAAGAATGAAACAATACCTTCGATCTCTTTCTACTAAATTTATTTTCCTTTCCAAGTAACTCTTTGAGCTGGACCTAATAGGATCTCACACTGGGATTCTCTCACGCATGGCTTAATCTGTCCCCAGATAGCCAAATCTCCTCTGGCTCCCTGCAACAGCTACACATAACTCTTTCTCAGACGCTGAAATCAGCTCTCAAGTGTTAAATACTAGACTGTTGGATCTCTCCGCGTCAACCATAGTAATCTTATACCCTGTGTTCTGAGTGGCTATTTTAAGCTTCTTTCTCTAGTCTTGAGTTGGGGGGAACATTCTCTACCTTCCAAAATTGTAGAGCGAGGAATTCCTAGCAAATCATCAACTCTCTACATATAAATTATCTCCTAAGTTTTTCAATAACCTTTATTTATACCTTTCATATGAGTTATAGTTTTAAGAGTTGCAAATCTGGTTTTCAGTGTGTTGCTTGAAGACTTGAAATTTTGCTTTGGCAAATAACCATTGTTTGTCATCTCAATATGTATTGCCTTGGGCTAAATTAAAAATTACGACAATTAGAAAAGACAACATGGATAGATCTTGAGATTATCATGCTAAGTGAAATAAGCAGATAGAAAAAGTTGAGAACCATATGATTTGACTCATGGGATTTAAAACTGAAAGCAACAACCAAATATGATAAACCGAGACTCATGGACATGGACACTGGATTAGTGATTACCAGAGGGCAGAGGGAGGGGAAGATATATCGGGCTAAAGGGGTCAAATATTGGGTGACAAAAGAAAATTTAACTTTGGGTAGTGAACACGCAATGCAACACACATATAATGTATTATTGAATTATACACTGGAAACCTTTTTGATTTTATTAACCAATGCCACCTCAATAATTTTAATAAAAAATAATAAAAATTCCAACTCTGAGTATATATCAAAAAATAAAAACAAGATATTGAAAATGCATCTGAACTGCCATGTTTATTGCAGCGTTATTCACAATAGCCAAGGTATGGAACTAACTTTAGTGGCAGCGAAGGGATGAAGAGATAAGGGGATGGGTGTGTGTGTGTAGTAATATTATGCAGCCATGACAATGAAGGAAATTCTGCCATTTGCAACCATATTTATGGACTTTGAGGGCATTATGCTAAGTGAGGTAAGTCAGACAGAAAAAAAAACAAATATTGTATGATATCCTTATATATAGAATCTAAAAAAAGCCAAACTTGTTAAGGCAGAGTAGAATGATGGTTACCAGGGGCTGGGGGAATGCACTTTAAGGGTATGAGTTTGTAACCAGTAGATAATTATGAGTTCTGGAGACCTAACACACAAATAGTGATTATTTATAGTCAGCAATGCTGTATTATAAACTTGAAAGTTGCTAAGAGACTAGAACTTAAATTTTCTCACTACACACACAAAAAGATAATTATGTGATGTGATAGAGATGTTAGCTAACACTTTGGTGGTAATTATTTTGCAACATGTAAATGTACCAAATCAACATGTTGCATATCTTAAACCTAATGTTATATATCAATTATATTTCAATATTTGAAGGCAGATTTTATTTATCTATTTTTGTTATGTTTTTTTTGTCATGTTTGTAGTAAAAAGCACTGCAATGAAGTTAAGTTCAATTTGTCTTGACATAATATGTATATGTATATGTGTAAGCAAACGCCTGTGTGCTCTATATCTTTCTATATATTTTACTTCCAACGAATCTCTTCGCTATTTTCATACTGGCATGAGTTAATATACCGCATTCAATAATTAAAGACAAAAATAGCAAATCACTCTCATTTGCAGTGATCATCAGCATGTTACTATTTCTCTAACCAGATAAGCAATGTGTTTATACATTACAGCCTTGAGGGTATGTGCCATTAATTACACATGCCCAGCAGCTGACATGTGATTAATTAGAAGTGGGAAAACTATTCTTCAGGTGACCAAAAAACTCCTTCCACTTGTCAATGTTTATCTCTTTCTCAAAGTTGAGTTATTCCCCAAGATATAGGAAATAGTATTAAAGAAAAGAAAGCTGACCCAGAAATTCTGACAATCAGGTTCCTAAGTATATTTAGAGGATCAATATCAAAGCTATTTGATAAACCAAAAAATATATATATTACAGGGTAATTTCCTTCATAAATATTAAAGAAAAATATAATAATTTTATCATACAGTTTAAAATATCATAAATAAAAAGTTTCTATATTAAGGATTATGGATTAAAAATTAAAACATTCTTTCCATACTTGGTCAACTTCCAAAAATGCAATTTAAAGTCCATTCTTAATCTCAAACTCAATTGCAAATTTTTCTTTCAACATGAGCTCAGACTTTGGATTTTTATTCCATACAAAATTACTCAGACATTGTATTGGTATTGAAATTCACCAATCATCTTATAATCATAAGATAAAATTTTTTATAGAACTTAAAATTGTCAAAGACAAGTTAGTTAATATCTACCTTTATATTTGGAAAAATTTAAAATAGAAAATATATCAGAACTATTTTTTTTTCACTAATGACTCAGCTGAAAGCTAAATTGTGCATCTACTATATAGAATCTCAAAAAATAGTGTTGTTAAAAGTAGCAAATTATTTCAAACACCTACATAAATATACACAGACACACATACGCGTACTCATTGGTTATTATACTAATAGTTTTACCAATTCTCTGAGTTTTTTAAACAGTATTCTTCTAAATGCCTTTAAATAAAAATATCCTTTGGAAAAAATCTTTGGAAAGTTTTTCTAAGTGTGATCTGAAAATCATCTGTTAAAAATACAAATTCAGAGACATATCCTTGAGCTCCACAATTAGAATCTTTGGAGTTGGGTTTAGGAATCTTTTTTGAAAAAATCTCCAGGATAGTTTCAGTGGGTGCTAATCATTGCCCTATAATCTATGTAGTATTTTGCTATTATATAGACAAATATAGTGAGCCCTGAGAGATGACATGACCACCCAGTATGATATAGCTAATAAATGACTGAGCTCTGATTCCAATACGAAGTTTTGTCACTCTAAGGCCCATCCTTGTAACTTTAGACATACTGGCAAATGAGGGCTGCCTCTAGAAGCTAGAAAAGGCAAGGAAATAAATTTTCCCCTAGAGCCTCCAGAAAGAACACATCCCTACCGACATCATGATTTTAGCCCAATTAGACTGCTCAGGACTTTAGAGATAATAAATTTGTATTTTTAAGGTAATATGTGTGTGTGTGTGTGTGTAATATGTATATATAATATACACATATGTAATATACATATATAATATACACACACATATATATACACGCACATATATATTTGCATGTGTAAGCTGCCTTGGATTGATGTTGTTAGTTTTACACTTTTATTTACTATAACAAAAGGATGCCCCAACAAAAAGTAGTAGTTATAACTATACTTATATTCTCTGATGTATTAATTCAGAAGAGTAAGTTAAAAAATCAAACTAAAGTATTACATAGCTTTAAAATACTAGAAATTTGAAAACCTATGTTTCTTAACCACTATCTCACCAGGACATTGAGAATTTTTCACTACATATTTTTTCCATAAATAATGTCATATTCTATTTTTATTAACATACATAAAAAGAAAAAGCAGGAAAACTTCAATGTAAAATTATAAATGGCAATGAATTTATTTTCAAATTAAAGAATGTAACCTAGAAATAGAAAATGCTATTGTAGAAAAGCACCTTAAGCCCAATAGGGAAAATTTTCACCTTCAGAGGCCCCACCAAAAATTTGTATTATCATATTTCTAAAGTGCTTAAGATAGTTATAGAGATATTGAGACAGCTAGAGCAATATTGAGACATATAATTAAAACAGATATGGAGATATTTGTATAAATAATTTAATAAGGTAGAAAAAATTAGTTGAAATATCTTTGCTTTTGCTGCATGTTACCTTTCTATGGCTTGCCATTGCTTCAAACATATGAAGTTTTATTTTTAATAAAATAATAAGAAACACGTGACCTTAGGTAGGCAGTTGAAGTAGTGTCAGAGGCCAAGCCCAGTTTCCATGCGAACAGCGTCATCTGCACATGCTCCAGCCACTACTGCTTGACAGCTGCAGTGTTAAATTACTAATCTGAATTATTCTACCATATTCTTTGGAGAGATGTTCCTGACTCAGTAATGCTCAGACCACCTGACTAGCTCCAAATCCTTGTGATAAATTGACTTTCTGCAGAAAACTTCCCAACTTGTTTTTTGTTGCTTGCAAGTGGGAACCTTGACTCATATGTAGGTATCGTAATCTCATTTTCTGTGCAAGGAATGTAGAGAAGTTAGCTTTTCACCCAATTTATGAAGATGGTGGGAAACAGAATCTAGATCCAAATCCAAATCCACCTAACCCCCCAAGTCAATTCTCATTCGTATGCTAAGATGTATCATATTACAGAGTTAAATGAAAACTGACATGTCTCTACCTAAATATATTTGCTAAGTATATCAGATAACTATAGCTGCCTTGAAGTCCCATAACTTTAAACTTACAGTGTACACATTATTTAAAAATTATATCACATCTTATTTTGTGATTTGGTTATGATTATGTTTATTCTGTTATTTTTCTATCTTTAAGCATGAATTTTGCATTGTCACTATTATACATGGCTAAGCCCTCAGTAGTATCTATGATCACCATTCTCTTGCTCCCTGAGCGGCAGTTAATGTTGAAACTCAGTGCAATATATTTTTATTTAAAAACCATATCTTTATTATAACAAATAAGACATTTCATAACATGTACATGCTGCATAGATCCATAACATAGTGTTTAGCATGGTTCAAAATAGGCAAACTACCAAAGCATCTGAGCTACGGAGGGACCAGCTATCATAGTCAAGATGAACTCAGGTTCCGGACTTAATGAAAGGTAGAGATCATACAGCAGGAGCGTTTGGTTTAGAATTAGATCTTGATACAACCTAAACAATCCAAAGTGGAAGAATGAAACCTGGCACACAGTGATTCATGTTCATTAAGTGGAAAGAAACGAACATTGACTGATGATATTACTAGGACAATATATATGGGCCCAAAGTTGAAAAACTCTGGAAAAGCGAACATCTAGAAATAAAGAAGTAGTGCAGAATGTGAAGGTAACAGAGGACTGAAAACGATGAGAGACAGCTAGGGGGACAATGGACTGCAAGGGTCGTGCTCGGGCAGCTGAATTAGAATAAACGCCTCGTGTTAGGCCAACGTGTGGAATATAAAACTGAAAGCAACCAACAGACAAGACAAACAAAAATTCATAGATGCAGAAAACCGTTTAGAGGTCACCTGAGGGAAAGGGGAGGAGGAAGGGAGGTAGATAAGGGCAAAGGGGGTCAACTGTATGGTGACATAAGGAAATTGAACTTTGGGTGGTGAACACACCAATATACATATGACGTATTATTGATTGTACACTTGAAACATATAATTTTATTAACCAATGTCACCCCAATACATTTAATTAAAAAATAATACTGTGGATGGGGTTGTTACAGGAAGCCATGGCAAATATATATTCACTTGGAAAAAAGAATTGCCCCATTCAGACCAACCATATTAATCCTACAGGGAAGACACCACGTGTAAGTCCAGAGTTTTCCTGGATTGGCCCCGACACCTTTTTGTCTATATCTTCTCTCCAGCCTCCAGCTTTACTGTAAAATTTTATTTTAAAAATAAAATTATATGGTGTTTAATGTGATGATTTGATGTATGTGTTGAGAAAGGATCCCCTCACTGCATCCATTAACACATCCATCATGTCTTTACACATTTTCCTGGCCCCTTTTCTCATTCTAGCATTGACTTTGTTTCTATTGTGTTTTAGATTTGGCATCTCATTTCATAAGTCTCTTTAGCCATTATTTTGCCCTTATTTCATACTTTACCTTTAACATCAGGCTTATTTCAAACTTTAAGGTAATGAAACTGTCTAGCCTTGGAAAATTACTTCTCAAGCTTTTTCAAGGATGACCCTAGGGGTTTATTCCCAGCTGGCACTGGTACTAGTTTTACCTAGGCATATTGGAAAGAAGGGAAAGAAGAAAAAATGTTTTCTATTTGCCTAACTTCTGAAGTTATAAATACGTACCAACGAATTCAGTTAGTATGCAGGTAACAAGGTGCATTGTTCCTTGCATCTATATAGATGTAGAACAATTACAAGTTCATGCAATAACTTACCTTGAAAAATTATATTTATAAAAATGTATACACCTTATAAGTCATACATGTATAAAGCAACAAAGAAGCTGTAAACTTTCACAAGAGTAGCCAAATCCCAAACAAATATTGCTAAAATTGAAAATTTCGGTTGTCATGTCATTTAAAAGAGAGACTAGGAAGAACGTCTGCCAAATTTGGAGTGACTGAGAAAGTGCAGGGTACTGTACATGTCCAGTATCACTTAACTATCTGCAGAAAATACTACCTTCTAATGATGGAGTGTGCACAATATCTCTGACCCTAAACCAAGTACTTAAACTGTAATCAATCCATTTTACAGTTACATTAAAAAAAAAATGTATACAAGTTTAGTTCCTCAAACTTTTGATGACATGGTTAACCACAACATTAAAATAATTAATGAAAACGTTGTATGCCAAGAGACATTACCTCCATTCCCCATTAGTAATTTTTGAGAGTCAATTCTAGATTAAAATAGTTAGAGTAGTAAAAAGCCTCTTGTAGGACATTTATGTTAAAGTTAATATTACATTACTTCTGAGTCAAATTCAACTAAGAGATGTTAATTCACGGCAGGGGATATCAGCTTTTGTTCAATTAATCAAAATCCTTAGGAAATCATGGAAATTTTCATAAATGTTTCTGAGATAATTCGAGAATTTTGTATTTGTAGAGTACCCCCATCTCACAAATTTCATACTGTGCTTTTGTCTTCATAGGTTCTCCTTCTCACTAAATATAGATAAGTGGTAATTAGCTTTAGAAAAAGCCATTAAACATCAGGGAAGATAAATATAAAAACTGAATGCCATGTACACATTATAATTCGCAAAATAAAAGTATTGCTAATTCTTCAGTTTTTGTGATTAATAAGGCAAAATGTTTTCTGACTAGCATAAACTTACCTCTATGGACTAAAGGTTTACTAGAGAATTATCATGAAAACAAAACGTATCATTAAAATTGGAAGAAAAGCTAGTAAGAGCACAGTCTTCTAAAACAGAATCTCTTTTAATGATTTTTTTAAAGGATAAAATATTAAGAACAATTAAAAATGCTTAAAGTTCCTCGTGCCACTATTAAAATGGTATATATGTTAAAATTTCAAGAAAAAGCAGGAGATAAAAATAAATGTAAACTAATACAGCTATTAAAACTAAATTACACATGGAAAGAGATTGCTTATATAGGCCCCTGAGATTATATTTAGTCCAAATATTTTTAATAATGTCATATAATATATTTTAATATAATATATAATAACTAATACGATAATATGCAATAATGTGTCTTCCCAGTTGTAGCTAAACATCAAGATCAGATCTTAATTTGAAATGTCACTTTGTAAAATAAACGTTATTCAGATAATAATATTTGTTAATAATATTTTTTAATGTTCTTTGAATGATAGTAAGAAAAACACAGCTTTTTAAAGAAAAAGTTAATTCTATAGAATATATTCTATGTGATACGTTTCCCCTGTCTCCTGTGTCACTAGGGAAAAAAGGCCCTGGATTAGGACTAAACAGAACTGTGTTTTAATCAGAGGTGTTATAGTAAGTGATAAGCTAGTAATAAACTTACATTCTCTGGGTTTTAATTTGCTTGTTATAAAATGAAGAGATTTGTACTACATAGCATCTATTCTTAAAAATTAAGAGTCTATGTAATTGCATTCCCCACCTAATTTCTAAGTATGTTTACATCTGTTCAATTTTAATTGATATTTTTTATTTCTTAGAATTCGTATTTATATTTAATTTTCTACTGTTTACACTCTGGAGAACTATTTTGAAATTGATGATTTGTCTAAAAGTCAATAGTGTTAAAAATAAAAAAATTATGGCGAGAACTTCTATCTTTTTTTGCAGAAGTCTTAAGATTAAAAGAGTAAATGTGAAAAATACTAACATCTGTGAATTTCTGGAAAATACGTACTCATAATAATTTTATCAAATTAATATATAATTGGAGAATTTCATGTTCAACTCTAGGTTCTTCCTCTTAGTAGCTATAAAACTTGGACAACTCATTTTTCTCTTGTCATTAATCATACCCTATAAAACGGTATTATAATGTAACTATTAGTCTTTTACACCCATTTTGAAATATTTTCTCCTCCGAATTTATCTGTAATTATTAGACCTACCATAAAAAGTTGATTCAAATAGACAGTTCCCATTATTGAGTGGGAAGGGTGGGTTATATAATTGGGAAGAGACAGGAAGCTTATTTGACCCAAAGCTATTTCAGGCAAGCTTTAAATTTTGGGCTGCTACAGAATAGTATATTGGTCCAGAAAATCAAATTGTGAAATTACGCTAAACAAATGATCGCTTAAAACTACATTCTCCAAATAGGCACATATACATGCGCACACGCGCACATACACACACACACACTACATTCCTATGTTGAAAGATTTTGTTGCTAGTCATACATAATCACTTATGCAAGGCAAGTCAGTTATATTTATTAATAATGGCTTAGAGACTCAACCATTATATGTTTGGGTAATGATGGTTACTACTAACCCAGCTACATCGAGTGGATATCTATAAAATAAGAACAATCCACCCAACAATAGCAACATTCATATTTCTCTCAGAAATACCATGGAGCTTTCTCCAAGATAGATAATCTGGTAGGCCATAAAACAAAATTTAATATTGGAAAAAGTTTTACAAAGTAAATTATTCATTCACATGGAATAAAATTTAAATAAACAGCAGAAGGAAATAGGAACTTAGAAAATAAATGGAAATTAAGCATCACTCTCTTAAAATAACCAATAGGTCAAGGAAAAGATCAAATGGAAATTTAAAAATATTTTGAAATGAAAGAAAATGAAGATATACATTAAAAAAAAGTTATGGGATGCCGCTAAAGCAATGATTAGAGGAAAATGTATAGCTTTACATTTTAATAATAATGAGAAATGTTCTCAAAGCAATAACCTAAGCTTTCACCTTTAGACACTGAAAAAATAAGAGCAAATTAAACCTAAAGAATGCAGAAGGAAGGGAACAATAATCATTAGAGTGACAATTAATCAAACATAGCATAGAAAACAGTAGAGAAAAATCAATGTGAACAAAAGTTGTTCTTTTGAAATAAGCAACAAGATTCATGGATCTTTAGCTAGACTGACAAAGATGAAAAGAAATAAGATTCTAATTACTAAAATCAGTAATTACAGAGGAGACATTTCTACTGAATTTACAGAAATAAAAAGGATTATAAAGGTATACTTTTAGCAAATGTATACCTATACACTGCATAAGTTAAAAAATAATAGAAATACAAAGCAAACCACAGAAACTGCCTTAAGTAGAAGAAATTTTAAATAGACTGATAATAAATTGAGAGATTAAATTAGTCATTCAAAAACTTCCCACAATGAAATCTCCAGGCCCAGATGCCCTCATGGTGAATTTTAAAAATACATAGAAAATATTTCATTCCAATTCTTTACAAACTCTCAAAAAAAAATAGAAGAGGAGGGACATTTTCTCATTCTGTATGGTCAGTATTACTCTGATCTCAAGCCACAGAAAAATGTTACAAAAAAAGAAAATGACAGTCTTGCTAATGTACATGAAAATTCCTTGACAAAATATTAGCAAACCAAATTCAGCAGCATCTTAAAAGGGTTTATACCTATGGCCAAGCAGTATTTATCTCAGGTTTGTTTAACATCTGAAA
Organism: Eonycteris spelaea; assembly: GCA_003508835.1. Taxonomy (NCBI): domain Eukaryota; kingdom Metazoa; phylum Chordata; class Mammalia; order Chiroptera; family Pteropodidae; genus Eonycteris; species Eonycteris spelaea. The sequence goes on from PUFA01000021.1 coordinate 16,204,972, forward strand.
ATCAATTAATGTCATACATCATATCAATAGAATAAAATCATTAAGCATTTGATCAGCTCAGTAGGCATAGAAAAAGCATTTGACAAAATACAGTAAACCATCATGATAAAAAATGCTTTATGTACTAGGGATAAAGAGAACTTCCTTAGCTTCATAAAGAGCATCTATAATGCCCACAGTTAACATAATGGGCCAAACGCGTTTTCCTGAGGTCAAAAAGAAAGGAATGTTCTCTCTCACTAGTTTTATTTAACATTTTATTGCAGGTTCAGCTAAGACATTAATATAAGAAAATTAAATAAAATACATTCTGATTGGAAAAGTAGAAGTAAAATCATCTCTATGTCAAGGAAGTATTGTCTATTATACTGAAAATTCCAAATAATTTACTAAAAAAGGCTATTAGAAGTAATGTACAAATTAAGCAAGCTTGCAGAGTATAAGGTGAATATATAAAAATCAATCCCCTTATATAAATTTTCTGAAAATAAAACTATATAAATTATCCCATTTTTAAGAGTTAAAATTATATTCTTAGAATTACGTTTAACAAAAGAGTGCAAAATATATACCATGAAAACTACAAAAAATTATGAAAGAATAAGTGGAAACACATTCATGCCTATGATCAGAAGACAATGTCAGGACAGAACTAAAACTATAAAAACCCTGAGAAGCAAATATAGGAGTGATTCTCTATGATTGGCATTAGATGGGATTAATGAAAAGTGATTGCTAACGGAACAAGAGACTATTTTTAAAATACTTAAATGATCTAAAATTTATTGTGGTGATGGTTACCCAAGCCTGAATATTGAATTTTATGGTATGTGAATGTCTCAATGACACTAGGAATTTTCTTAAATATTTGTTTCTTCTTTCACAAACAGCAAGGTATTGTTGGTATCATAAATCCAAAAGCATTGCAAAATAAAAACACATTCAACAGTCTTATTTTTCTAGATATATGCCATTTTTGTTAGGTATTAAGTACTTCTCTATTTCTATCATTATGCTCCGATTTGATGCTAAAGTAAAAAGGGTTTGGTAAAATATTTAGATCAGTAGATTTCTATGCTCTAGTGTATTTCCATTTGGTCCTAAAGATCACAAGGAACTCTCGGAAGCCTCCTCAAGATCTTGGATGATGTCACGAGCAATGAGACAGGAGATAAATTGCCCCTTGTTCCAACTTCATTCAGAATATTTGATTGAAGGCTCCACTGAAGTGAAATAACCCAACCTCCAGAAGACTTAGATTTTATTTGGCTGGTCAAGCAAATTAGAAAAGGATTGAAACAAGAACTCTAACTGTATAATTCTCTATTCAGTGAATTCATAGTGCAGCCTGCTTGATTTAAAAATATTGAACTGTTTTATACATTACCATATTATGCAAATAAAAAATCTTATTTATGAGACAAGTGTTAACTGCTTCAGAATTTATGTTTGAATATTTATTTTTAATTAGTATTTCTCTGACCCTTATTACATGAATATTTGTTGAATATTTTTATTATTTTGACCTGTTGCTCTTCTTTGGGGGATCTGGCCATTCCTTCTATTTCAATCAGCTCTTTAGGGCGCCAAATTCAGTTTCACACTTTCTGGCTGCTAGAACAAAGGCACAGTGACCGTACAGAAATGTTATGTATACTAACAAGCAAAGGCAGAGTATACACTGACAGGAGAGGGTCTCTTTCCCTTTCTGACAGGAAGCTTTAAGTATGTGGCCTCGATATGCACATAATTTTGTCTGCATTGGGAAGTTGAACCAATATGTAAATAGAAGCCAAGCTATGAGCCGGTAAATGACCCCTAATGGTGTTTGGATCCCTATACTCAGTTATATTTGAGTTCCATCTCATAGTTGCTAGTCTCACATCTCCAAAACCACTTTAGAATTACATACAGTTTTGCTATTTTTCAGTTGTTTTTTTTAACTCTTTTTTATAATTATATAATTTCCTTTTCAAGTAAAAAGTATGGTTGAAAATGTAGAAAATTAATAGCAATCTCCCCTAGAGTGTGCTTTATGGTTGTAGCAATATTTTCCTGTGGGTATTTTCTCCATATAATTAATTTGTTTCACTTGAAGTCAATGTTTCAACACCATTCTGGCAGCCATGAAAGCAGTAATGATCCCATGAAAGAAATTCTACAGAGGACAGAGGGTATGACCTTCTTGCCAAACCATCCACTTGAAGCCGGGCCCAGCCTTGAACCCTGAGACAGTCATGGTGATGAAAGTCCTCAACATCTTTAGGGTATTAGATTCAACCCATAATCTGGAGCCCTGATGGGAAAAGAGTCAGAGAAAGCACTAAAAGAGAGAAATAAAGACCATGCCTGACAGCCCTGGACTCTGAGGGAAATTCGAAAGTTTCCAAGACAATAAAAAAGCAGGGCCTCCTGAGACCTAGAATCCAGGGTAAGCACATACGTATGTCTAAGTGAGGTACAATGCAACCAATCTTAGCACATGAATCAAATATTAGTGTGTGATTCTTGTTTAAAGGAGTTCTGTGTGCTGCTCTGTATGTAAAATAGTAAGTTTGAGATATGAAAATATTAATTCAATAAATTTTCTTATCCTTCCTACCCTATGCCAGCCACTTGAACGTAACTTCTATTGAATTCATTCAGCATTGTTTCCTGGCTTTCTTTAGACACAATTTTGTTCACTCTTATTGACAAACTCTCTAAGAGGGAAAATTAGATGTGACTGCTTTTATTAAATTTCCCATGATAGAAGGAAAGAGGGGATTGTCATTCAGAAGGCCAAGGGAAGAAGGTCAATGAAAGAGTTGTGAATAGTATGCATTTGTCTCTTAGTCAGACTTACACTATTTGGTGTTTTGGCCACAAATTAAAAGGGGTTTGTGAATTTATAAAAGTGCTTATGATATTTGACACATCTTTTGGTTACTTAAATTCTCTATGCCAAAACTGGAAAAAAATTTATGTAAACTATTAATGAGTTGAAATGTATACTGGGGAAGTAGCAACATCAATTGAGATTCAAAAGTACAGACAAATTGTAATGGGTCCAATATGCTCAAGTCAATCCTTAAATCTAGGATTTATACATAGGTGATTACTCCTCTCCTTAATATGCCCTTTCTACTTGCTACATTGCCACATTTGGGTGCAAAAAATTCCATTTAGTAAAAGTAGCCTTCTCTTTGAAATGTGAAACCCCAAGATGAAATATCTATCAATAATATATTTTATCAAAAATTATCATTCAAGTTTTTATAACATTTTTACACTTTTTCAGTATCTGATGTTTTCACTCTTTCAAAACTACAAAAAGATTATTTTAAATATAATTCTTTTATAAAAAACTCAATAATGTTATTTTAATAACATAAGAATCATGCTTTGTAATAAAAGGTCGATATTTTGCAAAGAATTTTTCACAAGCCCTTAACAGTGATGAAATGATCACAAGTTTATTACAATTAAACTATAATTAATAGTAGAGGTTTTTATTCTTAACCTGTTAGTAAGAATTCAGAAGATGCACTGTCTTGTATGAAATTAACTTGACAATCATATTTTACATATCTGTTATGTATGTGTCAAGAAATAGAATCATTAAATATATTTTCATTATATTCTTCACAGAGTCATCGATGGGTTGGCTAGTTTTTATATAATTGATACGTGTCAGTTCATTAGCAATCATTCATATAAAATATTCCTTTAGATTCTGTTTTTTTAAATTTTCATATATAAACACAATTAAGAAACTATATTTTTATTAATGTTATCATTTTTTATCATTCCATATTGTAACTATAGACCCAGGAAATATAAAGAGATAATTTGGTTAGTATAATATCTGAAGACAATTTAGAATGAGTCAGTGTCTCTATTAGTCGTTGCTGCTTATAAAATCTACCAAACACCTAGTTCCTTAGATCACCACTTACTTAACTCACAATTCTATGGCTTAACTAGGATTCTTTATACACTTGTGGTCAGCTGTGCCTTTCTTACAGTTTGGCTGTTTTACAATTTGGGCCTCATGGGTTTTGAGTTCTGAGTTGGACTGACTTGTTTCAGCCCCTGGTGATCACTCATCCTCTAGCTGGCCAGCTCAGATGGATCACCCAGAGACAGGGGTCCTATGAGAGAGCAAGTGTGCATAGCCTATTGAGTGCTAGACTCAAAAGTGGAACAGTGTAACTCCTGTCACATTCTGTGGGACTGAAATTGTCACAAGGCCTGTCAAGATACAAGGGACAGAAAAAAAGACTCTGCTATTTGAAAGCAGGAGGTTCGGGGTCATATTATAAAACATGTGGACACAAGAAGGATTGGAGAAATGGCACAGTTTTTGTACTTAGTCTACCCTGATGCCAAAGCCTGACTCTGAATGAGACTTTAGTCTCCCAAAATGTTGTACTCCTTAGCTTACCCTCTGCTCTCTCAAAATAGCCACTACATCAAAAATGCATATGTTGGTTGGCAGAGAGATTTAGAGACCAGAATCTCCACAGGCTGATGATTTATATGACTGTCGATCTTTATCCTGAGAGATCTCTGTTAGTATTTTGTCTTGTGAATATCTGACACTATGCCCTTTAGCATCTGCTTATAAAATACAGGGACACATAGCATTCAGTCCTACTTGTGCCATAGGTTAATGTTCAATGTTATATGTCAGTCTAAAATAGAAGGCTTTTTTTACTCCCACACCATATAATTATCACCATATTTAAAAGGAACTACATTACGCATGCCCATACAAGTACACAAATGCACAAAACATGCCACATGTGTAATTACAATGATTCTCTCTCTGTCCACAATTCCTTGCAATTTACCTTTGCAGTTTCTCTCATCAAAAGATTATTTTCAATATCCCTTGAATAGGTGCCGGTCTTGTTCTTACCTTGACCAACATACCTTAGTTAAAATGGCAGTGTGCCAATTCTGAACCTGGGCCTTAAAAGAATTTGGGTATTTCCGCTAGGCTTCTTGGAACACTGTCCAGGTTAGGCTGCTAATATCTTTAGATAAGAAATGCAATACCCAGCCACTTGATCACACTAGGTAACAGCTAAACAACCACCAGATATGTGAATAAATCTAATAGAAATAAACCAGTCCAAACTGAGAAATAAGCCAGTCCAAACTAACCCATCAGCTTACCATCGACACCTGAGGACACCCAACTGTGATCACTCCAACCTGAGTCTGATTGTCAGCAGTGCCCAAAGACCAAGATGTTCGTGAAAGAAAGTAATAGTTCTAATATTAAACCACTAAGTGTAAGCATAATTTTTATTAACAAATCCAAAGTTAACAAACCTCATGCATAAATATGTCAAAAATTAGAGAAACTCGAAGATAATTATTCAGATATACATCAGATATACATTGGCTAGGAGATGATTTTAAAAATTTTGCACTCTTTTAGTACATTTTTTTTAATTCTGTGCATTTTTTGGTCTTCTTTATAATTTTAATGTTATTTCTCAAAAATTGATTCTCCAAATTGGATCAAATGGACTGACCAGTATGCAAAATAAGTTCATACCGATAAACTAATTCCTTTAGGACACTGATATTTTCAATTATAACCTAACATATGCATTGCCAAGATATTTAGTGATTAGTTTGAATTCTTCTTTGCTAGACCTATATTTTGCTTTAGTCAGATACACTATGAATTTGAATTAGACCTCCCTTGGTTTTTTCACCTGTCAAACTCTATCCCATTATAACAACATCAAAAGCTTAACTGTCTTCCCTGACCTAATTTTTACTCAAGTGGCCAGATAAAAGGGAGTGAAAAATAAATTATGAAACCATCAGTTGCAGTACAAGAATGTAAATATGAAAAGAGGTTAATGAGAGGACAAAGATCAAACAAGCTCAACCAAAATAACAAGCTTACTCTTCTTAATGACTGCAAATGTTCACAAGACTTTTACTTTTATCCTGTAAAATAAGACATCCTAAAACACAATGAATTATATTGAAATATGAATGAATACCTCCTCATGGCCAGGGTTCATTGCCCTTATGTTTTCGTCGGAAGCTTGTTTCTTCACAAGTCCCTCTACAGCAAAGCTTTGTATCCAATCACAGGGGTTATTTTTATTTTTTATCTGATCGTTTATTCAAAAGACTTATTCAGCAGTACTACAGGTGAACGATCACTTTCTTATACACTCCTTTATCAAATTGTGTGAGCTTACGATTACTTTCCCAAACAAAACTAAAATAGAAACATCAGATTACCTTGTGACAGAAGAGACCACCTTATTTCCATTGATCAGTTCTCTATTGGCATTACACATAATCCATAAAGAACTTCTCATTTCAATATCAGACCTTATAAATTTAATATACATAAATAATTTTAATAATAAAAGTGACCATGCATTTTGGTAAATTCAGCTTTTAATTCCCAAACAATATGAAATGAATTTTAAAAACCACTTTTTCTGCAACTTGAATATTTCTGTATATAGTTACAGCTGAGTCCTATGGTATATAAAAACACCAAGAACACCCTTAGAAACTTACCTCCTGGAAGTAAAATTCTTAAATTCAAGCAAGTTGAAGATACCTTGATGATGTATATTAAGCCTTATATGAAATTTTTATTTTTTTTATATACTGGCATTTTCACAAACAAGTGATATATTTTTTAACCAGCAAGTAATTGTTCTATGATTCTTTGTTTTTTTTTTTTTTTTTTTTCAAAACATCAGCAGATTCAAGGTTGTATCTCTCTAATTTTCCTTCTCATATCTATTATATTCACTTTTTTTTCCCCCTCATATTTAAAGCTTTAAGTGAGTTTATTGCTCAGCTAAAGTCAGGAAAGTTTCTTTTCTATCCTTATTGAAAGTTTTTAATGTAAAAATGAGAGTCTACTTCGGTGAAGTTGTTACCTTCTGGATACATTCACTTGATGAATTTATTAAAAGTAAATTTCCTTGCTTTATACCAGAAAAGTTTTACCTTTAGATTGAGAGTGAGACAAAAAGTTTATGCTTGATTTTCATGATGTTTGTAAGGTGCACCAATCTTTGAGTGAATTTAAAGTCTCTGTAGCTTTTTAAAAATATATAAGAACCAATGTTGCAGAATTATAATTTCCCTGTGAAGTGCTTCTGAGGCTGTGAATATAAGCACTCCTTTTCCTATTCTGTATGCTCTTGGCCATGTCCATATACCTTGCTTTGTTGCATTCAGCTGAAAGAATGTAAAAGTTTAGGTAAACATGCCCAATCTGAGACCGGGTAATTCTTGTAATTACATCCTTTTTTATTGACATCTTCTTTCTCTAAGCTAGAAAAAGATGGGAAGTTGAAAATTCTTTATCTCTTCCCAGGCAATAATAATGTCCTGTCAGAGTGACAATATAACCTAGATTCTGTTGCGTTCTGTTATTCTTGCTTATAAGTAGAGTACATTTGTGTGAGATTTCCACAGAGGTATATGATATATGATGTTCTTCTAACTTGTTTTTTAATCATGGTGCTCTTTATAAGAAAATACATTCTATAATAATTTATAAAGATATAGCTATAAATATTTTAATAATAGCTTTATCCAGATGTTGATTTTAAAATTTACATATGTGTACTCTCAACACTGATTGTATTTTATTCCTACTTACTCCAACTTTTCTTTAAAAATTAATCAAGAATGAAATCATTATTCTGAAATTTCATATTAAGATAAGAAATGATTTGATATAAAGTCTTGATTCAACATTATTTGTTCCAGAGAAACTAAATAATAGATCTCACTGTCTCAAAACTAAAAATAAACTAAAACTAAATAAACTAAAAATTAAACTAAATAAACTAAATAAAACTAAAAATAAACAAAACTAAAACTAAAAATATTAAATTCAACAGTTTCCAAAACTAATGACTAATGCTTAGGTTCTTATTCATTTTGATCTGTATTTCATGTATAAATCTTTTAATTTAAACAGTTATAAATCAGAAAAATACTGCCATAAAATACTACTTATGTGACCTACTTTTCTAAAGAGGAATTGGAACAAATATATATAAAAAATACTTTTTTTAGGTATACAACAAAATAAAAATAGAATGTTACATTTTCTTATGTAATCTGTATAATATATATCTTATTTGATAAAACAAAAATGATTTAATTTGTGGTCCTAATGTTATGGTTCGATACTTTGAAAGTAACAAAGTGCAAATTTTGAAAAATATTTAGAATGACATAGCTGCAAATGATGCTTCACAAATACTCATTGCATTATTTAGAAGTTTGGGGAATTATGCTTTGGTAAGACGCAAGCAAATACAAAATCTCAGAAGCTCAAAATAGCAAAGGTTCATTTCTTTTCTATGCTAGATGTTCATCTTTGGCAGGATGGGAGCTCTGCTTCTTATCTTCTGCATTCTGGGACCTGGGACGAGAGAGGTCAGTCGTTATTTAGAATACTGCTGGTGAGAGTGGCCGAGGGAAAGGGAATGACCATTATGTATAGACTATGTGAACTTCTATCCAGATCCACAACACTTCTCAAATGTCACTGAACTTAGTAAATCACATGACCAACACCAATCACCAGAGGCCAGAATCACCCAATCCTACCAGGTTCACAGAACTGAACTGAAAGATTCAGTGCAAACCCTGAATACCACACTGGTTCTATATATCATGAAAAAATGTAGATTAGCTTTTAAACAAATTAATAACGTTATAAGTAGTTACATAACACAGAACATTTTTATTGGAATTAATCTGATGTGTTATGTTTACTGAATATCCTGACTATTTTTAGGTTTAATGTAATATTTGAACTGTTTCATTTTAGATCATATTTTATTCAAGTATTGTTAAATCGACTGAGTTTGTACTGCTTTGCATGACGCTAGATGTCATAATTCCACCTTTCTTGGAAGTTTCATGAGAGATTTGTGACTTCTCTAGTTGGCCTGTGTGGTGAGAGGTTTATCTAAATGCTATCTGAAGTGTCAGATTCCATCGTGCTGCTGCTGCTTAGCCATTCAGTGGAAACAACTCGAAGAGTTTCATGTGGATTTTAATTTAGTCCCCATGGTGAGCCTTTTAGTACCTCAAATGTTAGATTTCTCCTTGAAAAAATGTGCTGGACTAAGAGTTCAAAGGCCAATGGTTTATTATATATACCATTGGCTTAACCTTCAGTCAATTCTCTTGATCTCATCCCCTGAAAGATTAATTTTACAAAATAAGCTTTATTTTTTCTTTGCTATTATCTTATCAATTAAGAGGTATTGACAATTTAACTGGAGTGTGTTTGATGGTGTAAGACTTTCCAGCATAGCACCCTTTATTTGAAGTCTAAAGGAATAGCGACAGTTCTATAGCTAAAACAGACCAGTTGTTTTTCAAATAAAGATCCATGAACTTCTGGAGTCTTTAGGGGACTCCATAAGTGACATATTCCCTGGGATTTTTTAGTTCATTGATACTTTGAAAAGACAGTGTTTTGTTTGGTTTTCAATTCTAATCTAAGAAAATCAGTGCAATACATTCTGAATCATCCAAATGACCATTATATTAACAAAGTAAAATAAATGAATTTAGTGCCCACAGGTGTGTTTCCTTTTGAATTTATGATTACTTTTGAACACAGCAGAGATCAAATGAGATAAAAAGTGGCAGCACCAAGGACATTTTTACAGCAATTTAAGAAGAAATATTTCAAAAATTAAGTCATTTTAAGCCATTCCATAGCATTATATTTAAGACAAAGCCAAAAGTACTTAAATGGTATAATGAGGGACAAAGTCATAGGAAGAGTATGAGCATTGCTCAGATTCTGGTTTTGTACATTTGAACTTAAATTATTATTTTATTTCATATCACTCATTAAATGATTCACATATGGTGAAAATGACCTCATTTTTTTAAATGTGATAACAAGAATGATAGTGCAAATATTTTTCATTATATTTAGAAATTAATATAAATAAACATTTTCATTCTTTCATTAGAAAATCATTTCACTACACTAGTAACATTTAATTTTCACAAAAAGTATTTTTCACACTGAATTAGTATTGCTAATTTGAATTATATAATTTTAGTATTGCCTGTATCTTATTATAAACTAGTTTTGAGTTCCTGATTTTAATAGTTAAAAGGCAGATGAATATAAACTTAATTTTACTATTCTATATTTTAAGGTTTATTGGAATAAAAAATTGTGAAAACTGGAGTCCCTGAAAATGTTTGCTTGCCATACAAAAATATGAGTTTAATTAAAACTCATGATATTTTATTCCCATTAACTTTCTTACCTCATATCCTATTTTCATGCCAATCATTTATTCTACTCCAGGAAAATTGGTCTATTTGTTTTCATAGAAGACATATAACAATTATAAGGCTGCAGGGTCTTTGCATGTGCTCTTTCCTCTGTCTGGAATAATTTTCTACTAGAAATTTTGTGTCTCTTGTCAAGGATCATACTCTTAGGAAGCACTTTCTATATCATTAGATGTAAAGCTGCACTCACCTCAAATTCCTAAATCCTACTTGCCTTTCTCATTTCTTTTCTCTATAGAATGCATCTCCCTCTAGTTTACATATAGTTTACTTATTTATGTTATTTTTTTTCTGCTCTCATGTAGACCTGATAAAATAAGAATGTTTGCCTATGTTGTTCCTGTGTACCCCTGCCACACAGGTTATACAGATTTTTTAAATCAGTTTTCATTCTACCATATTCACTGAAAAATAAATGTTTCTATATTTAATAATTAAATTAATAACTTTGGAATGATATTATGAAAGTTATCCTTTCAAAGTTGTTAAGAAGAGGTAGGTCCTAATTAACCATTAACGTGTAATTCTAATTGATTATTTAGTTAAAGACAGATAAAATAGATGTACATCTCAATGCTTAAGTCAGTGTTCAAAAACTTGAGAATTAATTTGAGATTTTTCTTATTTCAAATAAAATATTATGAATATATTAACCTCACTATGGTAGAAACCAGAGTTAGTAGTCATTTTGAATTTCCAAACCTCTGTTTATTTCTTTCTTTTTATTAATCCGTTTGGCATATTTTTAATATATAATATTTTAACCTTAATCCTCCTTATTAAATTCTAAATAACTAAAAGGAAGGACATAAATTTAAATGTGCTTGGCAATAAAGTTTACTCAATAAATATTTGGGTAAAGGAATCCAAATAACTGAATGCCAGTGGTAAAATCTACTGTCCCTTTCAGACCGATTTGTGAACAGAATCATGAGGCACAGAAAAAAATCCTTCCTCAAAGGGACATAGTTGACAAATGAAAGATTCTCCTTTCATGACCTTAAAATAATCTAATATTTCTCCATTATTACACTAAGGAATAGCTGCAGTTTTATTTTTGGTCCCGACTGAATAAGGGCTCACCTTTCGATGGTTGCCATTTTCTGCTTATTGTGCGTAATAACTGACTTGACATTTGTGGTGCTCCAATGTGTCTTTCTTAATGTGAAGGAATCATCTGTGCATTAATGAACTGTCTTGATATATCTGCAAACCTTTCAAAGAAGCAATTAAGTCCTGTAAGAACTTGTATGAATGGCACGATTTATTGTAATCTGAGCAGAAGAAAAAGTATAAACAAAAAGCAATTAATTTTTAAAGGTGGCAATCAAGGCATATCATACAAGAAGCACATATATTGGACTTCATCTATATAGAGCATAATAACAACATGTTATTTTTTAAATGTCTCATCATATTTCAAATATTACTTTTGGGAAAATTTGACTTTATTACCATTCAAAGATTTTTAAATTAATAGGATACGTTTTCATCCATTAAACTAGGAAACTTAAATTAGACACAGAGAGAACATGAATATTCAAGGTTATTAAAGGAATAGTGAAATGAATCCTACTTGACATTGATAATCGCAGGATGAGTAGCAATTATGTTTTTTGTTGATAAATTTTTAATATGTATGAGAAGCCTAAGCATGCCATATACTATAGTTCATAAACTACTCTTAATAAATAACCATAAATGTAGTCAAATAACCATAATGTCTAAGTATTATCACTATGGCATTTGTTAATTTTTTTTCACATCTACCATGAAAGCAAACACCTGAAATGTCTAACAGTACAGAAGTGATCAATTAATGTTATGCACCAACAAAATTGTACACAGTACTTCAGGTGATGTGTACTTGTATAAAATGCATTTTCCATTCAGCATATATTGACCAGTTTTGTGCTAGGTCCCATGCTAACTGATTTTCATTCATTCTTATAAGGCTTATTTTAGTTGTAAGATCTAATGTATTTCTCCATTTTCTGACAAAGATCATTTGGATTAAAGTAATTTGCTCAGGGTTACATTGTTCATATGTGATGCAGCAAAGACCAGAAACATGTCAATTAAAAAATTTCATGCTCTTAACTCGTGAACCATAATATTCAGTGATGTTTTACTCTTACTGAGAAAAAAAATACTCAAATACATTCTGGCATAAAGTAAATGTTTAAACTGGATAGTTATACTCTAACAACCTTTAATTAATTCTTTTTTTTTGCCATTATTATTGCTTGTTATATTAGAAATATTTATAAATAGTTGACTTGGTGAAGGAGTTATTTGACAACTTATTTTTCCTCCAAGGGTTATAACAAGCTTCTGGTTTTTCAGTCAACTTCCTTGATTTAATCTTTGAGAATCTGTATCATATTAACTTAGACAGTTTGGTGGCTTCTCACTCAGGAATCTGCATCTTGGTGGGGCTGCCTCCATGCACTGCTGATCTGTGTGCCATGTCACATTTTTAGGAAGTCTGGAACATAGGGAGTGGCTCTGAATGGGACTTGTAGAAACAATAATATAAATCTGTAAACTTTTCTATGCAATTTGATTGGAAAATAAACTGAAAATGCTGTTATTTAGAAAATATCTTTTAAAATATTATAAAAACAGTGTTTTATTACATAAATTATTTTTTCATGGTTCATTCTCTTTTCCTGAAGTCCTTCTATTTGATTTTTGTAGGTCATTCTCAGTGTCAATTGTCAAAATGCCTTTATTGATTCCTAATACATGCCCTTTTACCACTTATTTTGTGCTCTGTTTAAAGACATTTAATACAATTGGACTATTTTTTAAATTAAATGTTTTCTTACTGTTTTCCTCCTATGAGATTATGAATTCTATGAAGGCAGGAATACTGTCATGATCACTACTGTATCACCAGGATATAGCACAGTGTCAAGCACATAACCAGTTTTTAATATATATTATTCAATTAAATGATTAAATAAAGAAATGGCTGTCTCATGTATATTTATAACAGATGTGTGTATATTTTTATTGTTATTAATTAAAAACAATACATATATACAGGAGTCCCCCACTTTTCAAAAGTTCCTGTTAGGCCACTTCACTTTTACAAAAAGATCTAAGTTAGTACCTGTTTCCACCAACTGAGAGAAATCTGAAGAGAATTTTCACTTTCACGAACACAGTCAAAAGCAAAAATAACGTTTAGCATTTGTTTTGCAGCAGACATTGTAGAAGTAGTGCGCAACCCAAGCAGCAAGAGTGGTCCTGCCAAGCTCCTTTCCGCAAACTACTCTCAGCATCTCAGCATCAAGCTGCCATCTCTTTTAACTGCGCCTGTGAGTATCTGTGCTTTATCTTGATTTATTTTGTGCATGTGGTCCTAAGATATCAAAAAAACCTTAAGAGAGCTCATTAGGGTGTTACACTTTGCATAAAACTGGACATAACTAAGCATTTCAATCATAGTGAATGAAATAAAGACATTGTGTGTGCATTGAATTTTAGGTCTGGGAATGCTAAAAAATTTTCGATACAAATTAATGGAAATTGCTTCTTCGTTTTATGCCATTTCGGCTTATGAAAGGTTTCATAGGGATGCTTTACCTAGGACTAGCCAGAAAAAAACTGTATTGTAAAAAATTGGGGAGATTGTATAATATGGTCATGAAATTACACTGATTTTCAAAAAAAAAAAACCTATCTAAAACTCACTTAGAGGGTGGTGATAGGAAATTTTTGGTTGGTCTGATAAGAAACAGAAGAATATTTTCAGGATGAATTGTCTATCGTGTGCCATTTTTCATATAGGAGATTTCTTTGACCGTAAAATCCACTCTTGACTTTTATTGCATCTTTCTAATTATTTAAGGTGAGCATAGTGTAAGCCAAAGGTAAAAATATTTGACCTTAAAAATATCAGGTTTATATATTGACCAAAGTTACCTCCTAATGACATTCAGAAATTGCAAGATGTGGGTATTGATTTTTCCATAATTATTTCCATAATTAATAATATAAAGAGAGTTGCCACCATTTCTTAGCCTTCCTTTTTAGAATGTTAGAGTTTAGCTATAATCAGAAGTAAAAACTCACACATATTAAAGCTAATTACAAGTATTTTTGCTTCATTTTCTTTGTTCTAATTTCAATAATCTTGAGGAAAGTTAGGAAACACATATTTATTTTCCACTTATTCAACAGATTTTAGTAGATGTGAACAAAGCAAACTGACACTATGACTTGCCAAATACTTTATAAATCTTCTTGGTTATGTACCTACTGCTCAATTTAAGAACAAAATTTTTCAGGGCAATGAAAAATACTTTCGATGTAATTATCCAGGTCATGAAACTGGGATAAAGATGTGAGTGTGACAGAAAGGGATTTTTGATGACTTTTTATTTAAGAAATAAAGAAAAAATAATATAAAAGTAAATGAATGTTATGGCTGAGGACAGATATTGCCTTCTGCTGTTTGCATTTAGCATATTCAAATGAATAGAAAATTTGACCAGGTAATTTGGACTTATAGTGTTGTTATTTCCACTCAAGGTTGGTAAAATAACATATTTTGTCTCCCTTTTATTTATAAAACCAACATATTTTGAGAATGTATAATGATGAAAATCTACCAATAAATAATGATCAAGCAAATTAAACACATAAATATCATTTGCTTTGAGGAACGTAAAAATTCCTTTAATCTTTTTCAAAGATTAAATGTGCTTTGAGGTATTTCATAATTTTACTGAGCATAGTTACATAATTTATTTTGCTTTTTACTCTTTACAATAAAATTGTGCTCTTAATATAATATCAATAGAAAAGATATGATGTACAAATAAAATACTTCTTTCTTCATTTTCAAAAATCACTTAACATATTGTGCTGATTGTCATAAAAACATCCTGATTTGTTTTGTAGAAATTAAAAACAGAGTCGAATGACATTTCAAAAGAACATGTTGATCTTTTTCATACTCATGAAATGAATAGAAGTTTCAGCAAACAAAAGCATCACGATATGGTAACGGTAAGCCTTTGACAAATTATGCGGCTATATTAAACTAAACGCAAACCAATTTCTAAAACTTCAATTCTCCTCAATACATTATTGTAGAATTTCTTTTAATTCCAGAAAGTCATCCATTAAGGAAAGGAAAATATTGTTAATTCATATTATATCACAGTCATGACTACAAATTAGTAAAGTAACCATAGCAACATGAAAATATGTTGACAAGAAATATTTTAAGATAAACTGGACAGAAAAAAATTCAGAAAAAACACATATGCTATAATAGTAATATATTTTTTACATATAAAAAGATATTATTCAAGTAAAATTCTGGGTCAAAACAAGTTATTTTAATTACAATAATGAATTCTTATATAAATCTAACAATATTTAGTTGATGACAATAAGCAGAACTAATTGGATAAAAGAAAAATTATATATGCTTTCCAGGTATATTTAGTAGCATAATTTTGAGGAAGGATGTGATGAAATTCTCATAATATTATATGGTAGAAAATTATTTGTAATCATATATAGAGTATAAATTATGTGTGTATATTTAAAAAGTCAACAGTGGTTATAGTATTGGCCATAAAATTATTTTCTTTTATTTTTTTGTTTTGTTTCGCACATTTGCAAACTAGCTTCAAATAAAATTCATTGTTTTTGAAATGGGAAAAATAATAACAGTATTATATAAATATAACAGAAGAAATCTCATCAAATATACTTAAAATAGTATATATGGTATATAGATTCAATGCAATCTCTATTAAAATCTCAGCAAGTTATTTTGTGGATATAGACAAGCTGATTCTAAAACTTACATGGAAACGCAAAGACACAGGATAGCCAACTCAATATTGAAAGATATATTAAAAGACAAGAGGACTGATACCATATATCTTCAAGACTTACCATAAGGCTAAAGTAATCAAGACAGTATAGTATTGGTGAAAGAAGGGACAAATCGAACAATGGAATAGAGAACCCAGAAATAGACCTACATTAATGTAACCAACTGATCTTTGACAAAGAGTGAAGGCATGCAATGGAGCAAAAATAGTCTTTCCAACAAACGGTACTGGAAAGCAACATTTGCATGGAAAAACAAAACAAAACAAAACAAAAGAATAAATCTAGATACAAACTTTACACCCTTCACAAAAATTAGGTTAAAATAGATCATAATCTGAACTGTAAATATCAAAATTATAATACGCCTAGAAAAACTACTGGGAGAAAACATTTGCAAAAAATATATCTGATAAGGATCTGGTATTGAAATATATGAAAACTCCTAAAACTTAAAAAAAAAAAAAATGGGCCAAAGATTTGAACAGAAACTTTAGCAAAGAAGATGTACAGATGGTAAGTAAACATATAAAATGATGTTTTACTTCATATGTTATTAAAGAAATGCAAATTAAAATAACAGTAAGATACCATTACATGCCCATTAGAATGGCCAACTTTCATAACAGGACATTACTAAAAGCTGGCAAGGATGTGAAGCAACAGGAACTCTTATTCATTGTGGGTGGGTATACAACATGGTACAGCCACTTTGGAAGACACTTTGACAAGTTTCTTAGTAAACTAAACTTTCTCTTACCAGCAATGACACTTCTTTGTATTTATTTACCCAAAAGAATTAAGAACTTATGTCCAGAAAAAAACCTGCACATAGATGTTTATAGCATTCCTCACAATTATATATGTGGATCTATCTATCATCTATCTATCTATATATCTATCTATCTATCTATCTATCTAATCTCTATCATTTATCTATCTATAGCTTTATTCATACCTGCCAAAACTGGGAAACACCAAGATGCCCTTCAATAAGTGAATGAATAAATAAATTATAAACACCATTAAGATTTACATTATAAATCTTAGCATAAACTATAGCTTTGGGGTGATAATGATGTGTCAATGCAGGTTAATCAATTGTAACAAATATACCACTGTGATACAGGATGTAGACAATGTGAATAACAAATGCTTATACTGCATAAAATACAGCAAATATTTAGTCTGCATTAATATACAAAATGATGGTTTTAAATGACTACTGGCTACTCAGTTCCAAATATTCAAGCTTATTAAAAAAAAAACTTGGAGAAAGAACACTCTTGGGTATAGATATTATGATTTAAGAAATAGAATGGAAAGGAAGTTCTTGCAACTAGGAAAGGGACCCAGGCTGAGTAAGGAGACAGGAGCTTTGGGGACCCAGTGCCATGAGCCAGACTCTGCCAGGGAGGAAGTGCCCCTAAGGCTCAGCTGAGCCCTAGAGTCTCCTAGCAGTGTAAAGCACAATATGGTCCTTCACTTTATTTCAATAATATTTAGTGAATGTATCTATATGTCGAGCACTATTTTAAACACTTGTAATAGAGTAATAGACAAAAAACATCCAAACCCTTCCCCTTGTGGATATTATATAACATGAGGTGAAGGGGGGAATGTGGGGAAATAAGTGAGCAGAATTTCAAGTGGGGACAAGGGCTATGGAAAATGATTTGGAAAGAAAAGAGGGCTAGAGAGCGTACCCAGAGGTGCTGGGAAATACAAAACTTTATATGGTGGTAGGAGTAGTCTTCAATGAGAAAGTGATTTTGGAGCAAATACCAGAGGGATCTAAGAGTAGGAGTCAAGTAAATTTCTGGGGAAAATGTGTCTAGGTAACAAACAAACAAACAAAAATGGTATATATCAGCAACTCTCATCTATCTGCATCTTAATAACAAAAAGCTCAACAGATCATTCTAATATGTGTTCAAGGTCAAGAAAACTTGACCTGCATTAAAGAGGTAAGAAAAAAGGTACAGAAACATCAACTTGGTTATTGCCACTGAGGGAAGAATTGTTTAATCCTACAGTCTCTACATATCAAATCAATACTCCAGATATCTGCTCCAAAATTTGGGGTCCTAAAATGAGGAATAGGTTAGAAGTTCATGACTTTGATTAGGAAATGAAAATAAGTGGAACCAGTTCCCCAAACCTGGCAAAACAAAACCCTCACCCAGATGCTTTAAGTCGAGAGAGTTGTCTCCAGCGTGTTCAGGACTGGTAGAAAACAGAAACTTCCTTTTACCTAGAGGTTAGAAGGAACATATAGAAAGGTCATGTTTTGGTGAGAAGAAAAGAAGTTTGCATCATTCTATCAGGATCCTCAGAACTCCAAAGAACTGCTGGAACTAATAAAGAAGCAAAACGAAATGACATGAAAACAAAACTATTTAGATTGGCAGCCAGTGTTTCCGTGAAAACCAAAGACCTATGTTTTTCATGGTGTCTCACAGTCAACGATCATAATCTTAACCATGGTGACTGTAAAGCGGTGCAGGTGTACCATGAGAATTTTGTGTAAAACTGTGACTTTAGTAGGCTGTACGATAATGACACAGGTTCAGAGACTGATCATTTGGGGGCAATTCAAAGAACGAGCCTTGAACAGAATGCTAGAGCTTTGAAGAGTTTAAAACAACCCTGAGTTGTCCAAATGAAGGGGTCCAGCCAGTGAATGAAATTTTGGGGTCTGGAGCTCAAGAGGAAAATTAGGATAGGTAGTAAACATTTTGAGAATTATCAATACATAGAAAATTACAAGTGTGAAATGGATTATATTGTTCATATATGCCATGCAGACATTGAAAGAGAAATGGGCAGAATGAAATCCCAGGACAACACTACATTTTAACAGCTAGGCAAAAGAAGAGGGTTCATGAAGAATAATGAAAAGAGACATAGGTGGCTAGAGAGTTATAAGAAATATCACATGGCTTTTAATGTGACCTGCAAAGTAGGTTAGCTACACTCCAAGTACCTATCAGGAAATATAAGTGCCAATATCTTGGTGCTCTGCTGAAAATGCAACCTTTTTTGATATAACCTTAGGGGTATGTAGTTTATCCATTCTACATAATCTATCTTTGGATCAACATCAGAACAGCTGAGGTTGCAAATACAAAGTACTTTATTTCAGTTTGCTTAGAACGGTTGTATTGAAATACCTTTGGCAGCAGTAATTATGAGATACTGTAAGATATAACTTTATTAACTTTTCTTATATTTTCTGTAAAATTGCAGTGCTCAATAAATCACCAGCACCAAGAATGTCTCCTTGGCCACTGTACTGGGAACAGTAGTGCCCTATATCAGTAAATTTTTTGTTCTTTCATGCTATCATCATTTATTGAACTGACAAAAATTTGATCTTCACATTGCCTGAAAGAGGCTAACCAGTGGCCTAACTTTAGATTACAGCAATTTAAGCCCTCATCTGGCTTCTTTTTACCTATTCTACTTTCCTTTTACTTGATCTCCTCTTAACAAAATTACATTTTTTGTGTTGTATTGTAAAAGTCAACTTAAAGTATGCTTCTTGTCTATTTACCTACTCAGATCTTTCGTTTATCCTCTTCCACCATGAACTATGTCTTGGGACATCAATCTCTGGCTTTAGCTTAGTTTTGGCTAATGGGGGAGTACAGCCTGGAGATCATAAGACTGGAAGATGGTGAGTTTGAGATATTTTTGTCCCATTATTTGTCTGCTGTGCTGAGATTTGGCAGCAGCTGCATCCTTTTCCAAAAGCCATACATCCTATCATGTTACTGTCACCTGTGACTGTAGAAGTCTCCAGTTTTTGGAGTTTTCACAAAATGCCTTGTTTCTTCATCTTAAACCTGGCTTCCTGTTACTGCCCTTAACCTGGTGTTTAGTCATCTTTGTTTGCTTCCCTAACCATACCCACACTTTGATAAAAGTTACTTCAATATTGTCTTTTATGAATGCTTTCAATGTCTTCTTTCCTTCTTAGATAGTGATTAATGATGTCTTCATACCATTTTCTATATTTTATCACATATATGGCTATGCAGGCATGTTTGCACATGTGCGTATAAGTGAACTAAATGAATTATTTCTAATTTTATTTTCTAATTTTATGAGCAAGGATTCTAAAATCCATAATGGAAAAAAAAATTACTAAAACTTTTCTTACTATCATTAATTATTCTTATTTCTCTCTCTGTAAAGTCACTTAAAAATAATAAAAGTTAACTTCTTCTATTCAGCTTCCACACTGGTCCCCAATCATCCTTGCCTCCTGGTATTCATACACTGTGTAGTCTCTTTCAACATTGTGTCAAGGTTGGTCTGTGCAACCAGAAGCATATGACAAAAGTATATGACATACAGAAAACAAATAAACCCATACTTCAATGGAAAATTGATTTTGACAAGGGTACCAAGTCTATGTAATGTTGAAACAACAGTTTCTTCCACAGTTCATAGTGAGACAACAGGATATCCGCATGCAAAAAAAATGGATTTGGACCTCTACCTTACAATATGTGCAAAAACTAACTCAAATGGAAGTAATTACCTCAATCTAAGAGCTAACCATAAAACTCTTAAGAGAGAACATAGGTATAAATATTCCTGGTTTGGATTTGGGAATAAAATTTTAGATATGACTCCAAAAGCATGAGCAACAAAAGAAAAAATATATAAACTGGAATTCGTAAAAATTTATAACATTACAAAGGAAGTAAAAAGATAACTTACAGAAAGGAGGCGACATAAAGACTCTTACAATTTAACATCACCACCACCAACACAGCCAAATTTAAAAATGAGCAAAGGTCCTGAATAGACATATATTCCAAACAAGATATACAAATAGCAAATAAGCACACAAGAAGATGTTCAAGCTAATTGGTCATTAGAGAAATGCATACAAACCCACAAAGGGATGCCACATAATATCTACTAGGATGAGTATAATTTTGCAAAATAAATAATAATAAGTTTTGGTGAAGATATGGAGAAATTGGAACCTTCCTCCATGGCAAATGGGAATGTAAAATGGCACAGCCATTGTGAAAAAGAGTTTGACGGTTCCTCAAAAAATAATATAGAATTACTATGTGACCCAGTAATTCCACGTGTAGGTATATATTCAAATGAATTGAAATTACGTACTCAGACACTTGGGTGCCAATGTTTATTATAGCATTATTCATAAAAGCCGAAGTTGGAAACAATCCAAGAGCTCACTAGCAGATGAATGAATAAACATCTGATATAGGTGACAACATGGATGAACCTTGAAAGCATTATGCTAAATGAAATAACGTGTGAAAGGACAAATATTGTATGATTCCGCTTACACTGAAGTATTTAGAATGATAAGTTGATAGAGACAGCAGATCAGAGTTTTTCAGGGACTGAATAGCGAGCAGTGAATGGGGGTTATTGCTTAAAAGTTACACTGTTTTTGCTTGAGGTGATGAAAAAGTTGTACAAATAGAGAGTGGCAATGGTTTCACAACATTGTGAATATGATCGACGTCATTGAACTACACTAGAAATAGTTAAAATGGTCAATTTTTTTGGTCAAATATATCTTACCACAATGAAAAATATCATTTAAAAAGCCAAGACAATTTCACAAATTAATAGACGGATGACAAATGTCACATTCAAATTGAGTGCACATTCTGTTATTATTTCTAGCCACGGGATGACAAACAAATGGATTGCTTAATACAAACAAATAATGCAAATGGAGGCAAAATGGCATATTGCCATGTACTACCCCCACATCTTTTCTCAATCTGAGCTGTTACCTATACTTTAATAAAAATGCATTGATTTTTTTAAATTGTGATAATATGCCACTTTTCAGATTAGGTTCTAAAGACTACACTCCCACCCTGTTTCTCTCTCCTCTCTCTCTCTCTCTCTCTCTCTCTCTCTCTCTCTCTCTCTCTCTCCCTGCCCCCTTCTTTCTCTTTCTCATTCGATTTCTCTCATCACCCACTTTTGGTAAAAGCAACTCCCATGTCCTCAGAAAACCCAAGGCAGCCTTGTGGAAGAAAAGACCAGATGACAAGAAACAGACATTGCCCACCACACAGTATCAACCACCAGACAAGAGAGTCGCTGTGCCTCCAGACAATACAGCCTCAGCTGAAATCTTGCATTCAACCTCATCATGACTCTGAGCCAGAAAGATACAGGTAAGCTACACTTGGATTTCTAGGTCTAAGAATCTATGAGAAATAATTAATATTTGTTGCTACTAATTTGGGGACTCTTCATTTTACACAAATAGATAATTTATATATTACCTACAATTAAGATTTAACATTCAGACACCAAAGAAATAATCTTTTGTGTTGGAAAAGTAAGATCACTTATTCTAAGACCAAAGTGAAACACGATTTTTATTTCCCTCACATTTTACAGGCTTGTGAAGCTAATTGAATTGTAAAACACTGTAATAAGTTTCCAGCAATTGTTTGCTTAGTGCAAAGAGCTGTAAAGGAATAGTAAAAATTGGTTCAAAGGGATCATTCAAAATATCAGCAGATACAGCTTGAAATCACCACCCATCAACAGAGTTTTTCAGTGGATTAAAATGTACACACCCTAGCTGCAGAGCAATTTATGATGATAGTTTATAATTTATAGAAAAAAAGTTACTTTATTTCAGAATCAAATTAATAGCTAAAATTTCAATGAGGCAAAAATTATTAGCATAATACTTAAGGGAAATAAGATTACCTCATAAATAGAAGCAACTGTGAGAACATATATCTCCAGATGATTTAATAATAGTGTTTAATTAAGTAATTGAAGTGATTATGAGGTCAAAGTGCAAATGCAATTATAAACCCAAAAGACTAATCCGCCTTCGAGTATTAGCAATAAAGATAATTAATATACTTTACATCTGTAAAAAATATATATCATCAACATATTAAATCTTCCCTATTTATGTGGAAATGAAGTACACAAATGTTTATGAAACTTTTAAATTAATCATTAGTTGACTTTCTGGTTCACAAAACAAAACTTGCTGGAAAAGGGGCAAAAATCCTGTTTATTTAAACAGTGTTAAGTGGCAATCTAATAAAATTAAGAGTAACAAAAGGAAAGTATTACTCTCTTTGGATCATCATAGGTAGAACTGTGCTTTACTCTTAAAATAACTTTTTTGATTCATTTGAATGTGTCTAGTTAACTGACAATCACAAATGTATCTAATGAACATGGTAATTGCAATGCGAGTGAATGCTAAACTTATGAAAAATCACCAAAGAATCAAAAACCACTGCCTCTTTGTTGAGGCCTTCTGAAGTGACAAAAAACAGTAGGGATTATTTATAAACTCACCGGTGAGAAAGGGAATATACAACAAGAGGATAAGAAATGTGTCTGGAAAATAAAAGCAGATGAAGATTTGAAGAGTGACCGTTCTCAGGGGCCATGGGTTAGTGAAGAGCAGCGGTTAGGGTGGGCAGTGTGAAGGGTGTTGATGTGGGTGTGGTGAGTGGGCGCCTGGTATGGCATGCCTATGCTCGAAATGCCTGCTTCGAGAGGTGGCAAAGTTAGGCGATGGGTGGCTGAGGTTAGCAGCAGTGGCGTTTTCAGTAGAAGCACTCTTTTCATTCTTTCCGGAGAGGAGACAAACTTTTAAGAATGATAGACACAAGGGAGTAACCTCCAAGAATGAAGACTTTTAATTTGAATGAAAAAATAGAATTCTGTAATTCTAGGCTAAACTATTTAAATGCTGTCAATAAATTAACCTTCCCCAATTCTGTCCAAAACAAATAACCAAGCACGTTAAGGTAATATTTCTTTGTCTTAAATTGTGCCACCATGGATAAAGATAAAGATTTGAGTGGAAGTTTATTTTGAGGAGATTTCAGGAAATATGCTTGGGGGGGGGCAGGGTTAGCAAGCCAAGGACAGAAAAGAAGATGTTTGGTAAGTGAAAGCAGGTAATTGTCATGGGTCACAAGAGATCCACCCACAAAGGAACTTTGAGAGACCACATGAAAAGCACCTCAGTGTTGTTCCATCCGCAGAGTAAGGAAGCTGGTTTATTTATCCATCAGCTCCACTCATCACTGGCTGAGGGCTGCTCAGGCAGGTGTTACAGTAGGAGGCAGTTGGCTTGAACAGAGGCTGTGAGTGCTGAAGATGCATGCTGAGCACCGCTGGATCCTGCCACATCCCAAAGCCACACTCAGTCTCAACTTCTATCCCTGATCCCATTCATCGCCTAACACTTGTCACACCCATTCAAACAGGCAGTCATTTTAGGTTTAGTCTCACTTTAAATTAGCTGTCAACTGCCAAGTACGGAATCCTAGTCTCGTGTTAAGAAAAAGATTAGAGAGTGTTCTCCAACCTATAATGGTTCGGAGTAAAGAGAAAAATATGTAATGAGAAGTAAAACATACTGTGGGTTCGTAGTGAAAGCATTTGAAAATTATTTCATGACTCAAGGAAGAGGGAATTATTATAAAGATAATAAGACATCTTTCCTCTATTCCTCCAATCCCTTTTTATAATGCACCCTGAGAACCTGATTTGGATAGTTAATACTACTATGAATGTATTATGCTATCTCTATAACTGCAATTCACATTTTAGTATGCATGACCGTCATCTAAAATTTTTGTTAAAATGCATATTACCAGACATCTTCTAGGGAATTTAATTCAATTGTCCCTGTGCGAGGTCTAGGACCCTTCAGTTCTAATAAGTGCCTCTAAATTATTTTAATACAGATGGGCCCTGAACCACATTTCAGGAATACTTTGTAGCATATTTCAGGGATATTTACATTTTAATTGGGAATACTGAAAAATAAACAAATTATTTTTTTCTGTACTGTCACCAATAGAAATTTATGAATGGAAGATCCAGAGAGAGTCGGATTCTGAAAATTCAAATATGAGAAGAAATAAAAATGTTAATATTTTAACTCAGTCCTTCACTCTGATTTTGACCTTCACCTCATCTCCACCTACATGGGAAAATTATAATGGATCTATTATGTGCAGCTGTCACCAAGAGAGGAATCAGAAGATGCTACGTTCAATAAGACATTAAAAATTTGGCAGGAGAAGGGTGGGCGGAGGAATTAGTATCCTTCAAAAGTTCTATAAATGTCATTTGTGGGCTGGAAATAATAGCAGTGAGTGCTGCATAGAATTGAGTTCCCTGATCTCCACGAGAAAAATAGGATCTCAGAGGCCAGATACCCGTTTTTTCATTAGAGACGGGTTAGGGGGCAGGAGAATATCTATAATGGTGGCCGAACAAGTATAGGCCCCTGAAGTGTTAGAGATGAACAGTCTGCTAAGGTGTTCCTTGACATCTACGGGGGAAGGGGGGGCAGGGAGGGGTGGAATCTAGGACTGATAGGCAGAATTCTTCACGTAAAACCAATGAGAAGGCCTAACATTTTAGTAGTTCCTGTATGCTGGTCATAAAAATGCAGACCTTTGACTAAAGAGGAGGGAAATACTAAAAGGGAATCTTACAAAATGGCCATAGGTTTAAACTGTGTGCACACTCTCTCCCACAGCATCCATTCTCAAGAGGGCCTGTGGATAGTCACAGGTGTGTGTGTGTGTGTGTGTGTGTGTGTGTGTGTGTGTGTGGATAGATCACTAGGAAAAAGTATAAATATTACCCATAACCTTCAGAGAAAGTCAGATGCTGGTTCTAAACTTGTAACGCTTCTCAGAGACCCAGTACCACACTGGCTTACCAGTCAAATGTGGGATTTTGGAGGTCAGGTAATAAATAGATAATAGAGAGATTTGATCCAGGAAAATTTACTAATGAAAGTCATGTGTTATTTTACAGATCACAAAAAATAAACTAGAATTCTACCTTGGTTTTATCATCCATGGAGTGAAGTACATAATGGCACAAGGAGCTACCCAGGAGCCCCTGAGCTACAAACTCCTGCAAAGACACTCAATCGGAAGAAGTGCCGCATCCCTGAGGCTTCGAGGAAATGATTTCCTTATTCAGGGGTCTAAGAGATGCAGGTGTGCTGATTCCTACATCTCCTGTTTGAACGGCTTGATTGTCCAGAACACGGACTGCGTAATGCATAATAGTACTCGATGTCTGCAGACCACATCCGATGTTATCAGCCAATTGGAGCTTTGGTTCCAGATACGGTGCCTTTATTCAAGCAAATTGACACAGCTCTTGGCACCTAAAAGGCAGCGTAAGCTTCCTTCCCATTCCTATCGGTAAGAAAAGTATGAAGCAGTTCCCTTTTACAAAGCATATTGAAATGAAAAATGTCTTTATCCTCTTCCAGGGTAAATCAATATACTGCTGTCTATATAAAAGAATATAAATAAAAGTTTCTACACTATCTTTATCAAACACTCTTACGAAGTTCTTTGACTTTTTCAAATATTTCATGTGAAAATTTTCTTCTAATTTGAAATTCCACTAAAATAAATTTTTCTTTCAGTACACGAATATTTCCAGTTTTATAATTATTTTCTTAATTATGGTATATATGCATGTATTGTTAATCTTTTCAAAGAAATTCTTCAGAACAAGTTTGTAAAATTTTTTTTAAATTTTTTGAAATTTTTCTTTTAAAGAAATCAGCACTAATGTCAGTAAAATATCCCTTTATGATAGTTATCTTATATTTTCTTCCAAAAATAAATTTTATATTTTATATCTATCATTTAATACATGTGGAATATGGCATACGATAGGTCTCCAACTGTACTTTTTATATGAACAGCAATGGCCCATGTATTGAATTGCCTAAACTTTACCCACTTATTTGAAATGCTATATCTATGATATATCAAATTTTATATATGCAGGGATCTGTTTCTGAGTATTATGTTTTATTTTTCTACTTACTATCATTCAGCAATGCCATAATAGTGTCTTATTTTTCATGTTTTTGTCTACGCTCTGGAAAATGACCTCAACTATTCTTTTATTTTTGTTTAAATTTCTGCTTTCAGCTTTAATTTTCAAATATTATTATTTTTGTTCTCTGAAGGTTCTATGTTAATTTTTTAAAATTAGTATTTCATTTTCTTCTTTCTTGTAGACAACTTCTTTTAGAGCTTACCAAGACCATTCTCTCTCTTTTTTAAAATTCTGTCTTCATTTAGATTGTTTTCTCCAGGCATTCACTGTGTTTTCTTTAGTTTTCTTTCATTCTTGTGGCTGAATACAGGCTTTCCTAAAGATTATTGTTCTTTGCAATCTCCAGTGGCCTGTGCAGTTACTGTTGACAGCTGGGGGTTCTAAAGGGTGAGCAGATGTGCTGTCTTACTAAGGGATTCCTTTTGACTAGAGAGTTTAAGGCTGAACCCATTGATTTTAGATCTGAGTTCAGGGAGATTGCTGAGGGAAATAATATTTCACATATAGATTTTATGCTAGGTGTCTAGTGGTTTACCACCTCTTGAGAATCAACTTTCAGTTTTCAGAAAAGGCTGAAGGTCTGGTGTGTTCTAACTGCTCCCTGAATAGACTTTCCATCAACTTATGCAAATAAATCTATTTCTTTTTCATCAAATCGATAATGACTTTACCAGATTCAAGGTTTTATAAACTTAATTTCTCTTACATTTTCTTCTGCTTTTATAATTCTTTTTCTCACCTTCTTCTCAATTAACTGGAGAAACTTTAGTATAACTTTAATATACAAAGATGTAACTGGAATACTTCTTTGTATAATAAAATTATTATAGGTAATCAAAAGAAAATGTGTTTAGTGAAAAGCTTCTATTTACTTATATTTCTTTTTGAGATTAATTGTTGATGTAGCAGGGATTTTGTAGGGATGCATTACATATTCGACTATATAAAGTAAATTACTCTCTGGACCACGATTAAGACACAAACTTAGATTTACAGTTTATGGCAACTGTGCTCTTTGTGCATTTTTTTCTGGCTTTATATTAAAATATTAAGTTTTGAAAGATTCCCAGTAAACTTTCATGAAAATTATAGCATTAAAAAATTCCAAAATATAGATACAATTATTTAGGAATTATTTTTCAGGTACTTATTTCTTCATCTTCCAAATATATAGAAACTATAACATATGAGGTGAGTTGTTGTATTCTCTTAACTTTTTAATTTTTGAAGAAAAAGAAACAAAAAGAAAACAGTTTCATTGAAATGAAGAAAACAGTACTTTTTATCATTTCTCAAACATTTTCCTTACAAAAAGGTGCCCTATGTCAGCCATTAATTTTTTAAATTGTTTTCCATAATTCCATAAGTACAGTTGTTCTGCTGTGCATTTCAATTTGTTCCAAAAATAATTCTACTATAAATGTATTCTGCTTTTTTTTTTTTTTTTTTTTTTTTTTTTTGCTTTGGCAGAACACCTTGGTAAAATTGCAAACAGCCAGTAAAAGTGCATTCTTTTGTGCTAGTTGGTGAGACAGATAAAATAAATTTAACATCTGTTTCCAAAGATACTTTTATTATATGAAGGTACTCAGAGCTTTGAACCTCAGAGTTTCAGCTTATAAAGGTTTGGTTGACATTATGACTAAGGATTTAAGAAAGGCTTAAGATAATTGTATTAACATTTGAGAATGCATGGTCCAACATACTATGGAAAAGAAATGGAGTATTTTCATACAGACGAAGAGAATTTGCTCCTACTCTTAGTCATTGAATAATTACAGCTGATCAATCAGTCATGCTAGAGACACCTTTGAGAAATATACCTAAAATAGCATTTTAGTTCTTTCATTTGGTAAAGAGAGTTTCATTTTTAAATATTAAAGTGAATCATTAATTTAACTATGTGTACTATGAATTATACATATTCACATCCCAAAAAGAATCAGAAAAAATAGATAAAATAATCCTTCATTATTTGCTTTCTAAAACATTATTTAAAAATATACATTCATTTTAATTTTTGCAACTAAGTTTTATATGTTTTTAAAATTTTATTTCTCTATATACTGATTTCTTGAGGACTTTGATGTTTCTTATTGTATTTTCTCATTGCAACAAGTATTTGTTTAAAATATTAAGTAATTTTGTAAATTTGCTTATTAAACCAAAATAATGATCATAAATATGATAAACCTTACATACTAAATTTAAGATTTAGTTACAACTTAAAAGTTATAGTTTCCTAAGGACTTTAAAAGTATTTTTTGCTTTATTATCATGTTTATCAAAAGGGTTATAAAAATGTCAAACCATTTGTAGAGTCAAAATAATCATCTTTCTTTTTGATATTTGACTTTCTGACCCAAGCATTTTAGTTAACTTAGAAAGTATGATAAATTAATTTACTTGTTAAGAAATTGGTTTCCTTTTTGTTTATGAAACTTTAGGAACAAAAAACTAAAGGAAAGAGATGTAAAATTTTGTCACTTAAATGTTATCAGATTAAAAAAGTCATGCTTCTTCTAATAAGTGAAAGAGAGAAATGTCTCCCTCAAGGAAAACGGGATCATTTCATTTTACTCCTGACAACACATCATGCATATCCAAACAGGTTACTATGAATGAATAAAAATCATATTTTTAATGTTACATAGTATTTTGTAATATGGATGAGTTATAATTTTATCCAGTGATTTCTCTATTAATGGCAAGTCAGACAGAATATTTCAACAACTTCACTACTAAAAATAAGAACAATAAATATCTATGTCGATATAGCTGAATTCTGTCCCCCAAATGTATATGTTGAAGCCCCAAACCACAACTTTGAATTCAATTTGGAAGTGCTTCTTTAAAAGACTATTTAAATTAAAATGAGGTGATTAAGATGTGCCCTAATGCAGTAAGACTGGTGCATTTCCTTATAAGAAGAGATTAGAACACAGACATGTACCCGGGAAAGACCATTTGAAGACACAGGAAGAAGATGGCCATCTACAAACCAAGGAAAGAAACCTCAGAGGTGGCTAACCCTGCGACACCCTGATTTCAGACTTCTAGCCTCCTGAATTGTGAGAAAATAAATTTAGTAAAGTCACTTAGTCTGTGGTCATTTGTTATGATGGCCCTAGTAAACTAACACAAAAGTATAAAATTTGTAGGAGATGTACATTCATTGCATATATATATATATATATATATATATATATATATATACAACAGGTATTTCTAAAATTTCTAAAATGTTTATAATAATACATAATGCAAGTGTCTATTTGCCAAGGTTTTGTTTCTCTTTAAATTTTCTATATGTTTAATTATTAAAAACTGAAACATACTTATGTATATATGTACATATATAAATAATGTAACACAACTATATTAATAAGTTAATATATATGACATATAGAAAATCTCAATTTATTTTTCAATTACTACTGGTTTAATTAAACAGTTTTTATATTTGCTAGGCATATAGATTCTTTTCTTGTTTTGTTCAACTGCTGGTTTCGAATCATTTGTACAATTCTTGGTTAGTACAGGCATTGCTCGTTGTCTATTGTTTTTCCTCCTTGAAAAGAAACAGGGTAAATCAGTTCCAAAAGCTATAAAACAAGAGCTAGTAAGACATCTCAAGGGAGAGTCAGGTGGCGAGTGTATCTTTTTCTTCGTTTTCAGAGACAAAAGTAGTAGTTAGGTTCTCAATGTAAATAAATAAGTGATAGCATATGTTATAATACATATGTTTTCTGGATCTTAAATTCCTTATTTATAAAAAACTCAAAATTGACTTTAAAGCACATTTGGGCTTTCAAATTCCTTGAATCATAGAGTTGACTATATTGTATAGTAGAAGATTAGTTTGGTGGAGTAATAATAAGCAGGTAATTTACTATTAAGTCTATTCAGTAGTAACATGATTTTTCAAAGCAATAACTACAGTGTTATTCATGTAGGTTTAATATGCAAAATGGAAATTTATGTCTTGAATTATCATTTAGAAAAATTAAGCTACAATCTAATATTTAAACTGACATTTAATTTCACAATAACTGATTACAGTATTACATTTCATTATATTTTGGAACCCATTATAGCTTTATAGTATTATAAATAATTTATCTTTTTTTCCACTGCTTCTTAAGGTATATAAATATTATATAGTATGTTTGCATTGCATCTATTCTTTTCATGTTCACATAATTTATCTCATTTTACATATTAAATACCTTATTATATCCTTGAAACTTTAACTGATATATTAATTTAACACTATCGGTAAAGTGTTCCTACATACTTTCCTTTCTTTTTAATTTACAGAGTGGGGAGCATTTAATGTATTCATATCACATACAAATTGATATATGACAACTCTGTGCTCATTGAGACTTAACAAACACAAAAAGGATTCTTGAAAATTATTATGGCATTAATTTAATTATATCTGATTTCAACTAAAGTTTTAAAAAGAATATTTTTTAACATTTCAATAATTTGATAATGATTTTCATTAAACTCTGATCTAATGTAATTATACATCTACATTTATACACCAAATAAATAACAATCCCATTTTGTTTTGAAGCAATACATATTATAGATATTCTAGGAAATTTTCATGGAAACTGTCATCCTAAGTTTTACATTAAGAATACACCTTCTAAGGTTAATATCTCATTTGGCTATTTTCACATTAAAGCCACACATTATTAAATGACACAGCAGAATCATGCAACATATTTTACTTTATTGTCAACAATTATTGATTAAAATGAATACTGCTTTCAAATGTTTTGGTGCTATAATAATTCATTTAAATATTTTCATGAGCATTAATTTTTTATAGTCCCTTTTCTTATAGTGGTAAATATTGCACTTTTCTTATAGTGGTAAATATTGCACATGAATATATCTATTCATGAGTATCCTTGTTTTTAAGATTTAGATATATAATTCAGAATGAAAAATTTCTATAATTCAGTTCTTTACAAAAGATATATTTAATGATAGAAAATAGATTGATAGTTAATATATATTCAATATATTTTACTTTGGGAAAACTGGAAATTAACTATCTAAAAAATTATAAAATACTTGTAATATTATAGTCATAAATTTTGATTAATAAACTTACAATATAAATGAAGAGGATATATATTGATAATAATGTTGTAAAATAAGAAAACATCTTTTTTAGGTATCAATGGAATGTCTCAAAGTACTTTTTAAAAAATAAATATTTCAAATTCTCTGATGTCAATGAATTAACATTCATCAAATGTATATAAATCCAAAATTCATAACCGCTTGAGAAAAACATCAATACATACTTGGCTTCCATTGAAATCAAAATTTTACAAAAGTGTTTAAAAATGTTGAAAATTTGTTTTATTAATTTATTGAACAAGCAATATTGAAAAAGTAGAACTCTGATAAAAATTGTTATTTTTAATCATAAGAAAGAATATACATATTAATGGTTAATTTGGGAAAATAAATATTAAAAAGTAGAGTATTACTGATTAATACCTTATGGCTAATAAATATTGAAAAAAACAAGAAGTCAAATAGAAATTTTTTGAAAATGAAGTAGCTAAAAGATAAATTATTGTGATGTCTATCTGGCAAGAAATATCTAAGTAAATTTGTACTCAAACAGAATATTGTGAAAATCCCAAGTACGTTTGGATTTTTATAAAAAAAAATAAATGAAATAAATAAGAGTGTGCTGAGGACTTTATCCACTGGTACTACATTTAGAATGAAGGCATGGCTACAAACTAGCTTTCTTTGGAGCTTCAAGAGAGTAAGTTGATCACTTAAAATAAATCGTACACATAGAAATTTAAATGCAGATGTGGCCTATATATAAATAATGACTCTCTCTCCCAAGAGAGAAAAAAAGAGAGGTTTAATACGTATATATTTGAGAAATAGCAATTTGAAACAACATGTAATTTTCATCAAATAATTCATGTAAAAATTTGCATATTTTCAATGCCTAGATCCTGCTTTATCTTCAATGCCTAGATCTGCCTGATGCACAGTAGATACTCAATAGTAGAATGAATGAATGAATGAGTAAATGGATGAATGAACGAATTATAAGGGAAAAAAAGCCTGAAGTGCTGATTTTTTTTTTTTCCTTTTGCGGATATGGTTAACAAGTGACATTTAACTATATCCAGCATTTTCAAGAATGTGAGGGAAAAGACAGTCATTTAAAAATATCGTTATTAAGCTATTTGTTAATTATTTTTAAATTTCAAAATGTGAATTCTTGGGTAATCTAAGAAAATGTTAACTAGAGTTCTCTCGAACATCATAGTGAAAAGGATGCAAACAATGAAATATCTTTCCATGAATGTGAGGATGTGCAGAAAGCCACTCAAAGCACCAGGAACCTTGGTAAATTTCTAGGTAGAGATAAAGTAAAACATAGAGCCAAAGGAATATAAACAATACATAAGGTATTCTAATGACTCAAGCAAGATTCTTTATGTATGCCAGACGTTTACAAACATCTAAGTGTGTCAAGCAGAGGGTACTTTTGGAATGCATTTGTCATTGTTTACTTTCTAGGCCAAAGAATAATTAGGCTGAATTTAGTTTAAGTTTAATATGTATCTTGGGAATTTTCACAACTGTAATTTAAAAGCTATAATCTTATTTATTATAACTATCTCTATAAACATAATGTTTAAAATATTTAGAACTCAATTAAAAGTAAGACAGATTTATTATTATATAAAGTATGCATTTTTCAGTAAAAATTCTAGTGGTATGTTTCCTAGAAAGAATTAGAAGCATCTTTATATTATTAATAATACACATACTGAGTAGAACTATCTGACTGAAATTTAATGTTATGCATCTAATTTTGAACAAGTCAACCTAAATTTGACTACAATTAATCCTTTCAAGTTACCCTCAAGCGTGTTTTATTCATGAAGTCATACAGCAGAGCATTAGCTCAAAATAATTAATAGAATATTTATAAGAATCTGGAAAATTACCAAAAATGCAATGTGCTTGCAAATTCTATGTTTTTGCATGCAAAATGACAATATTATCAGGAAAGTAAATCATGGAAGCAAAAACATTGCATTTATAATTTGATAAAAAAATAAATTGTTATAACACTATAAAAAAATAACTTTAAGAGAAGACTGTTTAATTGGCTGGTGAGAGTCACTTCCCAACAGGATATCTCTATATTTATAATACCTCCATTTACCAGGCAAGTCTATGCAATGTAGTTCTTCATGAAAATCATCACCTAGTAGACAGCTGGCCACAGATATTGATTTCAGGAAAATTATCTCTTTCACTAGCATTTATTAAGAACCTATTTACACGAGGCATTTGTTCTTGGTGTTACAAAACTATTTAACAGAAATAATAGAAGGTTTTAAATGTTGCTGTCTTCTGTACAGTCATCGTAGGTAATTAACATTTTAGCTAGATTGAACTGAGCCATAAAACAACGAATAAAAGCACTTTTATGTTTGCTTTCCTTCTTATAAAATAATATATATTTATTGGAGGAGAAGACTCAGGACATACACAAGTGTATAAAGGATAAAATCCACCATAATTCTGTCAGCTAGTACTAGCCATAGTTAATATGATTCCACATTTTTTCCCCTGGTCTTTTAACACATCGGATTATAGTGACTATCAATCATACACATTTTCCATGTAATTAAATACTCATAATGCACCTTGATGTAAGATAGATTTTTAGAAGGGACTGTATAGTGTGAAATTCACAAAGCTGTGTAGCATGGAGATGAAATCCAAGCTGAGGAGCCAGTCAGCAGAGATGAGATTCTGAGTTCTGTCTCCACCAGCTGAGTGTGTCAGCTTGATAAAATGGCTCAATCTCTCTTTATTCCCATTTTCTTATCCTATAAAATGGTAATAAAAATAATTCCTACCTCACAGGCTTCTGACAAGGATGAAACCAGCTAACATGTAAAATTCTTGAAAAACGTAATAATTAAAGTCAAAAGATTGTAGCTAACCTTTTTTAAGCTCATATATTTCCAAATAGCTTTCCAGAAACAGTGAACATACTCTTTAGAAGTAAGCTCTTCAGTAGTAAGTTGGTTCACACACATGTACACACCACATGCACACACACACACACAAACATAAACACAGTATTAAATGTGTGTATAATAAATTAAATTATAAGGCATAAAAAATACTTAAATCATAACATTTTAACTTTATGAAAATAACCTTGAAGCAGAAAAAGAAACTGGAAAAGATAACCAATTACAAGGCCATAGAAACTGCCTCTAATCAGGAACCATAGAGTCAAGAGGTCTCACCTTCATTCATTTCTGGTTAAACCACAATTAGATTTATGTGGTTTTAAAACAAGACATCCTAATTCTTCCTAATGTCTACCTATCTGCTTAAATACACACCATCCAAATTGTTAGAAGCTCCAGCAATTCCAGTTTATACTACCTTGAAATTGTCTTAACTTTTTATGCCATTACGTATGGACTTCATCCTCCGTTATGCTCTTTGGACCTTATTTATACGGTACCCTGGCCTTCTCCTTTTGACTGTCAAAGGGTTGGGCTCTCGTGCCTAATAGATAGAACAATGTGATGACACACATGTCTTCGTATGAGCTTTACATAGAAAAGCTGCTTAGACCACTATGTCTATTTCCTCTCACTTATTGTCAGTGTCATTTTTCAATAGCCCATCACAGGATTTTTTCCTCTCTTGGCTAGAGATTCAGTCTTTCACGTCACCATTTGGAACTGCTAGCAAGATTGCTCACAATGCCAAATTCATCTCCACTAGTCAGACAAAGTTTAGAAATGCCTCAGTTGAGGAATCGTTAAAGCCCACAGAGCTTGAGGGTGTATATGATGATTGAAAAGATTCCACTGAAATGTACTCATCCACACTTTTTTGGGTTCTGGGTTTATAATTTTTCAAGATATTTTATATGACACTTAAATGGCATTATTTAAACAAGTGTGCAAATTTGCAATATGTATTTCAGGCAATCTGTCTACTGCCCAAAATATTCATTGTTATACCATTAAGGTTATTTGAGGTTTCTGTACAGCAGACATGGCCATAACCTATCACATCACTGATTTCTTTTTTAATAAAAAAATTTATTGTTAGATTAATAAGACTTCAAGATTTATTAGCCTATAAACATCTGTTTGCCTAACGTATTAAATTTTATAGAATATATTTAGCCTAGTTTGAGTGAACGATTTTTAAAATGATTTTTAAAAATGCATTTTATTCTTTTGCTAAAAGAAATAGACCTCTCTCCCGAAGTTCAATTAGCCTACCTTAACTATCCTAACTGAGATTAGTTTAGTCACTGAGATTTAGATTTTTTGAGTAAATTACAAAATCTTTTGCATGAAAAAATAGAAATTTGGTACTATGGGCTCTTTTAATTTTATTAGAGCAAATCTTGTGAAGATGCTTCATTTATGTAACAGAGTGTAGTCATTTTTTCTGTGTTCTATTTTTGAATGATTTTTCCCTCTGGCATGAAGAGCTTCTTCAGCAAAAAAAAAATAGAAATAAACAAATAATAAAATATCAGCAAGTACATGTAGCATTTCCGGTGTACCTAATGGATAGAGTCAGTTTCGGTATTAAAATACTAAATAAGCAGGGCTCAAAGTCATGAGAAAGATGCCAAAATTCACACAAAAAATCATTAAGTTTAGTTATGAGCAGTGCCATCCCCTCGGTTCCGGGCTCTGTGTATTTTAGTGATGAAAGAAATGGAACAACGTGTTGATTTAGAGTATGTAACATTGCCTTTAGGACAATGCCCTAACCTTAAAAGGCGCTTTCCCCCTCAGGCGGCACTATATTCGGGTGCCTGCCTCCGTACGTGAGTGACCGGTTCTTGTCCAGTGCTTGTGTGAGCGGTGCACTTCTGCGACTGCTGCCCGCGGAGGAGCAGGACTCTTCCTCGAACGTGCTAACAGCTGTCACTTGTTCGACCTCAGGACACGTGGATTCTAAGACTGTGGGCTACTGTCAAGAGACGCAGCTACATATGACTTCCTAAAACCAACCTCCATTTTTGCTATTTCTATTCAGGTTGTTATTGTAAATTATTCCCGAATTTTTGCCATGGCTTATTTCATATTCAAATAATCTGTCCTAAAGGCAAAGGAAGTGAAATAAACTGCTCAATGTTCTTCTTACTGGGACTATTTCCTTTCTTTCACATCTTTCTGGGATAGGCTTTAATGGACGAAGACACCTTGAAAGTTCATTTTCAGCTCACATCTCCCTATCTGTACATAGTTAGATCCTTATTAATCTTCAAAGAAAACTACGTGATTTTTCATAACGAAAAAATCTACCCCTCTAAACCACTTACACACTTTGATATCACTGCATACATTTTCCTAACAGCACTTATCATCTAGACCAAAGTATATTTAGTTACCTGCTCATTGTATGGATTTCTAAGTTTCCCACTAGTCTAAGGTTCCACAGGCACCTTATTTCACTATGGACTCTCTTACCCAAAATCATAGGTATCAGCATACATTTTATAAGCCTATGAAAATACCATGTTATCAGAAAACAAATGATCAGTATGCGTAGGAAAAAAATCTGTATTTTTTTTCTCTTAACATTTATTTCATCTACAGAATAGTCTAAATTGAAAATCAAAAAGGGCCATAATTTGCTTAAATATCATTTTCATGATGTGTTCTGATAACACTCCCAATCTATTCCAATGACACATTTTCATCCATTGAATCTTTATTTTATACAATGACTTTTTACAAGAGCTTGTCTTTATTGATGGAGTTTTATTTTTTGTATTTAAAAAAATTCATATACTTATAAATTTACGAAAGCATTATAACTATGTCATAAATCCTGCACGCTGCTTCTTCAAGTGTCAACATTTTATCCCATGGTGGTAGACTTGCTTATAGACCTGGGATCTAGGCCTGAGATATAAATAAATTTACTCACTTTTTATTTTGCTATGTCTCCGTATATCTCAGGTTCGCTCATCATAAACCATACCTAAAAGAAATAGAATGACATTTGTTTAGCCAACATCAGTTAAACGTCATTTTTCATTCTAATAATTTGTTTTAAACTAAAGGTATAACACAGGGTTTAATAATAGTGCTGGAAAATGATATTTGCTCTTAGTTATAAGGAACTTATAGACTTGCAATGGGAAATGCAGAAGATTTAATTAATAAGTGCTGTTCTGTATCACTGAGCATTTATCAATCTGCAAAAATGGTTCTCTCGGAGAATATAAATGGAAAAATATAAAATAACACCTGTGGGACAGAGATCGTAAACAGGCAGGCAACAACTAACAGCATGCTGATTTACGCAGCATGATGTTTTACATTATTTTTACAAAAAAGATTATTCATGAACAGTTGCTCTTCATCTCTATGGGTGAATCACAAACTCTCAAAATTGGATGATATTTATGGACACTTTTTGAAGAGTCAATATAGTCCCATGCATATTCATTTAAAAACACAATTTTTCATGAAATGACTTACTCTCTAAAGTCAAACTTGCAAAGAGTGTAAGATTAAGGAGCTATATTGTATTATTGGGCGTATATATTATTTTATTAGTGTAAATTTGAGCATGTTCCCTTTTAATTTAAAAATAGTTTCAAAATGTCCTATTTTTAAGCACATTGACATCTAATGACATTTATCAAAATCAGGAAATTATCATATACTATTGAGGACATGGGAACTTAGCTTCGTATATATTAACTAATCAATCCACTCACTTGTTTAGAGGCAGACCTTCGCTTGCTGACGAACTACTGAATTATTCTGAGAAGGTTGTACAAGGTATAAAATAGAAATCATCTTGCTTCTAATATCTATTTGAGTGCTTTCTTTACTTTTCATCATAATATTGCATAGTAATAAAACTTGAAGTTAGCAAATTTGAAATACTATATTAATAGGAAGAAATATTTTCTCAAACTATTTAAAGATAAAGTGTGTCACTATAATTCAAAACTGGGAATGAGTAAGTGGAAAAAGATTAGCTTTTGAAAGAATGTTTTTTGGAGAACTTTGGTATTATCTGTTATTAAAATTCTGTTATTAAAATTATATAAAGCATAATAAAATTTTATAACTACTTAGGTACATAAATATTCCCTTTGGTAAATTAAAGTGGATTATGTAAATATTTCTAATAGAACACATATAAGCATTATTTTTAAAGAAAGAATATATGTAGAACTGCATTAAGATTAAGATGTCAGTCAAGAGTACAAAGTTTCAGTTATATAAGATAAATGAGTTCTGGGAATCTAATGTATCAGGTGGTGACTAAAATTAACAATACTGTCCTTACTTAAAATTTGCTAAGAGAGTAGATCCTAAGTATTCTCAGCACAAAATAAACAAACAAAAGCTAATAACGCAAGGTTATTAACATGTTAATTAGCTTGATTGTAATGATTATTTTACAATGTATACATATATCAAATTGCCAAATTGTGCACCTTAAATGTGTACAGTAAAAAAACAGAATTGCTTTACATTAGATGACACCATTAAAAGCCACATACATTTGATAAAGCATCCATATATAAGATATGCAAAAAACTTTTACAAATCAAGTAGCAAAATGCGGAATACCTAATAAAAATTGGCAAAAAGACTTAGGATGACATTTTAAAGAAGAGGCTTTCAAAATATCAGTAGATACATGACAAAGTATTCAACTTTATTAGTCACCAGGGAAAAGTAAGTTAAAACCTCAATGTGGTTTC
Organism: Eonycteris spelaea; assembly: GCA_003508835.1. Lineage (NCBI taxonomy): Eukaryota > Metazoa > Chordata > Mammalia > Chiroptera > Pteropodidae > Eonycteris > Eonycteris spelaea. The sequence goes on from PUFA01000021.1 coordinate 16,244,867, forward strand.
CACCATAATATCTGTTCTATTAATGACAAATCAGACAATAATAAGTGCTGATGAGAATGTGGAACAACTATAACTTTAATACTCTACTGTTGGGGTATACATTTTTCCAACTAGTGTAGAAATTTTTTTGGCAGCTTCTACATATACAACACTGCAAGTCAGAAATTTAACTCCTATGTCAGGAGACATATCTGAAAAAATGTATTCACATATTCGGCAAAAATTTGACAAAAATATTCATAGGACAATTCTTATTATTTACAATTTAGAAACAACTCAAATGTCCACAAACACCAAAATTGCTAAAATATTGGTGAATTAATAAAATAGAATACTATATAGCAATGAAAAAATATTACCACCTGAAACAACATAACAACATAGCTGACTCTTATAAAATAATGGAAAATAACATTTAGTTAATAAAACCAGATATACAAAGTAGTGACATATCTAGATAATGTGTATATATACACATATATAATATATATCACTATATATGTATATACCCTTGAAGATATAAATATACATAGATACAAACACATACATATAAAGTTTCAAAATAAGCAGAAATAAAAATTAATATATAGTGTTAGAGTTTAAATAGTGGTTATTTTGGGAATAGGCTAATGATTAGAATGATAAATAAGAGGGGTTTCTTAGTTGCTTGTAATATCTATTTCTTAATATGAAAAATTTCAATATGTCATGTAACTAAACATTGCATATAAAATGTAATAAAATATAATAGCTACATAGATTAATGACCATGAAAAATGTTAATATCTCTTGATAAATAAAAGTAAATTTATGCTGTAAAAATATATCATAATGAACATAAGAGTATAATGAGGCTTCTATACAAATTTAGATTGAAAATGAAGACATATAATACTTCTCAAATTTTCGGAAAAGGCTTATATGAAAAACTACAGGATAGAATTATGAATGCTGAGTTAAATTATAGGAACCAGATTAATTCCAAAAGCAATGGCATTCTAACTAACAGAGCTGTCCAGAAATGGATTGGAATGTTCCTTCGATTCATGAGTCCCATAATCATCAGATTTACTGAGAGGATTGATTTTCATTTTTAAAGGTTATTTATCCAGTCATTCGTTTTGTTTTGTTTTGTTTTTGTCAACAATTACTTACTGAGAATCGCTGATGTTATATATTTTTCCAGGAGTATCCTGTAGACTAGATTTTTTCATTGGCACATATGTAGATTAAATAATACTTGTCATTATTCATTTTAACTCAAAAATCAATAATAGTCAAACTAAAGTGTGATATATCACAGTAGTTAAATTCATGCTGTGAATTCAGACTTTGAGGGCTTGAAACTCTTTCCATAGTTTACTGGCTCAGTCACCTGGGTAAAATTATTTAGGCCTTCTAGTCCTCCGTTTCCTCAACCGTAAAATGTGAACAAACTGATTCCTACTGCATAAAACTTTTCTGAATATTAAACAAATTTCATAAGTAAAACCATTAGATCTATGCTTGGCCACTCTGAAAGCATGAATTGTGTTTATGCTATAAGAGTTATATTTAATGTTATTATTTTAATTCAGGTAAATTAAACATACAGACACATTTACATGTTTAAATCTCTGAAGGATAATTATTTTCATATTTATAATACTACACACATACATGTTTGTTCAAATGTAGATGATAGATAAATCATTTGATTGATGATAAATAGATGTATGAGTGTGTAAAAATTTTTTTTAAATCTTTGACAGATAAATTATTTTTAACAGAAGTTTAGTGGCATTTTAATTATATTTACCTTATAAAAAATTATACCACACTTTCCTAATCAATTCAGGCATTTCAGATGTCCCGTCTCCCTCACTGCATGTATATGCTTCAAAGTTGTTTGTTACTTGGTCAACAACTTTTCTCCTTTCACATCTAGAAGTTATTCGGTTTTATTTCTCATTTCATGGGTCAGTTGCTTTCTTTGTTCTCATCCATGAAGGATAAACCCAACCTTTCTTATTGGATTAGAGGCAGGTAGTATGAGTTTTAACTTTGTTATGGATCTTGGTTTGTCACAGATGAATTGCTTCTCTTTGATACAACTTGAGCAATCTATCTAGTATGTTGAAAAATGCTGTCTCTGTGGAAGAAGAAACACAATTCAGACCAAGGAGATGCTTCTCTTACTTAAAATGAATGGTGGCTATTGGTGAATGACAAATCCACAGTCAGTTTAAAGGTGCTAGTCAATTGTCTGTCGAAGGACAGATATAGTTGAAAAAAATTTATAGATTGCGTAGTTGTTCCATGGGCAATTTCTCTTTGAATGAGTTAAACTACTAAATGTAAATAATAAAAGCCAGAAGCCTATAACTTATTTTTGTTTACTCTTGTAAGTGAAGTAAGAGAAAAATAGAAATCTTATCATTTTCTAAATGCACAAATGAGAAAATTAGCTATGCAGGCTTATGAAAATGTTTGGGAAAAGCTAAAGTGGAAGCAACTGAGATGTGAGATACCTCTCTGTCTGTCTGTTTGTCTCTCTCTCTTTCTATCTATGTATTTATATGTATAATATAAATAATATGTATTAAAAAGTTATTTATATATATATTAACATATATATGTGTATGTAAAATCTCTTCTTTTAGGTAAAAGTCCTACTTTATTTCCCTCATATGATATGATTGAATTTTAGAGGTCATTTTGGTGTCTATAAATTCAGAAATAATGTGTATTCTTTGAAATTTATGTAATGATTTATTTTTGAATAAATAAGTATTTAATAAAATAATAACTGACTTTGTGGTTTAAAAGTTATCTGAAGAGTAGTGCATGATTCTCAGAATTTTTAAATATGATGTAAATAAAAATTTATATTTTTTTTAATACTGATTCAAGTAAATAAAAAAATATTGATCATTCTAACATGTTTCACTGAATTTCTGGAGATTTAATTGGAATGTCAAGGAATTAACATACATATACACTTATCTCTGACTTAAGAGCTACTGAAGTATTAAAATGAATGAAATAATTTGTGTAAAGGACAGCTTTGCATCAATGAGATTTTATTTATGAATAAGAAGTGGCTTTTAAATAAATACACTGTTCTTTTCTTAGAAAAATAGTTTGTGATTATTTTTTCTAATATAATGAAAGAAGTTATTCCAAGGAACAAATATACTCCAAAATTACAAAAATAAAAAGGCATAAGAAATTTATAAATAATCACATTTGTAGTGATAGCAATATTTTATAGAATTAACATGAAATTCTGTATTTACAAATTTGTTTTTAATCCCATGTCATATATAAATGTTAAAGTGTGTGATGAGCTTTAAAAAAATAAGCATTTAAGTATACACAACACACACACACACACACACACACACACACACACCCATCAATATATATATTGATGGTAAATATTTGTCTGTAATATCTAAAGTTTACTACCCAACATTTGTGTATGTGCCAGCTTGGAGAAAGAATCCTAAAAAATCATAAAAACAGTTTAAGTTTTTTATTTTTCTGATTAATAGCCCCATAACATGGCATGGCATATTGAATATTATATTAAATAATATAATAGTTCTGAATTTTTCTCAAGTTAAACACACCCCACACTCTGATCTTTTTCCTAATAAGTTAATTTCATTATACTTTGTCTGCTTCCTTGACATATTTTTAATGTACAACATAGTTATATGTACTTTCTCCCTATTTTCTCTATGAATAAACATGTTGGACATTGTTTTGTTTCTTTACTTTGTTTCATTTCCTTTCTTTCCTTCTACTCTTCCTTCCTTCTTTCTTTTTCTTTTTCTTTTTTCCTTCTAATCTTGGAGACAACTCAATGTCATAGACATGTGTAGGAGCTGCAAAAAGCCCAAGCCATCTCCACTGGCATCAGGAGACTAGACTGAGCCCAAAATCAAATACCCGTTGATGGGAGCTAGACAATCTATGCTAACAGAAAGGATTGATTGGTCGCTGACTTTTCTGATGTTGTCTTCAATTCCCCAGGACCAAGATTTTCCTTAGAGGAAGTTGCCCAGGGAGGAAAAAAGGAAGAACCCAAAGAGAAAGAAAAGAAAGGTGTGTCTTGTTAAGATACCCTACCAATCATGAATCTAAAATATGTTTAGCTAAAATTCATCTTACTGAAAGGAGAACCAGGCGAAGAACATGAACTTGGTAAAGGGAAAGCAAAAGGTAGCTCTTTGAGGGAGAGTGACCAAAGAGAAGTGATATTAAATAGAAAAAAAAAAAGTTTTATAAAATTATTTCTTTCCTACTAGTCTTCTAACTATGTCAAAATGTTTTCATAGGGTTTCTTGCTGACCAAGAAACAAATATTTTTCTTTCTAATTTCATTAATTCATTCACATATCTTCAGCATCTTCATTTAATTTATTTTTTTTAATTTTTATATTCTTTCTCTAAGCATTTTGAAGAGGCTGAGGAAACATCAGACCTAGAATATAATACGACAGGAATGTCAGAATTATCAGACTGCTAATTTAAAACAACTATAATTAGTATGCTAAAGGCTCTCATGGATAAAGTGGACGTCGGCAAGTACACATGGGTAATGTCAGCAGAGAAAGGGAATTCTAGAAAAAAAGTAAATGCTAGAGATAAAAAATACTGTATCAGATATGAACAATTTATTCGATGGGCTCATTAGTTGACTAGATATGATTGAGGAAAAAATCTTTGAGCTGGAAAATATGTCGATAGACACTTCTGAAACTTAAAACCAAAAAGACGAAAGACTAACGAAAAGAGAAAGAAAGAATATTCAAGAACTTTAGGAAAGCTATGAAAATATAATTTACACATAATGAAATCATAGGAGAATAAAGAGAACAAAATGAATAAATATTTGAAAAAATGACTGCAAATTTCTAATTACTGTCAGGCACCAAACCAAAGATTCAGAAATCTCAGAGAACACTGGGAAGAAAAACATCCCTTCATTCATCAATTAAACCTAGGCATATCATAACCAAATTTTAGAAAATCAAAGATTAAAAAAAAAAATCTAGAAGACAAAAGATAACATTTTGGCTATAGAGGAGCAAATAAGAATTATATTGAACTTCTCCTCAGAAATACTTAAGCAAAAGAGACTGAAGTGAAATATTTAAAGTGTTGGAGAATAAAATCACAATATAGAATTATGTATTTTGAGAAATTGTCCTTCAAAACTGAAGGAGAAATAAAGACTTTCTCAGACAAAACAATTGTGCAAACTTGTTGCCCACAGACCTGACTTAGAAATGTTAGAAGTTCTTCAGAAAGAATATTGATACACATTAGAAACTTGCATCTATATAAAAAAAGGAAACGCATTAGAGAAGAAATGAGTAAAGGTAAAAAAAACGTATTATTTTGTTTTTAATTGATCTAACAGATAATAAAAAATAATGGTAACACTGTATTTGATTTTGCATGTGTATGTTTGTATATATACATATACATATATATATGTATATAGATAGATAGATAGGTAGGTAGGTAGATAGATAGATAGATAGATAGATAGATAGATAGATAGATAGATAGATAGATAGTATACAATGATACAAGGGATAGGAGGAAAGAATTAAGAATGCTTTGTTATTATAAAGTGGTCATACAACCCATGAAATGGTATAGTGCTATTTGAAAGTAGACTTGAATTAATTGTAAATTTATTTTGCAAAACCTATGACAAACACTAAATAAAGTAAAAACAAGTATAATTGACATACTGAAAAACAAGAGAAAATATGATCATATATGTAATTTTCAATTAAAAGTATAAATGGCAGAAAAAGAGAAGACACAAACAAGTACAAAGAACAGGGGCAATAATAGAAAACAGTAACAAATACAGTAGATGTTAACCCAACCTTAACAGTAATCACTTTAAATGTCAATAGTGTAAATATAGCAATTAAAAGACAGATATTCTTAGAATGAGTCGAAAAACAAGACCTCATTATGTGAGGTCTATAAAAACCTCACCTTAAATATAAAAAGACACATATATTCTAAAAATAAATGACTCAAGAATAAGCTAGAAGTAGCTATATTAATTTGAGACAGAGCAGACGTAAGAGCAAGAAAAATTACCAGCAATAAAAAGAGATGTTACGTAATGAATATAAAGGGGTCCGTTCTTCAAGAAGCCATAAGGATTACTGAACTATATGTTCCTAACTACAGAGCATCAAAATAGTTGAGGCCCAAACTGATAGAACTACAAAGAGAAATATATGGATCCACTATTATAGTCGAATACTTCAACACCTCTTTATCAGAATTGGACAGATAGAGAAGGCAGAAAATCAGGAAGGACAGAGTGAAACTCAAGGGTACCATCAAGCGAATACATACAACTGTCATCTAAGATTACTTCATCCAGCAACAACAGGATTCACGTTTTTCTCAAGTTCACATGGAACATGCACAAAAACAGACTGTATTCTGGCCCGTAAAACACACTTTAACAAATTTAAGAGTGCAAAAATAATGAAAGGTATACTTTCAGATGGCAATGTAATTAATCCGAAAATCAATAGCAGAAAGCTGAAGCATCTCCAAATATTTGGAGATTTAAATAACACACTTCTAAACGTACGAGTCAAAAATAATATTGAGAAACTAAATATATTTTGAAGTACGTGAGAGTGAAAATGCAGCTTACCAAATTGTGGGATAGGCAGAAGACCCGAATAGACACTTCACCAAAGAAGACATACAGATGGCAAGTAAACGTGTGGAAAGATGCTCCACATTACATGTCATTTGGGAAATTCCAATTAAGACAACGAGATTTCACTGCAAGCCTATTTAAAATGTCCGAAACCCACAACACTGATAAAAAAAATAATAATAATAAATGGTCATCTAATTTAATTGTCTGGGCTCTAAGCTTAGCTGGTTGTGCTGATTTTTGTTAGGTTGCTCTTACTTCACTTTCTGATGGTTGGTTTGATGTCAGTTGGAACAAGGAGGTCAGTTTCCCCATCTAGCTAGCAGTCTATCCCAAGAGCAGCAAGAAAGAACTACTGCGATATGCAAGTGCCTTTCCAGTCTCTGCATGTATCATATTTGCTCTTAAGTCATTGGTCAAATCTAGTTATCTGACCAAGCCTTGACTCAAGAAGGCAAGAAATAGGTCCCACCTGTTTTAAGGGAGGAGCTGCAAAGTTCCATTACAAAGGACATCTAGACAGGCATGGGAAGAATTATGGTTATTTTGCCATTTATCGCAGTTACAAATTTGCTTTGTAATTTTAATGGATTTGTGATAGGTTCTTTTTGTTGTTTTTCTTGTGTAAGTAATAATGGCCTATATAAATAAAATGCTTATATACACTTCTTTCTATTGCTATGAGCTCATATTTATTTTTTATTCTCTTAATCCTTTTAACAAAGCAATGTAAGTAATAGGGATAATAGCAGAAATTAATGACTTTGTTAAATATACACACAAATATATATTATGTTTGAAATGACCAATTTACTTTACTGGAAATATTTTTCATTTCACAAGAATTGATTCATTGTGTATACATATCTTTCATGTATCAAAAGGTAAAATTATTGAGAAAAAAGAAATTTATACAAGCTAGAAAAAGACACTCATATGGGCAAATGCAATCACTTTATTTTTTACTGTCTTATTTGAATCCTTATAATTTTAATAAATTGTTTATGTTTGATTTTTCTTTAGTTCATGAATTTTATGTCACCATGAAGGATAAATGCACTCTATAAATATTGGATTGTTTTATTTAATAACATTGGGAAATCTTTAAATTATTTTTTACTATCTTAAAAGCCAATAAAAACATTGTCTTGGAAATGACCAAATGAAATAAAATATTATTGATTTTCTTTGAAAAATATATATTTGTGTCAGAATTCCTATCCTTAGCTTAGGGAAGTTTCATCATAATAGTATCCTCTTTCGGCACAATTTGTCTTGTTAAAAATACATAAGCTAATATATCATTTGAAGAATTCATAATATTCATGAAGTATCACAACTGGAATAAATAGAATGGAATGCCAGAATGAAACATTAACAATAAAACTGATTGTTTGTCCAACATTCATCTCATTAAGAATGTGACCTTGAAGAAAACTACACAAATATAATTTCACAAATGTTGATACATTTTCAATTGATTTATTAGAAAGACATTTTAAAATTATTACTTAAAGAAGTAAAGAAGATACTGAAATGGTTTTACCATCTGAGCAATAACTATAACACAATAAACTCGTTTCTTAAATATTATTGAAATGCATAACTGGATTGTGCTTGGTTACATGATGTAAGATTGATGAATTCTAAACCCAGAGTCCTGGATACCTACAACGTTAACGCCTTAAGGACTCAGTATTCACCCGAATTTAACTTTGTTATGATACCTAGGATCCTGGGCAAAAACTATATGAGATCACAAGAGCAGGGAGCTATAGCAGTTCAAACCTCAAGATAATTCATTTTATCTAAGAAAACCCTGCAGGCGTTGTCCAGGCCATGACTCTTTAACATACAAATATGAAGGATAAAGAATTCAGGATGAGCTGATATCTAGCTCTTGGATTCTTCCTATAGATTTCTTGCTATGGAATATTCTAAGTAGGCCTGAAGTCTAGAAAGGTGTTTATTTAAATCACTTAAGAATAAAATAGATAAAGGCTATCCAAGAAAAGCCACCCTCATGTGCTTGATAATACATGTAGGAGAACATTTGCATCAATTATCAGACTCATAATAATTCATGCAAATAAACCTCAACCATGTTATGAAATTCCAGCATGTGCCCACGCAGAAGGGGAAGGAGCAAACTATCTTGAGTGCTATAATGATAGTAACAACTTCAATGTCCCTGGGATTAGGAATATGTTTTAGCTGTTTTAATTAGCCCAAAGTATTTTTCTGCTTTAATGTTCTTGCCCAAACCAATAAGAGATTACAATGGTTTTGTTCTAGTCACTAATTCAAGAGGTTTTGACTGTATATCCTGGAGGAAGAATGTGTTGTTGATTTAAAAAAAAAAAAAAAAAAAAAGTCAGGCAGGAAATAACCAGACTATTCGGCAGAGTCCAGGGCCAAACAAAGAGCCAGATTTTGTACCCAGCGTCAAGGTCAGGAATATAACCTCTGAGGGAATGGCTTACAGTTTATGTAGAGTGCTAATTCATAGGTTTTGAAATATAACCATTTGAAAAATTTCTCTGTTCAACCCAAGGAAGGATAGGAGAAAGATCCACTGTTTTTCAGAATTGGGGAAGGGACTCAGCAGCTTCCGTGATGGACTGGAAATTAGAGACTCTCCCTGACGTCCCTAATCATGGAGCAGGGCTCCCATATTTCCACATGGTCTTAAAAAAGGGGTTTGTTCCATTTCCCTGGTGCATTAATTTACTATTTCGGCTATAACAAATTACCACAAAAGTAGCTTCTTAAAGCAACAAAAATTCATTAAATTATAATTTTGGAGATAATAAGTACAAAATCAGTCTCACTTGTCCAAACCCAAGCTGCCGGCAGGGCTAGTTTATTCTGTAAGCTTCAGGGGTGAATCAGTTTCCTTACCTGTTCCAACTTCTAGAGGCTGTCCTTACTCTTGGTTTGTGACCCATTGTTCCCGGTTGAAACCCGGTAGCAATGTAGCATCTTCAGATCTTTCTCTGTTTCCATGATCATCACACCACCTTTTCTCTTTGCTTCTTAATCACCTTGTCCTTGTGTCTCCCTTGTAAAAGGACTCTTGTGGTTATATTGGGCCCATCCAGGTAATCCAAAATAATCTCCCAATCTCAAACTCCTTAATTTAATTCACATCTGCAAATTTTATAATATACTCACATGTTCCAAGGATTAGGACATTGATGTTTTGGGGTCCTTATTCAGTCTATCACACCAAGGATATTTATTTAATATCCCACAGCACAAGAGTAGAGAAACAAATTTAATTTGAATAAATTACCACTTAAATAAAAATGGATTTTTCTGGGGCCCATTTGTTTATAGGCTAAATTTATCATCAGACCATTTATAGTTATAGTTATAGGCATAAAATTGTACAGCTATCCTATATTTTTTATATATTTATAAGACATCAATTTTAATTCTTAGTAATTTACCTAATAATAATCTCTATTTGGTAATAATAACATTTCTACTAGGGTTTATTTCCGTTTTCATTTCTATCACCAATTTTCAAATTTTGTTTAGTCCTTTATTCTTTTTTAATAATTTCAGAAGTAATTAGAATGTGTTAGAAATTTTAATTATACATAAAATACATAGCTGTCATAAAACTAAATGTTAAAAAACATCACTCAAATCCCTTGAGATAACTGGAAATAAGAATTTTAAATATATTCAGTACAGTATTGTGCAAAGTTTTACTAACTTACTTTTCCACACAATGTTTACTAGAGATTATTTCATGTTAAAATATTGTTATGAGCAGAGTTGTATCTTTGTTATGGCAGTTTAGCAAACTAATACATATATAAAGATTAATTTTATTGATTTTAACAGTGTGTAGATATCCATAGTATGGATATGTTGTTGTTTAATACTTCTTCCATTACGGGTAGTTATATACATTTAGATAATTCATTGGTGAGGTGGTCCAAACCCAGAGCTTTACTCCTTTGCGACAGCTGTGTTATGTACCTCCAGGCTCACAGGGATGAGATAAAAATCACTATTTCATACATTATTAAATGATTTTAAAAGCTGATTGTTTAATTTTTTTCTTTTAGAGTAACGCCAACATCTTCCCACACCAGCAGGTAGCCCTGTGTTTGGTACAGTCTTCTTTAGCTTGTGTTAAGACCAGGCCAGTTGACATTTCTCTCACTTCTATATGCATTCTATATTTTTTAAATGCCTCTCAATATTCTGATCTGCTTTTAGCTCTAATTCCAGGTTCCGGAATTGAATTTATCTTTCTTTTACATGTCTATGGGTATTTTCATGAAATTTCAAAAAGGTGCAGTGAATGCATATGTTTAAAAAGCCTTGAAAAATTAGACATCTAAATTATTTTTTAAAACACTTATAAATTATTGTAATTTATTAAAAAATTAGTTACAAACTAATATGTAATTTATATAACAAGTTTTACTAACCTATTGAAATTATCTTTTTCAAAATTATTCTTTTATAAAAACAATATCATAATGAATAGAATTTTATTTTATGAGTAAAAAGCTTAAGTGATTCAAGTAAATAGCCATGTACAGTGTATTATACTTTGTTTCAGATATTTGTCTTATGTTTATTGGACAATAAAGAAATACTTTTTCAAAATGCCCTTGGACTTGAGGAAAATATAATTGCCTTCATACTGTGTTGACTCTATCAGATTTTTACATTGTATACCTGAAAAACTGTTGTTTTTAAATGTATTGATATAAAGATGTTACTGTTCTTTAATTTAAAAATAAGCCAACAGTATTCATATATTTGTCTTATTTTTTGTATTCAAAGTTTCAACTTCTTTTCCCTTTACTTACTGACATTAATTAAAATTATCTTTATTACTCATCTTTTTCAATGAAACTGCTTTTAATTAATAACATTATTGCTGTCCTTTTGTTTTTATGTTTTACTATTTTCTATTCTCAGTTTACTTCATTGTTCATACTTTCTCTTTTTGAGTGAAAAATCTCTTTTAATACTTTTTGATTTGTTATATTTGCCTATAAATGTGATTTATTCCCTAAATATTCTCCTTAGTTCAGCTAAATCTCATGTTGTGAATGTCACTCATTTATAGATAATGTTCTTTTATTCCATGGAAATTATATAAACCATTCTTCAACATGAATCAAATTTCACATTCTGTGCAATTTTTCCACATAAACATTAAATAATATAGGAGATAATATTTATAATAACCAATCCTTTATTATGCTCAAAATGACCACTGATCCCTTCCAGCTTCATTCTCTTCCAAATTTTTCTTTGCTGGTTAGAATTTAGCTCGTACTTCCTTTGTATGAATTTGCCATCACCCACCTCAGGGCCACTGCCTATGCTATTCTTGCTATAATGCACTTCCTCCCTGTCCTCACCTAGTTATTCATGCATCCTTAAGATATCAAGTATGATACATTTTGACATTGACTGACATTTAAAAAATACTACTTACTTTATGAAACAAAGAAATAACAGTTAAATGTATGGTTTTCTAATGCCGTTAATGACTCTTCAATGTTTGATTTAATTCCTACCTTCAATAGTCAAAGCGTAAACACTTTTCAAAGTAGATTTTTACCACAGTAATGTTTCGTGCTTTGGATGAAGTATGTAAATATTTAAGTATTGGGCAGGAGTGTCAGGATGCCAGGTAAAACTCAAGAATGTATCATATTGTAATTTATCTTATACACTGATTAAAATATTGCTTTTTTTAAAAAAAAATCTCTTATCTAAGGTATTTTATTTATAAAATGAAATCATTTTTTTAAACTTGGTTATTTTACATATAGAAGAAAAGGATTTCCTTAGGTCAGATTAATTTCTTGAAACAATAATAAATATAAATTAAATTATGTCATAAGTTTAGGATAAATAAAATTAAATGAGTCATATTATGCAAAAGCATCAATACATTTAACAAATACTATTTATAAACATTTTATTCTTAAATCCAAGAGTTATATGCACAATTTTTAAAATAAAGTAGCTCCTTAAGAGATATAACTTCTAATAGCTGTGAAGAAAAAGTTAAAAACTACTAATTGCTGAATTTATAATATATATCCACACTTGAAGATAATTGAAAGAATGGTTTATTGTGAAACTATAGGAGACACGTATTATGGAAATGTGTTTAGCTAACATTGTTAACTTAAGAAATAAATATATTTTTCATAAGTTGATCAGAGGAAGTTTTTGTATAATTTAATATTAAAGATGTTATTGTTATTGCCATTATTTTGCATTTATAATTTATAATGCCTATTTGTATGCTAATAAATTTCATAAAGTAAGTATTGCTACATGTTCCCCATATAACAAATGGATATGATTCTTTAGACTGCTGCATTCCTTTATAACCTCATGATACCTTACAGTGTGGTTGTTACTCTTTTGATCAGAATGACAATGGTTCATAGGATTTATGAGTAATCTTTATCAGCATGGTATCTTGGCAGCTATAGCTCCTGTGGATATTTTATTTTCTTATAAACCATATCAGTTATTTTCATGGAGCTTAAAATAGCCACAGGAATTTCCTTTTTACGTATTTTACTTTTAAATTATATAATTCTATTAATTTATCAGTTTCTTTATCTCCATGGTGGTCTGTACCATGAGAGTATACCAGATAAACATTAAATATGTTAACTTCCTTCTATGACGCGTGTTTAACTTTTTTAAAAAAGTGGTACAAGGTACATTATAGTCTACATATGTTTCTTGTTTTTTTAGATCAATTGGAATGGCAAGTATGATCAATTTGTTGATATTTTTATCTCAAATGTATTATTCCTTTTTTATATAAATATAATACACTTTAAAATAAATATATTAAAGTGTTATTTACAGTCTCAAAAATTATAAAACATTACCTTGGTACATTTTGTGAGCACCATTTCTACAAAAAAACTTGATTTCTCATTTTTTTGTGTGTGATCAATCAAACATTTTAAAATTTCATATACTAGGACATTTATTTTATTCTGTTTTCCTACACTTAAATTACTTAATTTTAATTTATTTCTAAAGGTCATTTTTATTGTACTTTTGTTCATTTCATTTATTATTTTTTGTTTTATACCTGAGAAAAATATTTAGTTTCTAAATTTTACTATTTCTATTTTGTCATATAAATATCTAAAGCTATTGATTTAATGGTATACTACACTTCATGACACCTGGTGTTCATTCTTATTTTACCTTAGTTATTCTTGATTTCAAGAATATTTTTGATAGTATTTTTTATTTCCAGGTAAATGATTTTTAATGAAATATAATTGCCACAGGAAATTAATTATAATTTTACCAAATAAAAGTTCTAATTTTTATTCTTAGTGATATTCTTAGTATGTCATATCCAAAATTAAGAACCTATATTATAAAAAAAGACAATTATATTTCTTAAGATGTGTTCAGAGTGTTAAAGAAAAGAATTGCTAAAATAAATTCCACAGTAGAACAAACAAGTAAATATTTGCTTTCTGAAAAGTTACTTAGAAAATTAACTGCCTTATCTTCTAAAGGAAGAATACCAAAAAAGGCAAGAGAAAAAGATAAAATAATCAAAGGATGTTACTTACAATATTACTTATTTTGTGGAATTTCCTGAAGAGATGAACAAAATTTAAAACAATGTAAAACTAAAACATTAAATTTAGAAAAAAAAATTTATCTATACGTAAAAGTATAAATGGAGAATTTATAAAAACAACAAAAAAAGAAGCAAAATAAAAACTAAAGTACATTTTGTTAAAACTAATGATTTACAAGAATACTGTGAAAATCAAAAAAAGTAGGTGGATAATAAACACACAAAATACATGCTATCTACCAAAGAAAGTTAATATAATTGCAATTACATTTTCCTGGGGTAAGGAACCATTTGTTACAACAGGTTAGAATGGTTTCTATCCAATCCTCTGCCAATGCACTTAGAAAAAATATATAATTTTCTACAGTACTTACCAAACCCTGCATATTCTGTCATTGCTTGCTTTTCTAAATGTATCAAAGACCACCATTCTTTTACCTATTAATTTTTAAACCAACTTCTGAGCACAGAACTGTTTTCAAGATTAAAAGAAAATCGGGATACTGTTTGATCTACTTGGAAGTAGTTGCTCATAAGTCTGCATATATTTTCTGCCAGTACATTTTTCAAGGCTTAAATTAGGTTCATCAGTGATTTTTTTTTTCAATCTGACATGAGTTTTAAATATTCATTTTAGAATCCTTTTTTTTTTAATTCATAGCACATTACTCATGTGTAATTACACATTTTTATTTATTTTTTTCTGTACTTTGGACCTGTTTACCTGTTTATTACTTGAATTACCAAATACAAAATTTCCTGAAGCCAGGGACCTTACCTGTCCTGTTTCTGAGAGAATGAATACATAGGTTTAAGACTGAGAATTGAACAGATGAGATTCTCAGAAATGACTTAGTGTCAGAAGAGATGAAGAAGAGAGGTGAGTAACAGCTGCTGTTCAAATTAAAAGTCATAGGAGCCTGAAATAAGAAGGAATGATACAGATAGAAAGAAAATGGAATCGAATGTGATTTGGAGGTAAAATCTAGAAATATACTGACAGATATGGAATCAAAGGAAGGAAAGAATTCATTTTTATAGCTCATTTTAAATACAGTATAGAGATATGCTATTGTTTAAAACTTCAAAAATATAGATAAACCATAAAAATTCAATCATTTACAGTCTAAACTCAAAGACAAATAAGTGCATGTGTGTATGTGTGTGCACGCGTGTGTTTGTGTCCATGATAAAACACAATATAATGAATGGAGAAAAAGGTCAAATATATACCTAACTTAAATTATTTATTATATATTATCAATTGTCTCATTTTATTCCATTTTATTTGCAAAGATTTTGTCAGCAGTGTAAGAGAGAATCTGTCTCCCAAAAACATTTGTGAATTATTTATTTATTTAATAATTATAAGTGTTACAATTTCCACAGTGAAAATAGTATCTTATTGGGAAATTTACATCTTATCACAAAAATGAATGTGAGTTTTAATTATTGTCATTTTTCCTGAAGTATCTTTTGATATCCTTTGAACATATCTCAACTGACAAGGCTTAGCAATAGTAAAGTTTGGGTTTATTTGTTGTAAATAATTTTAACTGTTTAATTTTTACTTTTTTCTTCTAGAAGATTTTGATAGTATGTAAAAATTGGACACTATATTTTATTATGAATAATTTTCTGATGTTATATAAAAATTACTAAAATTTTAAAAAGTTATTTCTAAAAAGTCTATGATTTCATTGTATGTCTCTTTTATGTGCATATATTTTTTTAAATTCTCATACATATGATGAACAATTTTATATTTATAAACTTATTTAACTTTGTAATATTACATTGTGCCCCACAGGGAGAGGTAATTTTTTTGGTATTCTTTTACACTCAAATATTTTTATGAACATATCCTTAATTAAAATAATATTATAAATCTTAATTCAATATAAGAATCATTTACAAGTATGTGATTTAATTCTCAATATGTCTACATTTTTCCTCTGTGAAGCAGGTCATATGTCAAATATCTTGGTGAATAATAGTTACAATAGTATTCAATATTATCCTGTATCTATGTCTTTCTTTTCTGACTGTGGAGGGAATTCTTATTTTACTATTGACATATTGTCAGATTGCCACGATATTATTTTTAACTACGTTTACATATTTTTCCTTTCTGGCTAGATTAAATATGGTAGCCCACATGAAAAAATAAGATACAGTTTATGTTAAGAATGAGCATAATGCATAAGACCAAAAAATCTTCAGAAACATAATAAATGACAAGGCAAGGCTTAAAAGACCTCTATTTTTTTACATCATTCAGGAAGTTTAAGTTTAATGTAAGAGAATATTAACTCAAATTTGATTTTAAAAAGTAAAAGTTTTTTGTAGTTATTGGCTCAACATTTTCAATGACCAAAATTGAATACATTGCAAGTGATGGGTAACAAAGACTAGACCAATATTTCTGTGATTCTCATGGGATTTTATCACTCCTTGTGCTGACTTTATCCTGGAATGACTGAAGCAGTTTCACGCACCATAATTATATATCAAACTTTTAAGAGTTAGAAAGTCAATATGTGTCCCTGACCTACCAGATAATATTCTGATTTCTACACTAATTTTTACTCTTGCATAACACTTTGCAGAATGAATAATGCATCTCATCCCATTGATTGACTTGGGAAGATGTATACTGAACCAATCAACTTGATAAGATTAATAGGATTATCTTGAAAAAATTTAGTCCAGTGGTTTTTCAATATTGGTTTCATATCAGAATCATGCATGGACATTAAAAAGTATATTGATGTTAGGAATCTCTTTTCTGATCTACTCAATTAATCTCCAAATGTGTATTATTATTTGAATATTCTTAAACTTGGATTAAAAAAATTATTTTCAAATACTTCGTTGTATAGCCTTGATTGATAGCCACAGATTTTGTTCCTTAGAACAGTGGCCCCCAACATTTTTGGCACTCGGGACTGATATTCCTATAAGACTCTAATGCCTGATGACCTGAGGTAGAGCTTAAGCAATGGCGCTAGTGTTGGGGAGTGGCTGCAAATACAGATGAAGCTTCACTTGCTAGTCCACTATTTACCTCCTACTATGCAGATTGGTTCTGGTACTGGTCCATGGCCCAGGGGTTGGAGTCCCCTGCCTTGGAGACCGCCCATAGAGTTGTGGATCAGATTTAATGCTATACCACTGAACACTAAAGTTTGACTAATGAGAAAGTAGATCAAGTGTAGGAGGGAAAATTCAAACACTTACAAGCATTTGCAATTTGTAAACATCTTATTTTCACATGGGGCAACATAATTTCATTTCTGTATTTTTTGTCACTATTTCATCTTCAGCAATTAGTGTACAGTAGACAGTTGTGTATAGTTCTGGAAGCTTTGCAGAACCAAGCTAGGATGTAACATTTAAACACTTTTTATAATTAGATTAAGTTAACGCTTTACAAAGATTGGTTGATTTGTTTACATGTAAATTTTAGAAATTAGTAAAACAAACAAACAAAAGAACCAAGTGATATAGATGACAATCATCGTTCCCCCAAATAAGTTTTTATTTTGACAAGTAACAAGTTTCACTACATTTGTGGGATAGAAATCTAAAATAAACGCATTCATTTAAAATTATGTTCTTAAACTATTAAAGTATTCATCTATTCTCTTAAGAATACAAAATATCTCTGTCTTTATTTATAAATATAAGAAAAAGAGAATCCATGCGTTGTGTTGTTAGCTTGAGAAAAAATGCTACATCAGTATAAAGATTTTGATAAGCACACTAAATCTCCTATCACATCAAAAAGTATATTTTGCTTTGTGTGCTTTTTCTGAGGTTTCTTGCTGGTGATACTCTTGTAAAATTCTCCAAGATCTAAAAAGGGCCTTGACTTTCTTTTGCTTCAGTTGCAAATCTATTAATAGGATGGGCAGAGAATTGTAATGCTTCACTGCTTTCAGCTGATGGAGAGGAAAGCAAGATCTTACTTTCAAAGTGGCATTGAAGCAAAATTAGCCAAGACATCCAGTTATGGAGTAAAGTAAAAACAAGCATTTATTTCTTTCCTCAAGGTCCTAGAAGGATGCGCATCTCTTTAAAAAAATAAAAATATTTAAAATCTTTAAAATTTGAACAATTTCAGTTGTTCAAATAAAGGAAGAATGATGTGACTTTGTAGTTAGCATCTATAATAAATGACTACGGTTTGTGTATAAAAGTGAGGTTGTTAACATTGTGGCACAATAATGTTCCCTACAGGATAAATTCTAAATTTCATAGGCTGCCATAACTTTCCTATCATAACATTATTATGTAATGGCATTCAAAAATATTTATTTAGATTAAAAATGTCCAGCAAATATTTTTACTTGAATATATTTTAGTAAGAACCAATTCACACATTATGAAGGATTTGGATATAAAAAAAAATGGTATGGAAATCCACATGCCTAAATAATGCCAAATTGAAAGTCTGTCTCTGAGAACAAACTGTTGATTGCCAGATGGTAGTAGAGAAGTCAGGGGGATGAGGGAAGAGGTTGGGTGAAAAGGGTAAGAAATTAAGTACACATTGGTAGTTAAAAAATAGTCGTGGGGATGTGAAAGACAGCATAAGGAATATAGTGAATAATACTGCAATGACTATGTATAGTTCCAGGTGAGTACTAGACTAATCGGGGGAGGGGGCAATCAATTCATAAGTTATAAAAATAACCACTATGCTGTACACCTGATACTAATATAAATTAATATTGAATGTCAACTCTAGTTGAAAATAAAATAAAACAAAGATAAAAACAAACAAAAATGAAAAGTTTGCCTCCAAAAAATAGTATTTGGAGTAAAACTGTAAAAAATAAATAGAGAAAATTAATTCATTCTTTATGTGCAACTTTATATGTAATTAATTTAATCTATTTTATAAACATAGAATTTTAGTTGTTTTCTTACTTTAAAAACTTTGACCAGCGTTTATTAGGTTCAGAACAGAGGACAGTATCTCTTTGCAAAATAGTAAGCTACAAAATTAGCTATAAAGAAAAAAAAATCTATGAAAACAGAGTAGATCACACTGGAAATAAGAAATGGTAATAAAATTATTTGAATCATGTCATGTGCCATAGGAGACACTAGTTATTTTTCAAAATATGATATACACATACACACGTAATCAAACATGCATGCACGTACATAATAAGTTGATTCTATGTATTGAGAAATACATTAAAAACCGATATAATCTCTAGAATTCATAAGATGCCAATACATTTTTTTTCCTTTTTCATTTTGTGGCAATATGGTAACTGATAAATAAAGGACTGTACTGTGAAGTAGACTCGCACCAATCACACATCTCACTTAAGTGTGAAACACACTAGTGTACTACTTTCCTACTGCTGCGGCTGCACATTACCACAAACCTAGGCCTAAACACAAATAAATGTATTGTCTAACAGTTTAGCGGTCAGAGTTAACAAGGTCTCTCAGGGATAAAACCAAGCTGTCAGCAGAGCCAGGTTCCTGCTGGACCCCCTTCCTTGCCTCGCCCAGCATCTAGCAGCTGCCTGTGCTTCCTCAGCTCGTGTCTGCGTCGTTCCGACCTCTGCTCCATCACCGCTTTCTTCACTTCTGACCCTCCTGCCTTTCCCTCATAACACCTCGTGATTACCCTGAATCCACCTGGATATTCTAAGATAATCTCCCCATTCCCACGTATCCCTTTCATATTATTAAACTTACAAAGACATTGTTATTTTTCACCTATTTATCTCATGTTTATTGTGTCTTTGCTTTTCTGATTATTTATGTTCTTCTCTGTCACAGACTTATATATGTCACTTGAAAACAGTATAGTTGTTTTTTTTTTTTCCTGTATTTCAGTTTAAGAATATGTGTCTTCAATAGGGTCGTAGTTTCTTGAAATACCTGGTACATACAGTGACACTGACAATTAGGCCTAATTTCTCTTCCTTGTCTCTATTCTCCTCTGCTCTGTCTCCTTTACAGGTTATGACCACTGTAGATCTTGTAGAAATTACTGAACGTGCTGCTCTGTCCTTCACGTCCTCTCACTCTACTTTCTCCCTATCCTATTATATCACAATACCATTTCATTTCAAATTCGGTGAAATATACATTACTCCCAAATGTTATCTCAAGACAGCTCTTTCTCAGAAATCCCTAAATCCTGTTTCTGCAATGTTCATATTAAATCATAACTAAGTCTTACGAAATTTAATTCATGAATGTGGTCCCCACCTCCATTTCCACTGTGGTCTGGTCATTCAACCTGTAAACACCCCACCCATGTGACAGTATTTTTCTTCCCGTTAACTCTTTCTGTTAAAACCTGTTTGCTCCATGTTAAGATCTAAGTGACTTTCCCAAATGAATGTATGATTAGTGTCTCTCTCTGTTATAAACACTTGTAATTGACTTCAACTTCTATCAGGATTAATACACAAATTTTTAACCCTGAGAGTTACTTTACACTACTCTCTCTCTCACAGGCCAGTCATATACATATTTTTGTTTCTGAAACACCCTCTTTCTCTCTCCAATATGACTTTTTTCACAATCTCTATTAACTTTGCACTGTTTTTTTGTTTGTTTGTTTGTTTTTGTTTTTGTTTTCAGTCTAGTTATTATTCATTCTCTAGAATTGATTTCTCAGTTAGGACTCTGTGATTTCCTGCCATCCTTAACTAGGTAGGCCTCTGGGTTAAATTTCCATTAACACCATTTCCCATTTATAGCATTTGTAAGCCCTGCTACATTTAAATTCCTTGAGGGCAAATTCCAATCTTCACTATTTATCTCTTGGATTTAGCATAAGCTTTGTTACATTAAGCTGCAATGTATGTATAATTTGACTACTATGTGTGCATGTGTGTATGTGTGTATATATCACAATATCACATGACCACATTTTTAAGCCTCAATTTTCTCTCTTGATCTACATCTCATGGTATGTATGTTCATATTGGCTTGACATTAGATTACTCTTCTTACACTTACCATATTTTAATTTAAGTACCTATTCTCTTAGGGAAAAGAGGATTTAGCTGTAAGATATGCTCAGAATCAATGCTCCAACATCACAGGTAATAGTTCTGAAAAGTTTTCCTCAGTTCACATATCTTTATACCTGCAGCATTAGCAGATAGCCTGGCATGTATTAGGTACTCAAGAAACATTTTTCAATGAATTAATAATTACACTATTTTCCATTAAATGAATAATTAATCAAATAATTTTAACAAAAGGAAGAATTTATATATTTTAAAAACATTACAGCATTAAAACATTTTGTCAGTCAGGTTCCAAAAACGATAGGATCTGACTGAGGATTTATCATAAATTATAAACATTTTTAGGACATTTGAAATCCTGGGAGTGTACAGGTAGCTATCAAATCAGTAACATCCTTGTTTTTAGATCAAGATGGAAAGAACAAAATCATAAAAATATATATGTTCATAGGTACTGATTATATTAGGTCATCTGGTTTTTTAGCATACCTTTCATCTGAAAGACTGCTAGAATTCACTGGAGGAATTTTATTGAAATCCACTAGATTACACCCTTAATAAAGCTTAAATTGACGTATCTGGTCATTCATCCTCATGTTAGAACTATTGAAAATGGTTGTGCCAGTGATTTAAAGTTTCCTACCCTAACCATGCCCATTTTATATGATGAAAAATAAGTATGAGCTTTATTACAAGCTCATTTGTAGGTAGTATCAGAGCTGATGTTGATATTAACATGTGTGATTATGATAGAATGATACTTGGAAATTCTCCAATATTGCTCTGATTGGGCTTTACAATACAGGTATTTACTGACATTTGTTAATGGAAAAATTACGCATTGTGATACATGTTATAAAAATAGGTGCCAGGGAAACAATGAAGCAAGGTATATGCATTTTACAAGGAACTGGTTAATAGGCAGTTTGATTTGGTTACATATGAGAGTATGGCCCACAGATGAGTACCCTGTGGGATGCAATTTATGCCAGCAACAAAGGAATAATGGAATCATGTCCTAATAGAGCAGGAAAAACACACCTACACACACAGCCACTCACGCCGTAAATCTAAAAATCCAAGATCAACTATACTTACTATAGGTAAATATAATCTTAATCCCTTAACGCTACCTGAAGTTTTCATTCACATGAGTCACTGCAAGTGAAAGACAGCAAAATAATGCAAGATTGAATCACTGACTCCTACATGTGGGATTGCTTCTTGGTTGTATGTAATCCAATGGTAGGGAATGAGTTCTTATAGCCTTGAAATAAAGTCTTTTGGTCTGGGCCCTTCCATTTCTATCTTTGTTGATTATATTTAGAACAATTATTTCATTTAAGTGTCATTTTAAAAGTTAAATTATGAATGTCAATTGAAATTATTTTTTATGGCAATATACTTTGCAGTACTATTCTAATCTTCAAAATCACCGTGTATTTTCATTCCCATATTTTGAGAATTCATCCAAGTTTCTAGGTCTGCTAAAAAGTGGATGACTTTCCCAGGATATAAGGTTATTTTCTAGCATAGAGGAAGATCTGAGAAAAACTCCACTATAAAAATTAAAGATGGCAATACCACACTCCCAATATTTCATATTTTATGGCATTACTATTTGTGTTTGGGGCTGACTGAAAATCTATTTTTATTATGCTTTCTGAGATGGCACTTTGAATTTAAGCCCCATTTTCCATGGCTTATAGCTTTTCCACTGAGTACCTTTGGGGATAAACTTCATCATGTTGCTTCTTAACCTAGAATGAAATAATTCAGGAAGTTTGAAGGAAATGTTATTTTCTCATTTTTTGATTTAAGTAACTACAGGGAAATTCTTTTTGGTTGTTCAAAATAGTATACAATTTCTATTCTTGAATAATTCATAAGGTATTTTGATTTTAAGTACAAATATTTATAATGCAATTATATTCTATAAAGACATATATAAAATTATAGAAAATAATTAATGAAATATAATACATATTTACCACATTTCTCAATTCATAATACAATTCTTTATGATCTGCCAAATCCATTGGAAGTTCTTAAATGCAGGCTTTTGTGGGAAGAACTGCTGTATTGAATCAAAATATAAAATCTTATTTGCAGGAATGACTAACCACCTATTAAAGAGTCAGTATTTCAGTGGTTATTTGAATGTAGTCTCAGTGGTTTATGTAACCTGTCAAAATTCCCCATTCGCCCATTTCAAATGTGTATACAGAGGCTGTTTTTCAATATTCACTTATACAAAATCAAATTTAGAAGAATAATAAATGAAAAATCATAAAGGATAAAAATGCTAAGAATCATGTTTGGCTCACTCAGCTTAATAACCTTTGGAATTCTCAAAAGAAAAGGGGACTACTTATCCTTCCCAACACAGTCATTAATTTAGTAAAAACACCTACCTTACTGAGGCAGCTTGATAATCATTATACAGCCTTCATTTATCAATTGTAGATATTATCCACTTAAGAAACAAGAGAGAAATTTGGCTAGAAGAGGCATTCTAACTATACATAAACATGACATATGTGACTTTATCACGCAGACGTACAGACACACACACACAAATACACACAATTGTATACATGTATGTACATATGTGTGTATATATAAAATGTGCATAAAGCTAATATAGATATTAGACACACATAAGTAATAAATTATGACTATGTGGGAATATATACATAGGTAAATATAGATGTACATATTTGATTTTGGTTTGTCTCCTAATACCATTTTGTAATTTTCTAATTTCTGCAAAAAATAAAAGATTCAATTGTATTTATTTATTAATTGTTATTTAAAAATATCTTATATTTAATAATTTTCCTAATTATATTTCTAGGCACTTACATACACATGCATATAAAATCACCTCGGTTGTTTAAATTATTTGTATTTTGTGTATTCTCTCAAAGTGATTTTTATGAAAAAGTAAGCTTATAAAAGTTTGTTTTTCATTACATTAATCTTTACTTATTATAGTCCATATTCTATGTAGTATAATCGGGAGAAAGATATGTAGAGAAAATTCATAAGCAGTTAATAACAATAAAAGGTGAAAAAATTAAAGACAAATTAAATTTATCTAGAAATGTTTTTGGAACCACAGAATCATAAAATGTGGCCATCATAAGGAGGGAGAGATATTACTATTGGATCTTAAAGAATGAGTTGAGATTTATAATGTAGATAATAGAAAAGTTACAATTTCTATCACACATGTTCACAGTATTAAATTATATTTAAAATATTTGTTTTGAATGAATGTTTATGCAGGGATTATTAAATCAGAATGAAAAAAGGAGAGAAAATTGGTAATATTGTTCCAGGGCTCTTAGTTGGCTCATTTTCAGATTTTAACTCAAGTTCTTTTTTTTTTTTTTGACACACCACGAGAATGTAATTAGATAGTTTAATCATGTATTTCCTACCTAAGCGATTTACAGTCAAGATTTCATTTTACTTTGAAACACCCTATTGAATGGTTTTCCCTAAAACTCAATAAATTACATTTTAAATGATTGAATATTTGGAGCCTGTGTCTACACAATAATTTTCTTTGCCATTAAACATCACATTGCAAAATGTATTATGGTCACTGTTATTATTGTCACAGCATTTGGTAGATTGATTATAAAAATGGTACCAATTCCATCACCTATGGTATCCATGGCACTAGTCTTATATATTTGCAGTTCCTCTCATCAAGATAGAATCTAATTCCACAGCGTTTGGATTTAGACTAGACTCGGGACTTGGTGTGGTCAATAGAATGTGAAACTTATGCAGGACAGGGCAAATTTCCCTGAGTGGATGGGAGGAGACCAAGCCCTGCACCAGAAAAGAAGGGGGTCCTTTGGCAGAGACTATAGAATGAATTCAACACACATGGCAAAGTTAGAGTCAAAAGGAAAGTTTATTAGAAAAGGGTCAACACTCCACAGAAAAAGAGTGGTCTTCTCTCAGAGGCAGAGAGTGAGAGGGACCAAGAGAGACACAGAGAGACAGTGAGTAGGGGGCAGTGAGAGGGACAGAGTAAAGGCACTGAGAGGCACCCTGAATGTTCAGGGAATTCAGTTTATATCATTCTTTAGTTCCTGTAAGTTATAGTTTAAAACACTTCGTTAACGCCTTTCCTTTGATATGGGCATACAGTGAGGAAGGGGAAGAGTGTATAGCATGAAAAGGTAAGAATATGTAGAGCAAAAAGGCCTGCTGGCAGTTCCCACCCTTTAATCCATTGGTTCCTGTTTCCCCTTCACAAGAGTGGGGAATGGGTGGTTAGCAATCTCAGCAGAAATCTTCCTTAGTTCTGCAGGTGTGGTCCTGGCCTCCCCCTCCCCCAGTGGGGGTGACATCAGATTTCACCTCACCCCAGTGGTGACAGAAGCACTATTAGGCAGCCCAGATTGCTCTTGTGAACAATAACAAATGTTCAGTGTTTTAAATTGCTGAATTAAGGTAGATGGCTATACAAGATTATTCCAGCAACAATAAATGATGCAGAAATGGACACTTAGAAATAGAATGGTGCCCTTAACAACAAACTGAAGTACGTGAGTTTGGCTTTGGCACTGCTTTCTTCCCAGGAATAAAGAGAATTTTTGGTTTGGTTTGGTTTTCTTCCCAAGATATAACTGGTCTTCACCTGTGCCCTGAAGTTGACAGTTTGCTGCTGATCTTTTGGATTAAGGTGGTTTTGGTGGTGGTTTTTGTTTTCTGTAGGAAGCATAAGGAGAAGAGTCTGGAATGCTGAATGCCTTTCTTGTGGGGGCTGCTGTTCCCTTCCTCCAGAGCTGCTTCAGAAAGCATCTCCTCTGTTCTTCACTCCAGCCTCCAATCATTCTCATGATCCCATGAAGAGGGCAAAGGAAACTAGTATATGGATGAGTTCTTTTATTCCTTTTTTTGTAGCCTAGGGGATTCTATACTCTTATACTAACCCACAGTCAGCCTTAGTAACTGCTTAAAATAAAGTTTAGCTCAATTTTTTAACAAGTATTAATGCACCAGTGACTGCCTTGGCAGACAATAGATTGAGTCGCATTACTCCTTATAAACATCTATTTTTTCCTTAGATTTCTAGTTAGTTGGTTGCCCATTGATCTCATCTCTCAACTCTCATGAGTTCAAGATAATTTATTTTAGAAATTATCCAGCTCCTTGTTTTTCCCCCCCAGCTTCATTGATGTATAATTGGCAAATTAAAATTACAAATATGCCATAAATCCTGCACCCAGCTTCCCCAATTGTCAATATTTTATGGTCCACTTGCTTATTTTTAATATTTGAAAACTGTGTATACTAAAAGTGTACAACATGATGGCTTGCAATACACATACATATTGTTAAATGATTACCACAATTATGTTAATGAACGCATCCATCACCAGACATAATTACCTTTATTTAATGAAGTGAGAACACTCAAAATACACTCTTAGCAAATTTCAAGTATACACAATAGCATTAACTACAATTACCATGCTGTACACTAGACACCTAGCACTTATAACTCAAAGTTTGTACCCTTTGACCAATATCTCCCCCGCCCTTCATGCCCTGGCAATCACCATTCTACTCTCTAGTTTCATGGATTCGCCTTTTTTAGATTCTGCATTGAGATGGTACAGTATGTGTCTTTCTATGTCTGGCTTACTTTGCTTAGCAAATGTCCTCCAGGTTCATCATGTTGTTGCAAATTACAGGATTTCCTTTAGTATTCTTTTCAGAATGGAAGTGCTGCCCCCAGATTTTTACATTCTAGGAGAAGACTGGCAAATTTTTTTTTTTTTAATGTTAAATCTCTTTTGCATTCCTGGAATGCACCTGACACTAGATTTGATTATTTATTAATACTTTGTTTAGAATTTTTTCAGCTTTCTTTAATAGACATTATTTTGTATTATTTTATTTTGTAATGTACTTTTTAGATTTTGATATGAAGGTCTTGATAGCTTCATAGTGTAAAATAAGATGTGTTTTAACTTCTCGTTTTCTGGAATGTAGATCAGAGAAGGTAATTTGTCCTTAGAAGAATGCCTGGAGAAATTCTTACAACTAAAAATTTAAACCAGTGAAGCCATCTGAGTCAGATATTTCCCATGTGAAACTTTTGTTTAATAGGTATTTTAATATACAGGATTTCTTTTTATTTTTTATATCACTATTGTTCAATTCCATTTTTCAAGGAATCTGTACATTTATTTTATCTATCATTGTAGAACTATAACTTTTTATCTTCCTTAGCATCATAATTATTCAGAATGTATCCTTTTACATGCTTATATAAATAACTCTAATTTTCGGTTTTCTTACTCAAGTCTCTTTTGCATTATTGTATCAATGTTTAAAATAATTTTACATTTTAGAAATGTTTTTTTGAAGATGTTTTCCTACTTAATTGAATTTTTGTCTTTACTGTGTATTAATAAATCCCTTCTCTCTTTATTTTGACTCTGGCTTGCTGTGCTTTTTTTTTTTTTTTTTTTTTTAGCTCTGTGCAATAGAAACTTATATCCTTAATTTTTAGCCTTTTTCTTTTACAATATTGCTAAAGGGTGATTGTGCCACCCCAACTCATTTGTTGATGCTCTAGCCCCTATGTGATGATATTTAGAGATTGGGTCTTGGTGAGGTAATTAGGTTTAGATAAGTTAATGAGTGTGGGGTCCTCATGATGTGATTAGTGCCCTTATAAGAGACATCGGAGACCTTGCTTCTCTTCTAGGAAGGCAGCCATCTTCAAGGCAAGAAGAGACCTCTCACAGGGCAAAAAAGTCAGCAACACCTTGATCTTAAACTTCCCAGCTTCTAGAACTGTGAGAAATAAATTATTGTCATTAAAGCCACAAATCTATGGTATTTTGTTAGGGTAGTCCAAGGTGACTATACTCTTGTCAATAAATTTAATTTTAAGCACTGCTTTAAGTACATTTGATAAGTACAGGTGTGATACATCTTTATTGCCATTCATGAAAAAATATTTTCTAGTTTCATTGATTTAATTTTTGGCCCATGTGTCACTTTGCAGAATATTTCTTAATGAATGTGGGTTTAATCTGTATTTACTTTAACTCTGTCGATCAAAAATTATTTGAAGGTGTTTTTTTCATGTGTATACATAGAAACAATTGTGAAGTATCTATGCTGAATTGAATTACATGCTGTCTCTGTTCGTATGGTGTGATGCTTCCAACTAAAGCCTGCCATATCTAATACCAGCACATCTGAACCCTTTTTATTTTGGTTAGAGTTTGCACAGCATAGCTTTTTCCATCCTTTCATCGTCAACTTTCATGTGTCTGGCGTGCAGCAAATACATGGATTTTGGTCTTTTATCCAATCTGATAATTTTAGTCTTTTGCTTGAATATGTATTTTTATTTTTGTGTTATTACCGATACTTCAATTTAGATCTACTATGAAACTGTTTATAATTGATCATTTTATATTGAATTTTTTTTCTGTTTCTCAGAATTAAACTCTTCACTATTATATTATTTTTGTCGATTAACTTGTAATTTCTTATTTTTAAAATAACTTTTGGAAGGATGCCTAGAATTTGCAACATTACAGAATTATCTTGTACATTTCAACAGAATTAATTATATTTTATCTTATTTTGTGTATGCCAAACTCTTAATTTACTCAAATTTTATTTATCTCATTATTGCATTTGGTATTACTATTTTCATAAATTTTAATTCTGCATTATTTATTTTTAATAGAGTGGATATTCATTATTAATTTATACGTATTTATACACCATGTTGCTTTTTATTTCATAGTATATTTTTCTATTTCTCTCTTAGATGTTCTTTCTTTTTCCTGCTAGATAGGTGATTAACATCTTTTTAGGTGTATTGATAAATACTATTCTTTTTTTTTTTTTATCTAAATAAATGTTTTATTTTTGCCTTTATTTTTTAAGACTTTTTTAAAAATTTTATTTATTTATTTTTTAGGCAGGGCAACCTTGATTGACCTCATAGATAGCAAGGACCTTGCAGCTTACAATCCCTTACTTTAAAAAAAAATTTTTTTATGCCTACAGCACCTGGTCTTCCTAGGTGGTCTCCCATCCCAGAACTAACCAGGCCTGACCCTGCTTAGCTTCCAAAATCAGACAGATCAGGCTTGTTCAGGGTAGCACGCCAAAGTAAAATATTTTTCAAACTGATTAAGAATAGAATTTCTTGTTGACCTTATTTTCAGCCCTTTAAAAATGTCTTTCCATTCTCTTCTGCTTTTCATCATTTCTGTTCAGAAAACAGTTTTCAGCTTACTTTGTTCTTTTGAAGATATAGTATAACACGACTACTTTTTTTCACTTCTTTTTTTATATATTTCTCTCTGATTCTGGTTTTCATTTGCTATGTTATAATGTATTCAGGTGTGGTGTGCTTTATATTTATCTTGTCTAATCCTTCCAGAATTTCTTGAATCCTTTTGATTTCTTTTCATCAGCTTTGTCTGTTGTAACATTGCTTTGACTTCATTTTCTTTTTTCTTTTTCATCTTGAACTCAAATTACACATAGTGAGTATTTTTCCTTTGTTCTCCATGTCTTTTACTCTTCATATACTTTTTATTATTTTGTTTCTTTGCTTTGATATGTATATTTACTATTGTCCTGTCTTCTATTTTGCTAAACATGTCATCGAGTCCAGTATATTTTTAAACTCATTATTAAAAGTTTGTAGAAACAATGAGGACTGAAATTCCAGTGATGAGAAATCTCAGTGAGATGAGCTGCCAAGGGGGCAAACACTGATTCTTGGCTTGCACTAAAGGTTAGGGATCCGTGCTTTGCCCTATCCTACTACAGAAGAAAAACACAGCATTATATCAATTTATTTTCTTAATGACTAACTCATAGATTTGTAAAATATGTTCCTTTAACATAATAGCTCTTTCTTAACTTGTAATAGTTTAATAATTTTTGGAAATCAATATTTACTCTGCTCAATTCTTGTTGGCCAATAAATTATCTCTAATATGCATATTAAAATAAAACAATCAAACTTTAAAGTGTTATTCTATATTACTCTTATGTCTACCTTTCTAAATTATAAAAATTATGAATAAACTTTAAAATATTTTATTAACAGGATAATTTGCTTTCCTGTCATTAATGTATATGCTGAAAAAAATTATAACTACAACTTTTAAATTCTTTTTATAAAAATTTCAATCCTCAGGACAAATTGTCAACACATAAATTATTGCAGACTTTAAATACTTAAAAACAGTTTTAAACTAACATAAAACCTAGAAACAAGTGAAAGAAAATATTGGTCTATCTTGCATCAAAAATGTGAAAATTCTTTGAGTAAAAATATTTACTTACAGGGTACCATTACAGATGCTGTCTATGTAGCTTTGAAATTTGTTGAAATTCATCCGTATGGTTAAGGATTATGGAGAAGCAATAAGTCTAAAATATAATCCAGCACAGCAATATGGAATTACAGCAAAATATAAAAGTCTGCTGAAATGGAGAGATATATCATTCAATAATAGGCACAAACATATCCCTGTGGAGTGGAAAATATAAGACATTGATTGAAAGTGTCAATCACTCAGTATTTATCCAATATTATCTAATTAGGTGGATAATGTGCTGGTAAATATGAATGTCAAAGTGCAAAAGGGAAGCTGGGTTATTCTTTAGAGTGTACATTTTGGGATAAAGTAAATTTCTATCTGGTGATGGAAAGATATCTAACTTTGGGTGGTGAACACAGTGCAATACATATATGCTATATTGTTGAATTTTATACTTGAAACTTATTGATTTTATCAATGTCATTTCAATAATTTTAATTGTAAAAGAAAAAAGTAAATTCCTCA
This sequence comes from Eonycteris spelaea, assembly GCA_003508835.1. NCBI lineage: Eukaryota > Metazoa > Chordata > Mammalia > Chiroptera > Pteropodidae > Eonycteris > Eonycteris spelaea. The sequence goes on from PUFA01000021.1 coordinate 16,276,073, forward strand.
CATTTTTTCATAAAGTTATATTTCAATTAATCACGTGTCTTCCCTGATAACAATATTGAGAAAGGAATGTGATATATCAGAGACACTTAACTTCACCTAAAATAAGAATTTTCTTTTAATGTCGCAAATTCTACTATATCATCCTATTTGTATAGAATTATTGGAAAAGTGCGCAATGACAAAAGATAACTATTATTCCAGTAAAACTTTAAAATTGTTTTTGTTTTATAATGTTTTTATCGGTTAACATTGTTAATTGCTTACATATAAGCATATGTGGAACATATTCAGTGTAAAAGGCATGTTCATGTATATTTATTGGTTGGAATAAGTGATCAATAAAGTATATAAGGATATTTATTACCTAGAAAATGCAGTAAATTGAAGAATTAGGCTCAGTTCTATAAATTCCTAAATTGTACATATAAAAGGTTATTGAACATGCTAAGATAGTGCATAAAATTTTGAATTATAATACTTATATAAGGATTAAAAGCACACACTTTTAAAATGACTAATGGAACATTATGAGGAAATCTATTCCAACTAAAATTAAAATTTAAAGATATACACTTTTTGTAATTTGAGTTCATTTAGTCTTTTGTGTTTAGGTTGTAATGAATATAACATTTCTTTGGCATTAGAGAAAATCATTGACAATGTATGATTTAAATAGAGTAGAAGCAAGGTTTTTGTAAATAAGATTATTTGTTGGATATTTTTTCTTTTCTTTATTTTTTAATTAAATGTATTGAGGTGGCATTGGTTAATAAAATTATATATGTATTTTCTATGTCATATTTCCATTGTAGGACATAGGGAAAGAACTCAGAGAGTGTATTGCTGCTATCAATAAGCCAAATCATTTTAGGAGTATTGAAACTTAGAAGCTGACAGAGTTCATGACTCCAGTGAGTTTTACATATTTGTTGCTCAATTGTTTTGCTTCCCAGGGCATTTCAGCAACGGTAAAAATGAAGTGGAGAAAACAGAACTTTGATAGAGGCATTAAGTCAGGACAACAATCCTGCCAAAGACAGAAAACACAGGTGAAAAAGGTCAAAAAGTAAAATCTTCCAGTTATAAAATAAATATAATTAAAATTTAAAAGTTTTCAATACAAGAAAAATATTATGCTGTATGGCGATGACCATTTTGTAATATATACAAATATCAAATCACTATGCCATATACCTGAAACTAATATGTTATATGTCAACTGTACCTCAATAAAAATCATAATATAGAACTGGTAAAAAGACACATACTGATTTGCTAAACTAAAATTTAATAATGTTTTTTTTCTCTTGTTATATCAGCCATTATATCAAATTCAGGAAGCCATTTAACTTCTCTGAAGCTCAGCTTTCTCTTATTATGTTAAAAAAATATTAGCCTCCTTAAAATATTTTTGAACATTTTATGCAATACTCTCAAATTAAAGTAGGTACTTAATAACCATAGTTCATTTTTAAAAATAATTTTATTCCTGTTTTGATTCCTAAAGCATAGCAGCATTCATGTTTTAATCTGAAATTTAAGTACAGACCAAACAGTATTTTATATAAAGATTTTAATACTTTTATCCTTTTATTCTTAATATCTCTTATAAAAGCAAATAAAAACCTCTACATCTATTGTAATGCCCTGGTTGGAACTCCACGAGCCAAGAAGGAAACTGACACTGATGCAAGTGCAAGAGGAGTTTATTGACAAACTCGAGTGGGACCCCACTCGTTCACTGACGCAGCAGTGGTTGAGAGGGCTGACCGAGGGGCTGGGACCTAATTTAAAGGGTAAAACCTCAAGCCTTGGGGAGATGCCTTGGTGTTACCGGATTGGGGGGTTAGGTTGACCTTTAAAGGGATCGGATGGTAGGTTGTTGGGTCTGCGTGCAAAAGGGGGCCGTGTGTAGTTGGGGCTGCGTATAGAGGGGCCGTGCGCAGTGGGGCAATATGCCAGGAAGGGCTGCGTGTAGAAAGGGCTGAGTGCAGAAGGTGCCGGGTGCAGTAATCAGATCTGTGCAGGAGGAATAAGGGTGGGGGTGCCTTAAGGGCCCACCGATGAGCTGGCTTGGCTGGTTTGGCCAGGTGGGAAGGCATTGTTCTTGACCACTGGCCTTTGGGGAACTTTTCGTACAATTCATCTTGGGATCACTCAGAAAAATGGAATCATTCCAGTCTTTCACTATTATCACTCTAGCACAGTGTTCAAAGAATGTTATATAAATAACAATGTATAATATAACACAAATATCATGTAAACATTCACTGTCTGTACTGAAATAATTACACTATAGGAAGATATATAAAACAGGTAGGAAAAGCCTTATTTTAAAATAGTTTAGCAGATAAAAATTGCCATAACATAAATTGTCATAAAACACATCTATGCATACTGTGTTTCTGTTTGTTATATATATATGTATAAAATATATGGTATATACATTTATATTAATATATATAAATATATATTAATATGTTGGCTAAGTGGACAGCCAGGGAGGGAGGGAGCAATTGGGAGGATCATTTATGAACTATATAAATATCTAACCAATGTACTGTATACTTGAAACTAATTAAAATAAAATTAATAAAAATAATTTTAAAAATTAAAAAATAATTTATATAGAAAATACAATTTGATTATTTAAACAAATTATTTGAAAGAAGGTACCATATACCTATTTAGTAGTCCTGTTTTTTTTCTGTTTCCAAACTGATTACTAAATTAACTAGATATTTATACTGTATCATTCATGACTTCCCATTTGTCTTCTAATTAAGAAATAAAGGGATTATTATGAATGCTTATTTTAGATTTTCCAGAAATGTTATGCTGATCAATTTTCTTTCATATCTTTAGTTACAGCTCATTTTATTATAAGGTTTTTATAATAATTAATTATCATAGGTTTCTTTTCTGAACAGAAGATGCATGAATTAGCTGCAGTCTGTTTATTTTGCTTCCCAGTTAGCAATTACAATGACAAATTAAATTAAATTAAATTATATTTTTATAGGTTTTGAGGTAAAAATTAATGATAATTGCTAAAATTCCAGAATAGGCATATTGGAAAAATAGTCAAATAAATTAACCTAAGACTAAGACTCATTAATCATATAAAATTATTGATGAAGAATTACTGATGAAAACTAAGCAGACTTTTCATCTATATTATTTCCATGTTAACTGTGTATATCCCTGAAAAAATACACTCTTAGCATTTAAATTTCCTTGGATAACATTTTTTTTATTCTGTTGAGGGAGGATATTTTATTATTTTTTTATTAAATATATTGGGGTGACATTGGTTAAAAAATTATATAGGCTTTAAGTGTAGATTTCAATAATGCATTGAATTCTATATATATTACATTGTGTGTTCACCATCCAAAGTTAAATTTTCTTCGGTCACCATATATTTGACCCTCTTTACCCTTTTAACAACACTTTCATATGGTATTCATATGGCTTCTTTCAACTATTACGCTCTTACAAATTCCAATGTGTAAATGGATGAGTAAATGAATAATTTCTCTTTCTGTTATGATCTTTTGACCAGTCGACTTGTTCTACCACTGGCAAATTTTTCTTAATGTAATGTTTTAAGACAAAAAAAATATAAAATAATCAACTGGAAGCTTTTCATGCAAATTATAGTATGTGTTATCTCTCCTTTAGGAAATTGGCAAATGCACAATTCCTAACATGCCCAAATTCTAAAACACATGGAGTTTGGGTGAGTGCTTTTTTTTAAATCGATGATCATCATTTATATGGCCTTATTAATTTTAAAATAGACATTAATTTAAAATGTGCAACGGATCTTTTGATTAGTAGTTAGAATATTTAAATATGGTGACTAACATTTATTTATTTGAGGTCTGCCTTCTATTGAAACTAGTGATATTACTCAGTTATCTAAGTTGTTGTATTATTTTAAGCTCTGTAATTCATTATCAGTTTTGCCCATAAACGGTATTAGATACCACACAGACTACTCAGCATAGGGTTACTATTTGGTGAATTGTATTACAGGCTGCATTTATTATCTATAGTTCTTGTCAGTGTAGTGGTAAATATATCTCACGGTTGGATACACAAAATTAAGTCATTTAATGGATTTGTAGTTCAGTTGATTGAGGTCCACAGGTCTCAGTGCACTCTGGAAGCCATTTTATTTCCTCTGTAATTGTCAGTCACTGTCATTTTCACTTGGCTGCTGTTGTGTGACTAGTCAGAATATACGGCATTAAAACCATATGAAAGCAGTGATAAAATGTTGTTTAATAGTATCTTTACACACACACACACACACACACACACACACACAAACGTACATAATAGAGAAGTTTCTTTAGATTATTTTTAAAGTCAACATGTTTTTCCTGATAGAATTTGGATGTGTCTGCTTACACCAAGTATACAACTTCATGTTACTTTCTATTTAATAACAAAATAGAACATCCAGATGCAGAAAAATAAAAAGCTTACAACAATGAAGCTAACTCTATCCTGCAAAAACTGTTTGCTACTTTTATATATAAAGATACCTTAAAATAGTAACGGTCATTTTGAAGAAAAAATTCATCTACTTCCATTCTTTACAAATGCACACACACACACACACACACATATGTACATATATATATACACATACACACACTTAATGCCCATCGTGCTTATTAAAACATGATGTGTGTGTGTATATATACATATACACACACATATATAGACACACACATATATATATATTATATATGTATTTTACAAACCACATTATTTCAGAAAAGAGATCATATCTTAGGAAGGTTAAGTTTGACTCAAAATGATTTACTGTTAATAGTTCAGTAATGTTAGGAGTTTGCCAGAATGCAAGGATTTGTTCTTTCTTTTTCAGTGCCAGCAGCTTTCTGATTCAAAAATCACAAACACAGCAGTTTTTTTTTTTTTTCCATTGACTCTGAGGACATTAGCAAACCTCAAATAAATAGCAGCTTATATTCCAGAGAAGTTCTGAACAGCAGGCTGAATTCCAGATGGAACTATTAAGTGGGCACTGAAATAAAGTTTTAACAAGCATGATGGGCATTAAGTGAGTAAACTTATCAAATATCTATCATGCTCAGGATCTTTTCTGTGGAAATGCCTGTGTTAAATGAAATATATGTATAAATATATGTATATTTATACATATACTATATATGTATAATGTGTATGTATATGGGTATATATACATACATAGGTGGTAGATTGTCAACATTAAGTTTAAATGTTTTCTTGATATTTTATAATGACATAAATTTCAAAATGACATAAGTGTAAAATTAGAAGAGCACATTTTTGGTAGTTATGGATAACATTTTAAAATAAGATATCAACTATGTTTTTCTTTATGAATCAATAATTTATAGAACCAGAGTTTTATCCTTTAATAATGAAGGCTGGTTAAAAATATTACACAGAGAAAAAAATAAGGAAAAAAGTCATGGATGACACATACACACATGTTTTGTTAAGCTAATAATAAAAGGAATAATTTTCTAGAATTTAGAAATGTTTTACCATAAATTCACATACAGAAAAGTGAGTAGGGAATGAGGTAAACTTTTGAGGTCCTAACCCACAGACAGTTGCACAATGGTAGAGTTATATGTTCTAGTGTTTGGTTATTATATTCAATTCTGATGCCTTACTGTTTGGGTTATTAAATAATACCAATTCTCCTTCTGATTTCATATTCGTCAACTTGCTATGAGATGATTCCCTAGAATATGTTTATAACAATATGTAAAAATCAAAAGATCTGGGAATTACCAACAAGAAATATCTACTTGAACAAGACATTTGTTGAAAAAAGAACATAAACAAGACCTAGAAGATATTCATAAGCAAGAAATCTGAGGCAGTAAGTGGTCAAGAAAGAATGCGCCATGTGGCATGCATGAATTGCAAGAAAAATATAAGATTTGGGAGGTCTGGACTTGGAAGATTAAGGCGATTGTGTAAATTGACATTAGCCATATGAAAACAAGCAAAAATAGTTGTAGGAAACTAGCATAAATGAGCACTGGTATTGGGTAGCAATCATTCAATTATATGAACACATTAGAAGAATTTCAGGTGATAGGACAAAAAAATGCTACGTTTTTTGACAAAGTTCGGTAAAGTCTCAAAGCAAACTTGGACACTGGACTATCTTAGTCCAGTTATGATAACTAGTGTCCACAGTGAAATTAGAATGGGTTGCAGTACCCAGATGGCGATTTAGCACCATGCAAATCTCTGTATGGGAAGAGGGCATGTGGGGTATGGATAAACTGTTTGTTGAGGGTAAGGCAATCAGATACTTTGAAATAATATTTATGGAAAAATGCCATTAAAGGTACAATAAAATGGATAGTTTTTATCATCTATTTAACTCAGGACATGAGAAGTATTTGGATAAATCTAAACAAGTAACTTTTTCAGGGAACTAGTTACAGGAGACATTTTAGAATTTTGAAAAGTATTTCAGCAAAACTAAAATACAGTATGAATGAATTAGACTTGAGCCACAATAAACAATGAGGAGGAATATGATGTTCTCTAAATATGGACATGCTCATCTTTGAAAAGGAATTACAGATTCAAAATGCTTGGTGCTACTTCTCTACGATTGAACTATTCTAATTTCATTAACAAGAAATTTTGAGTGTTTTTGGTGCTTAAGTCAAATCATTTTGAAAGAACAATATTGCAAACATTTTGAAATAAATTTTAATATGTTTTAAACAAAAAGTGAGTTAAATTAAGTGTAAGAGTTTGAACTAACTACTATAAACCTCTTTGTATTGATCACAGTATATATATTTTAGATAAGCAATTGCTGTTAACTTCTAAAGCTCAGGTTCATGTTTGCCATTTGTTTTCTATTCTTCCATCTTCTAGTTCTACCATGCACTTGCCAAAGTCAGACAAATGATTTTTGTTCATATGATTTCATTTGTAAATTTTAAAATGACAATTAGCAATAGGAGTGATGTTTATTCTAATGTTTTGGAGTTCTTAATTGCTCTTATATAATTGCTTCTATTTAGATTTCTGTGTCCATGAAGACTTTTATGTAAGTCATGTTAAACAAACAGGTTTAAATGTAATAGAAAATTAAATATAATTTCTACATAGAAATTATAAAAATTATCTCTCAAGTCAAATAGAATAGAAGAAGTCAAACACCCAAACTTCTGAGGGTCAATAGTATATGTGAAAATCTGAAGAGACTGTAGGATGCAACATATAACAATAGATAGATTTTGTAGAATAAAACAATATAAACACATAAATACGTATAAATGCAGAGTTACTATTAGCTTGTAGAATGTCCAGTACTTTCTAAAACACATATACTTTCACTTAGAAAATATTTTTTTTATCTTCCCATCTTGCTGGCTGGCATAATTATTCTATTTAGTTGATTTTTTTATAATGAAATTGAGATAAAATTTAAACAACATGTTTAATTAATTAATTAGTTTATTTATTTATCTCCTTGCTGATAAAGCATGTAAGAAACAGTTCAAATGATATGTACTGAACTTGAAATTAATATCTGACAAAAAATAGTTGTTATAAATATATTATTTACATAGTTTCCTAAAGCAAATGATTTGTATTTTTCTTCTAGTACTTTTTTTTTAGAGTCCCAGAATTATGTAAAAACAAAACAAAAAACAAAACATAAAAATGTTCATGGAAAAATGTTAACATACCAAAATTACAAAGAATTTAGATCTTGAATATAGGAATCTACTAAGATTTCACTGTATTGTATGAAATAATATGTCTTTTAAAGTATATCTGCATATACTTAAAATGCAGTAATCAAATCATTTTTTAAAAAGGGAACAGCATTAGGTTAATAGCATCTTTTTTTGTGAAGCATATATTTAAGAGGCCTAGATAAATTCTTCAGAAAGACTGTCAAGACCAAAATATAATTAAGTGTTAGTATTTTAAAATATTTTTCTTTAAATTTTTGATCAATTCTGTATTTTATTGATAAGAAGTCAATAACAGATAAAGCCAGGAAAAGGATGTCAGAACATATAATATTTTTGCATCATTATCCCAGAGGAAAATAATCCACTACTTTAAGGGAGGTTAAGGACCAAGTAAGTAAACAGAACCCTACACTTTATAACATTTACTTTCATTACAGCTACACCTATCTTCAAAAATTCACATTCAAAGCATTTTTAACATTGTACAGATGTTGGCATTAAGAAGTTTGATGCTGCCTACTTATTTAATCATTACTTACATATTCAGTGGTGGAAATCTGGTATGTTTAAATGTGTTAGGATTCGTATATGATATTGTCACATTATCTTGTTATTTAGATGAAAAACCACACAGATAAATTTAATTCCTCTGAGTTTCTATACACACACACACACACACACACACACACACACACACACACATATATATATTTGGTGTATCATCTGCTTTCATATTAGAAATTTCCATTTATTTTTTCATTCACATTCATGTTGTCATAGTGTTCAAAATGCTAATACTATATATATCTGAAAGTAAAATTATGAAAAAAACTTTAGAAACAATTTAACATTCGAGAATTTTTTAAAAGATTAACTTGTACACAGTATACAATGCAATCAACATACAGAGCTGCTTTTTTGAGCATTAGAATACTTCAGGAAAACCTTCAAGTTTGTTTCCCTATTGGAGTTTCAGTGTTTTTCATGAAGGAAATATATGAAAACATACACATTTGATTATTAAACTTTAAATAAATCATTAATTATTTCCAACTTAATTCTTTTTTTTTTAATTTTTAAAATTATGTTGAGAGATCTCTGTTTTATGCTTGTTGAAGTAGAAGGAACATTGGATTAGGAATCAGGAGATCTGAGCTAGTGAGTGCTTTGATATTTCATTATTTAGCTTACTAATTTGGGACATGCCAATTTTTCTTTTCCAAATTTTACAAATAGAAAAAGACAATTTCTGAGTTCCTTTTCAACTCTGATTCTTGGGCATATCTAGGAAGATTTCTGTGGGTTTCTTTTTTGTGTTTCCTGACCACACATATTTTGATGCTATTTGACAATTTTACTTCATTTGTAATGAAGTATTTTCTATTTATTGATATATATTTATTTGTTGAGTTTATGTAAGTGGTGCATGTTATGAGTGATACTGTATATAATGCAGAGTAAAGTGTTTAAGTTACATGTGAAAAAGAAAAAATGCCAATAAAACTGAGTGAGAAAGATATGTCTTGATTCTTTCTCTGTCTTGACTGTTACCAATACTACCTTCTACAGTCTCATGATTCTTAAATTTGTATGAGAAACATGTCTGTTTTTGAACTTTAAAGTCAAATATCTCCACTTGAAAAGACACTTAAAATTAACAGGAGTCAAACTGAACATCTCAACTTAAAGATTAAACTTGTAAAATTTTCTATATTTTAAATGTCATTTTGTTTTAGCCAAGAATATAAGGAACATTTGTCTAGAATATAAAATTTTTTATATGAAGTTTATATATGATGATTTTGATGCCATTATGACAATTGTTACAGAGGTTTCCCAATTTCTCAATTTTCTACAACAGCATTTGTAAATCAGGGATTTTGTGTTCTTAGTATAGAATTGTGATTGTAGATAACAATATAGGACTACATACTTGAAACTTTCTAAGAAAGGAGATCTTAAAGGCCATCCTGGATTATGAAGATGAAGATAAAAGAAACATCTTAAAATGGCAGAAACATCTTAAAGTGGTGAGCTGTAAACAGTCAGGGTTCCTGAGAACTTTGAAAAGCATAGGTTCAAGTGCATTTCTGAATTTTATATGAATGAGAATAAGTTTATATCTTTAAAGCCACCGTTACTTTGCTTCTCATTTATTGCTATTGGGCATATTTTATTTGATGTAGTTACATAAGCAATTTTAAAGCAAAAAACCTTTTTCTTTCCCTTATCATTCTCATCGTCTACAAACTAGATCTGCCAGTACTACCTTTAAAATATGCCAAAATTTTTTTCTTATTCTCTCCATATTCAGAATAATAGAATAAGCCAATAATCACAAATCATCTGAATTATGGCAATTATGTTTACTCTTCCTTGATATCCCATAACTTAAATATTATGATGCAAAGTTAACAATACTTAAATAAAGATAAAGTCGATGTATCTTATGTTGCATGATAATGGAATAAGAGAGAGGAGAAAATGAACTCATTAAGATTGTAAGTTCTTTGGCATTGATTATAACTACAAACTTATTTCACATATTCTTCTCTCATTATACAGAATCATACTAGTTATTTGGGAGAATTTTCCTGCCCGGGAGCCTTCAGACATTGTCCTTTTTCTCGCCTTCAGATCTGAACTAAAAGATTGGTTTTTCCTGCTGATCTTTGGACGAGAACTCATCAGCTCTTTGTTCCAGGCTTTTAGACTCAGATCGAAACCAACCCATCAGTTCTAGGTCTCCAGCTTGGAGGTCCTGCTGATCTTGGGACTTGCCAGACTTCTTAATCTTGTGAACCACTTGTTAGTAATAAATCTCTTCTATATAATCTCTTTATATAATACCAGTAATAATATATTATATCTATTATTTCCTATTAATTTTGTTTCTCCAGAGAACTTTGACTAATATACGCAATAAAGATGTTTGTCCTATTTCTAAAAAAGAAAAGAAATTTTTAAAAAGCTGAATTCCCTATCTTATATTCTCTTTTAAGGACAAGTTAGTCGTGCGAAATGTCACTAAGTAAAAATCCATAAAAATGGGGGTGGGGGGTGGGGAAAGCATGCCTTCCATGCCAACACGAGGTTAACAAATGATTTGCAAAGATAGGAAAACGCGTCAATCAAAACCTATGTAAAACATAAAATAAAATTGAAAATAAATACAATTGGTATAGAAAAGTTAACATAACAGATGTGTATGGATTTGCCAAAAGGAGAAGAGACAATTTGATAGTTGGCAGTGGGTAGTGTGTGGTGAAAGGTCTATGAAGTAATCATCATTTTGAAAGTAGTAGAATCAGGTCTTTGAATTTCATGTAGAAATTCAATACTAAAATCAGGTATCCTTCATGATAAAATTATTTTCCTTGAGACTTTGACAAATGTAATCCATTCATGTGCAGACTTTGGCATATCCTTAGGAGAATTGGAATCTGGGCTTAAAAAAATCATTTCAAAATACATTGATGTTGTTCATAAGCATAACATACTAAATAGTACACTCTTATGCAGTGTATTCACACACACACACACACACAAACACACACTTTTTTGAGTTTTCAAAATATGGTACGAAACTCAAATTTTTTCCATATGATATTGTCAGACTAAAAACTTTTGTATTGAATGAACTGGGGAGTGTTTTGCTTGAAATTATGATGACACAATGCCATTTCTTAAAATAAAATTACTTAGATTGCTTTTTAAATAACAAATACTTTAACAAAATAGTAACAACATCCATTCTCGAAGAAGCTCTCAAGTGTCATTATTTCAAAAAGTTATTGAATAAATAATTATTGTGTGAGATTGATCTGTATATACATATATATTGAATTTCCTAATATTTCCTATCATTAAAATCAGGGCTGAGGATATCTAGTATAGTGTCAAATTTTATTGTAGGAAATTGCCCCAAAGCTGCCTTGTTATGGAAGAAAATTTTGTGTAGGTCAGCTCTAACAGTTTTTGCCATCACTTTTCCCACCTGATGACTATTCCTTATAATATGTGGGATATTCTCCTCAATTAATTCTATATATGTTATTGAATCATCAAGCTTAAAAGTTTATGATTATTCAATTTTGTTTCCTTTGTCTTTGCTTGATAATTTTCTTAATGTCTGCTTTAACTTTTGCATTAGAGAAACAAAACCAAACTTTACCAAGCCAAAGAGAACATCAATTTCCATGAATTTATCCTGGACTACTTAGAAAATTAACGGCAATCTTGAATCTTCCTTTAATCTACTATCTATAATAATGTACATAATTGTACATTCTTAGACATAGCACAAAATCGTAACTGGTTTATATCAAAGTTGATTTAAAAATCAACTGATTCTATGTTTCCTGGGCTGGTCATGGCTGAGTCATATCCATAGACAGTCTGTAGGAAAAAGAATGTTAGCTGTAGTGGGTAAACATAACAAGAAAAAAAGAAGAAAAATTTCCTAGTGTCTTACAACACAATAATTAATACATACATTTTTCAGCGAAAGCAAAAGTAACCATTGTATACCTTTCCTTCTTGGTATCTGTGTTTGTGACTGTTCTTTTTAAGTCAAGTCTTACCTGAACACAGTAGTGTAGAGGTTGTAACATGGGAGGCTGAGGAGGACATCCAGAGTGTGATGTTCTCAGTGCCTCAAAATTAAAAATAATAACGTTTATATTAGATTTAGCTGACATTTTTATGACAGGCCCTTGGCGATCCTGTCTAAAATTTAAGCATCTATTTTTGTCCTATATACATAAAAAGCATAATATGGAGGTAGAAAAAAAGTCTTTAAAGAAAAAGTGTATGTATATGTACACACACACACACACACACACACACACACACACACACACACGTTAATTATACAGCCTTGCCAGGTTGTAATGTAATAGTACATCTTGCTCTGTTTCTCATTCTTTATGCTCTTATTGGCCAAGCTACAGCAGGACACTCAGCTGCCTTTAATGACTTTCATTACTCCCTCTTATTTTCTAGATTAATGACATATTGAAAGTGTTAATGGCATAAAATTTTCAAATAGCTCACACACTGTTCATGAAAAAGGCAGTATATTTTACTTTATATGCATATAATTTCTTCCCAGTGGAATACTTGCAACATTTTGCTGCTTCGTAATCTCTCAATATAGTTGAGAAGGTAAAAAAAAAAAAAAAAAAAAAAGGGAAAAAGCACAGTCTCTTATAAAATTGTGGTTACAGACGTGGTCACAATCCACCCACCCCAGCCCAATAACTGCCAAGGGTATTATAAAAGTTAGGAAAGGGAGCATGGAGAATTACAGATTTTCATCTACCAATTCGCTTTAAAAAAAAAAACATTTTGTGATAAGTATTTCAAGTTATGTGGACCCACAGATTATAGTAAAAACTGAGCTATGAATTGCCTGGGATTCAATTCTTCACTAGCATCAAATGTTTTTTTTTCCTGAGTTTTATAAGTCATTTCTCCAAGTACAAATTACAGAAGAAACATTAGGTTAAATAATATTCTAAAAATTCCAAAAATCACAATTTTACATGTTTAACTAAAGCATATTTACGTAAACAAGAAATTCCCTTTTTGAATATGTCTTTTTGAATCATATATCCTATTCCTTAGTCTCTTTCATGATACAAGGGACATTGGTATATTCAGAGTATTTTAGAGAAAAAAGAATTTTGAAGTAAGTACAATAAATTAAAGAAGGAAGCAACAGAATCTACACAACCAAGTGTTAAGGAACAAATAAGATGACTTCTCAAGCAGACTCTAGAGCGTTATTTGTCAATTTGGTTACAGATCAAGTTATAGTTTGGCTTTAGAATACCAATTATTTCGGTGTTTCTTTAGCAGTAGTTGAATGTTACAAAGAGTTTTTAAAATGAGTTTCCATAGAAGCAGTGCCTAAGCTAGTGCTTTCTGTGAGAGTATCATAGTATAGACATAGTCTCAAGAGAAGAGAGAAGCAGGACAGGGCAGGAAAAAAGGCTAAGCAAGGCTTGGGTCTGTGCTAGAGAACAGCTTGGGCCTTGTGCCACAGGACACTGTGGCAGATAATTTGCATTAGGAGGCAGTCCAACCTTAAAGCAAGGATTTAGACTTCCGTGCCCCACCCTCCTGAAAGTTTCTAACCTTGAACCTTTGTGATATCCTGTCATTCCCTCTAAGGAGGCTAATGAGGTCAATTTTCCATAGAAAAGAACAAGTGTGAGAACTTAGCAGCCACGATTTACAGCAGCTGAAGGATGAGAGCACTGTCCTGGGGAAAGAAATCCAATTAGTTTAAATAGTCCCCATTCCAGATAGGTCAGCGAAGCTAGGAAGTGTATTCTTGATAGACTAGATCATTGACCATGGGCATTCTGCTGATTGATGTAGTGATTGATTTCTTTTGGGTCAAAGGTTCATCTTTGATATTTAGTAGACATGAAATTTAGCATGCCCCAAAGAGAATTTTGATTTCTACCCTCCAAATGTACTTTCTTTTTTCCCTAGTCTTCTTAGCCTCAGAAAATTACACATTCTCCTTGCAGGTTCACAGTACAAACACCTAGAAATCATACTTTTCTCTCCTAATCCCCTTATTTAAACTATCAGTTAAACCTTACTTAATTTTGTTCATTTTATTGTGAAGTCACAGCCTCTAACCCTTTCTACCCGCAGTATTTAATGTCTTTGAAAATAATGGACTTGACTATTTTGTATATCTCACTATAATCAAAGTCAAACATGTTTGGCACTCAATAAATACATATTTAATTAGCAAATGCAATTTTGGAAATCTCTCAAAGATGAATCTTTATATTTCATTTTTTATAGAATGCTCAAAACTGTTTATTTATATGATCAATCTTAAATGATAACTGCAGAAGTCAAATGTTACTTCATACTTCCTTTAACTTCTTTATACCAAGTTTTGTTTCATCGCAAAAAAATAGTGTAAATATTTCCTCTAGTATTTAGCTGTTGGTCTGTGATCATTTAATTATATAGAGTCTGAACGTACTTCTTAGTTCTTAACTCAGCTTCCTTCACTAATCAGGGTGTAATTTTCCACTTGAGACATCCCACAGGACTGGAAAAGATAAGCAAAGAAGAATTCATTAACAATCTATAATACTATGCTATGAAAATAGAAAGCAAGTTTTTACATCTGTGGAAAGTGCATTAACAATACAATTTAATGTTTGCATTTGGTCTCTAAGCAAGAAATAAATTTACACAGGGCTGCTTTCTCTCTGACAACATATTCTAATCTTCATACTAGGAAGCCATTCTTCATCTTAATGTTGGCACGTTTGATGCATTAACACATAGAACATGAAGCTTAGATTCCCTGCCAATCTCCTATTATGTCATTTAGTCTTCTCAGGAGATACCTGTCTTGAAATTATAGGCAAGAAAGACAAATGACATCTTCAAAGAGAGACGCATGTGTGTTGTGTTTTCAACCTAAGACATATACTGAGTATATTGACACGAAGTAAAAAACATAAAGCATACCTCCTTCCAACTAGCAACACAAAGAAAAACAACACAAAATTAAGCTAGGAAAAATTTTTCTTTTAACATTTATATTTTAATTACCAACTTACAGAGATAAAACCACCTTTGAAATACTTTCTGTAAGTCATAGTGTTAAAAGGTAATAAATGAAATTAAGTTACTTGAGTAGCAGGAAATTCAATTTTAGACAGAAACTGTCAGACCGAGCTCATCCATCTTTCCAACAAGAATATCAATCACTGTTTCTTCCCTGCCTTCAATATTACTTTTCTTACTTCCAGCTGTTTGTGTTGGTATAGTTAGCTGAATTTCATTGTTTCTGTCTTACTTCTGTTTTATTCTCCAATATTTCAAAAGCTTTGGAAAGACAGAAGAAAAATACTGTGTTGTGCATAATATTTGTGAAATAAATAGTTTTCAGATGGTTAAAATAAAAGCACTATAACACTCAGAGAGCAAATTTCACTCCTTCTTGGATGAGAGATGCTTACAGAAAGGCATAATAAACTGATAATATAAATATATCATAGATAGTATTATTTATCTATACTTTTTCTTTTATAAAATCAATTGTACTTTGTCATGGGTTTAATTTCTAAGCCTAGAAGTTCTTGTAAGAAATATTTTTTAATATTTTGATATTCATAACCATATTGATATGCATATCTCTATCATTATGTAACTTTTAAACTCAAAATTTGATTTCTAAAAACATGTATAGGATGCTTAAAAATAAACTGGCCATTAATGATTTTAATTATTACTCTTCCAGTAATTTCTTTTTTAGTGATCTAAATAAAACAATTTTATTCATGTAATCCTACTTTTAGAATGCTAAAGCAAATCTATTTTAATAAAATTTTTATCATATTTGTTTTGTTATGCATTTATAACTCCTCATTTCTCTTAATTTCCATGTGAGCACTGTGATAATGATTTCAACTCCCTGTGCTATCCCATATCCAATTCTGTATTTCACAATAATAATGGTTGTAATTTCTGCCTGGGTTTTTATGTCTTAAAATAAACCAACTTGTATTTTCAATATTTTAATCTACTAGAGTAATCTTTCATAATACCAATAGCACATGTATTAAATATCACATAATGAGAAGTCAAAGAAATGCAATAAGGGTAGAAATGATTACATTTATCTATTAAACATCTTCACCTAAATAAAAGGACACAGAATTTAAATGTTGCCCTAATAATAATAAACATATGAGCTATAGTACTTTACCTTTATATCTGCTACCTGCAAGTTATATAACACTGAGATTTGCATTTCTCTGCGTACACAAATGGGATAGACAGAGAAATGTCATTAGATTGTATTGTCACTGCCACCATAGGAAGAGAAAAGTAATTCAAGATGTAATGCCTAAGTCAAAAGCTATAAAGATACCAGCTAAGAAATCTCTAGATATTTTTCCAATAGTTTCATAGTTTATGTCTAAGTCTTTCTTTTTCTCATTCTATATATTTGCTGCAGTTTCTCAAAATCTCTTGTGGCTTCATTTCTTGGACACAAGATAAAAATATTGGTCTTCATGTTTCAGTTATGTAAGCTTAAATTTTCTTGAATATGATCACTTACATTCTACCATGGTGAGTGTCTGCTAAAAATACTCCACATATTCTAATTTTATTATTTTGATTTTAAAACTCTTCATTTTTATGATTTACAACTTTTTTTTTTTTTTTTTTACTATCACTCTTCACAAACTTCACAGATAGTATTACTTCTCAGTATGTGCAAGTAAAAAAAACCATTTGGTTCAATTTAGCTTACCAGTGTTCTATTCTCTTTAACTCAGCGTGCATAAACCTGAACCTATATTTCTGTCTCCCAGAAAATTAGTTTGTGTGCCTGTTTCCTACCTCATAGAATTATTTTCTTTATTCATTTAAATGCCTAAGCCAGTAATTTGAATAACATTTTTAATTCCTCCATTACCATAAGCCACTACACATTAAATTAACTCAATTCATAATAATTTTACCCTCCAAATATCTGTCAAACACGTCTACCTTATCCCATCCTCATTACCATTGCCATATATAAACCATTATTTATTTCTTCTATTATTGACTTATACTCTCAAACAGTTTTCTTTACTTTCTTTTGTGTCCAGCCATTCATGTTTGCATTAGAGTGACCTAAGATGCATTAATAACTCCTCATTTCTCTTAATTTCTATGTAAACTCCATTACAGAATTATTAATGTCCTAGAACATGGTTCTTTTTACATCCATACATATGTCTAGCCACACCCTTACTCAAATGCATTTTCAAGATGTAAAAAACATCTTCCCAATCCTTAAAATATAATGAATTTTTACATACGTTGTTTCATTTGTGTAATATGCTCTTTTATCTCCCATCTCATATCTTTAATGCCTTCTAAATCTGATTTTTGTATTCACACTTCAGTATTTATCGTATAAGTATCCTCTATAATATCCTGTCATTTTCCTGGCCATTTCTTTAGGCTCCTCCCTTCTTTTTAATTCATCATAAGACAGTGGTCCTGTATATCTCACCTAACTTTATGTCTGCAGTACATAGCTTAGAGCCACATACACTTTAGGTAGTCAAATACGTTATTCTAAGATATATTAAAAATTACATATATTTTAAAGAAGCAATATACATCACATATGAATATATTTACCTACATACATATGAATATATATGAACTGTCTGATTATAGTCTGAAGATAAAGACATTGTTCCAGCCTAGAAGTCAATAAAGAAAAAAACAATGTCTTTTATTTTGCTCTATAAACCGTCAAAAATAACTTCCATTTTATTCACTGAAAAATTGTATAGAAGCCACCAAACAAGAAGTTACAATTTAAAAAAAAAAACAGAGTAATCACTAAAACAAATTTAAAATGGCACATACAAAATTCAGTCTTAATACTATTTAATCATATTAGAAATGCATTTTCAAGGTTATATTTTGGTTTATATGTTTTATTTTTTTTCACTTAACATGTATCATTCATACTTGAAAAGCAAAGTTATATTTCCATGAGACTTAACTTTAGTACATCATTTACCTGCTTGTATCCTTCAGTTACAGCTGTAGAAGGTGTTTATTAATTTTTAGGAAATAAAGTAGGTGGTAAAATTAGAAATTTAAAGCAATGTCTATAATTATATTTTGATAGGGTCACACCAATCACGTTCATTCCTTGAAAGTAAATCATTTTCTCCCATAAAATATTACTTTAAGTATAATATATATAAAAAAAGACCTGTTTATATTTTTGGTCAGCTATTCAATTAAAATTAAAATGTTTATACCAAATGTCATTATATTCCCTGAAGCTTACTAGACACCACAGGTGATTTAAAACAACAGTATAAGTTTATGTTAACGTTGAAGATTCAAATCTTATATGCATGATTGTCTTTGAGATTAATAAAAGACAGTATATAGAAGTGGGATACAGTCTGCAAGAAAGTCTCACCTACGTTGCTACTTCAATATTAGTAGTTTTTGTTAAAAAGAGCGTAATTCTAGTAATAAAAGTAAAATTAAATCTATTAATTTAGTTTACACATTTAAAAGATGTTTAAGTTTAGGTCTCCAAAGCAATCTCAAGTTATAGACATTGTTCATTGCTCAATTAAAAGACATGCTGCTTTTTTTCCTTATTCATAGATCCTGGATGTCTGGGATACGGTTTGTGGCAATGTTCTTAAGAAAACTGGTCTCCTCCTCCAGCTCCAGAGGTAAAAAGGAATAAGCCTAGGTCAATCAGCTATTACTTGTCAATGCCACAGAATTTGGATCCTGTTTGAGACTTCTAAAATTGTTCCTCTTAGTTAAAAAGAATTAATTTGAACTTCCCTGTCCCCAGAATGCTTGGTATGTAAGTGATAGTGTTATCGTTTAAGAAGATATTGTAAAAATACACCCATTTTATGGCTACTAAGGTTGTGTAGAGAAAGCATTAGAAGGTTAAACATTATAGTCATCTTTAAAATGTTATTTATTTGAAATTATAATGAGTGTATATTATTGAGTGATAACACTTTAATTTTATAGAAATATGTAAAATCAATTGTTTCAATGCTTTACCACCTTAATAAAAGTAAGAAAAGTTTACAAATACATTTTTATAACTTCTTTATAAGAGTAGATATGTTTACTAATATTGAGTAGATTATAGTAGTCTTTTATCAAATGCACAAACATAAAATGTATATAATAATTTTTTTAAGTATAAGGTCATTCTGTAACATTTTCTAACTTGACTTAATATTATTGCATCGTGCTAGGAAGTTTAAGTAGAACAGAAGGAATTGCCTCTGGAAAAAAAGAATAAGATTACATACAAACATTTTGAGAGTATAAAATTGAGTTCCTATGTGAAAAAAAAAAAATCTTACAGTCTTTTTCTTCATATTCACAAATATGATCAAGCTATTCTAAAATTATTTTTTGCTTTCTTGTGTGCATGGGGAGAACCATCATTCTGGGAAATAGAACTACTGGATAGAGTTTATAATACAACTTAAATCTCTTAAAAATAAAATAAATATAATTTAAACTTTAATTAAAATATATTTAACATCATTCAACATTCTCATTTAAAATAATATGTAATAATGTTAGGAAAACAAGTCATTAAATGTGAAATTATAAAAAAGTAATAACTTCTAGAAATATTAATCATCCCACTTTTGGAGGCTGAGAAACTTTGCCCAAGAAGGTACCTAAGAGTAGAGCCAAGATTTTACTTAGCAAGAATTTCTGATGAAATCTTTTACCAATTATGGGTCTATTTAGATTTTCTATTTCTTCGTGATTTAGTCTACGTAGGTTATCTGTAACTAGGAATGTATCCATTTCTTCTAGATTATTTAATTTGTTGGGGTCTCTTATGAGTTCTTATGTGTCTCTCATGATCCATATGTCTTCATTCTGGTTCTCAGCCAGAAGAAACTACTCCATGGGCATGCTCATCACACAGCAAATTCAAGAGAGCTGGCAAAAATTTTCCAAATGTTTTAGACCCTCATTTAGAACTATATCACCATATTCCTTTAATCAAATCAAGTCACATAACCAAACTAAAATTTTCTCCAGCATAAAGAATTGCTGAGTCCCATAATTAGAGATAAAGAAGAGATAGAGTTAGGGACAATAATCCATCTACCACACCTACCTTATCTCTGCTTCCAAAGGGAAGGCAGACTAGCTCATTAAAACATTCCTACAAGCCTTAGCTTCCTCTGAGATTATTGCAACACTATAGTGGTCCTTTGGCCCTAGTAAGTCAAAATTTAGTATTCTAATGTTGTTTCCCCTTCGTAGGAATAAAGTCCAAAACCTGTGAGTCTTATAGAAGCAATAACAATATTATTTAAATGACCAACTCACAAAGCCAATATTTTCTCTTCCTAGTAAAAATAGTTTTGAAGGTAATATTTCTCCACGAGAATTTATTCAAACTGAACTTTTATATTTTGACATAGTATATGTTATCACGACTTTTAGAAAAATGACCTGTAAAATGTTGAATGTCCATAGTGGTTATTCTAGTATCTAAATCTTCCACAATCAGCTCATGTTTTAAAAGAGTTATGAAATTATGAATATATATATGAATTAAGAAATAACATATATTGTTAAAAGTCATGCCGAATAAAATTAATTTACCACACATATTGGCAATCATATTTTTAAAAATATATTTACATCTCTTTAAAAATTTTAATCTGCCTTAACTTTTCATATTGTTTTCAGAATAAAGTGAGGTATATAACATCATCCCACTTAGGGCAGTGTACATTGTTGATCTGGACCTATTCTTGGTTAATAGTGTATACGGACTTTCTCCTTTTATCTTGAAACATCTTTAAAATATTTTTTTTATTCAATATATGTCAACTTGTAGAAATATCCCACAAGTATTGTTTCATTTGGACATAAGGCCTTGTATCAAAGAACAATTTCAGTACATTTTTAGTATCTTACATTTTTCAAAGAGGGAATAGAATTTCAAACTAATATATTCTTAAAAGACTTACAGTTAATGTCTAATGCATTACTATATATCACATTGAAACAATAAGCCTTTAAAAATTTTTGCATGTTTTTTTTTCTTTAGTAAACATTATTTTATAAGTTTTCAAAGGCACTAATATTTGTAAGAAACTCAACATGAAAGGATGTAGTCACCAAAGTAGCAAGTTACCACAAGATACAAAGTCTGAGATTGGTGTTAATTGCCCACATTCTGGTAATCCTCAAGTCATGACACTAATGTCAATAATTTAAAAGACTATAAAAAGAGCTATGCAATATTCAGGCAGACAAGGAAATATTTTCTCTCTAAACTGTAAAACTGTGAGAAAGATTGTAAATACACACACACACACACACACACACACACACACATACACAAAACAAAATATGTTTAATGCAATTTACTTACAACAAGTATTATTTTGCTAATAGGAATCATTGGCAACTATTGTTAAGTACATTTAAGTTTCAGAGTGGTGGAGAATTAAAGATAGGTAGTAGGCGTCTTTTTTTTGTTTTTGTTTTTGTTTCTTTTGTTTTTGTTTTTGTTTTTGTTTTTAACTAGAATGCAGGTAGAGAAGAGTGTTGTGAGAAGAAAAAAGACCTGAGTATGAAGAAAATCAACTGGAGAAATGGTAAAGGCTTCACTATTCACCTTTTGGTCAACAAATATTTTTTCAGTGCCAACAGTATACCAAATATTATCCAGGATGCTGGGATAAGGTGGTGAACGAGGCACAACCTTGTTCTTAAGTCACTTGTAGAAAGAACAGTGATGACCATGTGAATCAATACTGACTAAACACAAGACCAAAGAGTGATAAACACTATGTAATGTAACTTAGAGGACAATGGTGCAGAAAGCAGCCATAACAAATGAGATGTGAGAGAGAAATAGGGTTCAATAAAACACAAACATAGAGGGGTGAGTAAATATCAGGAGGTAGATCAAGGAATTCAAAAGATTCTTACAAGAGAACAGGGTAATTGTTCTAAGTCCTAAACTTAGAACTTCAAATGTCAAAGTATATCAATTAACATATGCTTAAGATTACGGTACACTTACCAGAATATATTTAAAGGTAATAATTTAAGTTTGAAAGGTTTTTATATATAACAAACTACTGATTTTTTATATTTCAAATAATTTCAAATTTTCAAGAACAGACAAGTATAACTGTCATATTTCTTTCAATAAGCTCTGTAAATTACATGTTTGCTGATTTTTAAAATCCATGCTATGATATATTTCTCATGATTTCATGTGACCTTAGGTTCTTGCACAAGTAAAATTTTGTAGTTTCCAGAAACATAAGAATAAAATTCAATAGCATCAACTTTAAAAATACTACTACACATAACTAATATTTAGTGCTTACAATATGCCAAGTTCTAAGTGAAATATTTTCTAAATTTTTAGCTTATTCAGTTCTCATCACACTCTTATGTAGTAATTATCATAATTAATAATTATCCTTATTACAAATAAAATAGGTTTAATGAAATTAAGTAATCTGTGTAAAGTTTATATTCTAGGAGTGTGAGAAACTGTGCCAAAACAGTGTGTTGGTTATACCATCTCTATAATAGATTTTTATCACCATTCTGGTGACCAAGGTGGCGGAAGGGGAAAAATTATCTAGGGGAGATTTGCTCTGAGATAGAAAATCTGCATTAGTCCAGCCAATGTGACCTTAATAATTTTACATATGCATATTTTGTTAACATAAACATAATTTGAATTATTGTTTGTATCATAGTTCTGCACTCACAAAATGAATGAATGAACTTTTGCTGAAATGGAGAGGGTGACCTAATCTAGAATAATCATAGCATATACAAAATCAACATTTCAGGGCCTTTGAGATACTGCAAAAAGACATAGAATATTATTGCCCATAGAATACTGATATTGTAGTAAAAAATACCAAGATACCACAGTAAAACAATTGTACATGTCATTCAGGATGTACTAAAATGTTGTTACGAAGAAAACACCTGAAAAAGTGATTTTACATATGAGCTGCAATTTAAATTCCATAAAAGGTGATATGCTGAATCCACATATTGATTTGTAATTAAATTCTTTCATTGTCAAGTCTTGATAACAGTTCTAGGGTAAGTGGCAGGATTTATTATTTTTTTAAATTAATTTAAAGGTTGTTCATTGTTTTCCTCTACATTTAGGTGATATGATATAATGCCATTTTTGTATAAAATGAATTGAATTTAGTCGGTAGTGTCACTCAAAGTTGAAATTCTCTGCTGCAAAAAAGTAGTATTTTATATTATATTTATAGTATTTACTTTTATGTTTAGAAACAGTTAAAAATCTCAAAACAATTTAAAAAGATAAAGATAAAATATTTAATAAACTATAAAACCACTATCTGAAGAAAACCCCTTTTAGTTACTAGTATCTTTTTTTTTCTCTCTTTTTAAAAAATATTCTTTATATTCACTTGAAATTTTAGTCCAAAATCAGGAGACATTCATCAATGATTACAAGAATTGGTTTAATGGAAAAGAATACGCTATAATTTTGCTTGAGTTTCTCCAGGAACCTTCAATATTTATAGCCTATATTTTTGATTAATTATTTAAAAGGCATATCAGTGTGAATGGCACATTTATTGAATGACCTTTTTTTAAGGTTTACATTTTTTTCTCACAAATATCTTAGCCATAGACATTTTTTTCAGTGTTTCTCAGTGAACTACAAAATGTGTGTGAAAATGTGTGACACTGTCAGAGTCATTTAACAGAAAGGCTTCTTAAGATATTTGCAAAGTAGCGAGTTACCACAATATATTTACACTGAGATTGGTGTTAATTGCTCACCTTCCGGTAATCCTCAAGGCGTGACACTAATGTCAATATTTTAAAAGACTATGAAAAGAGCTATGCAATATTCAGGCAGAAAGGACAATGTTTTCTCTCTAAACTGAAAAACTGTGAGAATGATTTTAAATATATAAATATACACAAATGAAATATTTTTAATGCAAGTTTCTTCCAACAAGCATTACTTAGCTGGTAGGAATCTAAATTTTGCAGAAAAATTATTTTGCAAAACAGATTATAAAACTACATTTCATATTAAATATGAAAACCTATTTCAAATTGTATTTATAGTATATAGACATTCAATTGACACTTAAACATCCCTACAGAAGTCTAAATTTGGGATCTGATTTGTTTTTTGAAAATTTTTTGAAGTGTGCTATTTTCTTCACATACTTTCATGCATCTATATCTTCTCATTCTTTGTCTTTATTCCCAAAGAGATCCTGTAATAAGTTTTGCACTAGTGAGTAAAAAACACATGAACAACCTACTGTTATTGTTAATGGAGAAAAACAACTACCCCTGAACTTGTATTTCCAGAGCCACACACTGTTCAAAGAATTCCGTTTGTGACTTTTATTTTCCTGATCTTTTAAAATATCTCATCCTTGCATTCTTTTTCAATGTTGTGAAAAAAGCCCAAGTCTCTCTCAATGTTCAAGGTATGAGGCTCTTTTATTTCCTTTGATGTCTTACAGTTTCTGTTACGTTTTTTTAAAGAAACATTTTTTTTCTTTTTTTATTCCATCAAATGAAGTGTTTTTGGAAAAGAACTTTTACCGAAATTGTTTTTCAGTTTAGTAGAGATGCTGCCTTGATCATAAGTAATTGCCAACAACATCCTTTGAAATGAAATGGCTTTTATTATTTTATTTTATTTGCAAATTAAATGGCTTTCATTTTTTTTATTCACTCTTTAGTCAAGTCACACCTGAGCACCTAGAAAGGCATCACCTGTTGTTACTCACTGAATGTTTGCATTTTTTAACTTGAAGAGCTCACTCTACATATTTCATTCTTCCTCATAGAAACAAAAGAATGTACTTATAAGTAACTACAGCTTTCATTCTATGAACATAGGGAAGCCTAACTGTATCTGTATAGCTAATAATCAGAGGGTTGTATATGGGAAGTAATTATGAAGACATAATACCACTTTCATTTGCTTTTATTTAACTTATTTTTTGATTGTTTTTCAAAATGAAAGCTTCAACTTTTGCTAGATCACCAGATGACATTATTTCCAAAGGTCCTGGCTTCTATTCCAATGAGAATGGAGTTAAACCTTTAATAGCCAAATTGGCTTCTTTAAAACTAACTATAAAGACAAAAAAAAATCCTAATAATTAAAAGATGTAACAAGCTATAGAAATGATTCATAGACATAGACAACAGTTTAATGATCACCAGAAGGAAAAGGGAAAGAAGAGGGAGTCAGAAAAGGAGAATGAGAGTCAAATGTAAGGTGTCGAAAAGAGATTTGGCAGGTAATGAACACACAATGCAATATACAGATGATGTATTATTGAACTGCACATTTAAAATGTGTATAATTTTATTAACATATGTCACCCCAATAAATTCTATTAATTTTTTTAATTAAAAGGTATTACAATGACAAGTAAACTTATTGCAGTGGAGTGTGCTGGAGAGAAATTTCTAAGTGTTCAGAAGTGAGAAAAGGAACAGCCTTGGTGGGAGATGTGGAATCTTTTTTCTATTCCTTGTTCCAATGCATGAGCCCTTGATTCGGAGTCTGGAAATCTGAGCTCTATTTCAGGTTCATTCAGTTACTAATATCTTTTTATATTTGATAATTTACTAAAAGTATTTCAGCTTTATTTTTTCCATCTGAATAATAAAGAAAATAACCATGTCTATCTAACACAATCTTCAAAAGGATTAAACTTGATTGCAGATGTGAGAGTAATTAGATAATGATTTGTTCTGCACAAATTCAGCCTATAATTACTATAGAATTTTATGCAGTGCTGTGAATAGTCCCTACACTCACTGTCCAGAGAAGATATGTGTAAAATTAGTCAAAACATTAAAATTGATTAAGAGGTCATTTAGCATGTAGCCACATTTACTTCCTTAACACTGTTAATTCTCATGTACCACATATCACTCTTTAAAATAATAAAATTTTCCTGTCTACCTTCTCAGAATTCATTGAAAAAGAGATTATTTATTCTTTGGCTTTGTATTTCAGTGATTATTAAATTTCCTGGCATTGAATGGTTTCTGCATGCCTGTTTATTATATGCATGAAACATAAATAGCTTTTCTCTAAATAAGCACATTTCTCATGTGTCAAAATCTGAAAAAAATTGAAACACTAGCAGATATAAATTAGATTATATCTCAGTTGAACCTTTTAGTAGTAAAATTTATGCAAGTATGCTAAGCAACATGGGTTCATAAAATAATTCTACTATAACCTAAATATCAACATTTCTTAATAGAAACATAATTTTCCAAAAAAAAAGTGTTACCAAGTCAATTATCCAGTAAAAGCTGCATAATTTTTTTTCCTGTGGCAGAACACACTGAAAACATGAAAAAGTGAAAAGAAACTACTAATGTGATGCACTTAAATTTTATTAGTTTCAAAGAAAATATCAGCATACATAGCATCAAAACATATTGGAACCAAAACTATTTTGCACAGAAATATAAGTGTAAAATGTGTAGTATAAATAATTATACATAGAAATATCAAGTTTAATACAAATAAAGTCCCTCAAATACCATCTAGGTAACAGAAATTCAATTAATAATACACATTTAGGTTATTGCACGAACAATGTGAACAATGTGCAATAGCAGTCAATAATAAGAATGTGGGCAAATGAAGAAGGTGTATTTATTAAAAATGTGTATTTATTAGAAGCTGAATAATGGAAAATAAAGTAATAGCTTTAATAATTGTTGGGACTCTTATTATGGTGACTAAGAAGCTGTATATACCTCAGATAAAGAAAAACAGAGAGACAAAAAGAAACACAGAATAAAGAACATGTAGACATTTCAATGAGTCAGTTTTAGACCTTGTTTTACTCAAAAGTGTGGAGAAGGAAACATCCTTCTGCAATGCAATTAGGCAATTGTAAATTTGTACTTGTTCAGAAATACTATTTGTGGATTGTAATGTCATTAGCATAGTGGTGATAGTTTCTTGAGCATATAGACTAGCAAGAATGGATGATAAATTAGAACAGAATCTTGGAAATCACAAATAAGAATGTGACCCAAAAAGGCACAAATAAAATCCACGTAGAAAATACACTCAAAATTATAGGAGAAATCATAAAATGTGTGTAGAATAATAAAAGCAAAGGTAGAAGTTTTAAGATGAATCAGGGAGCAAAACTTGCCAATTTTAAATCAGATGTAGAGACATTAGAGAATTTTGAATACGGGAATAAGCAAGAAAAAGAGTAGTGGATAATGCACTGAAATGGGAAGTGAAGAAGCAGAGGCGCTAATGAGACGTTTTTGTAAGTTTGGTGGGAAGGTTGAGACAATTATTTGAACTTAAACAAGAGTGGAGGAAAGCATTTCGGTATGCAAAGGACTAAGTATGATTGCATCCAGAAGAAACAGACAAGTCTAAAATGCAAAACTGAAGACACACATGAAATACTGCCATTTGCGACAACGTGGATTGACGTCGAAATAATCATGCCAAGCAAGATAAGCCAGACAGAAAAAGTTGAAAACCACATGACATCACTTATATGTGGGACATAAACCTAAAAGCAACAAATGAATAGAACAAACAAACAAAGACTCATGGACATGGACAATAGATTGGTAGTTACCAGAGGGTGGTAGGGAGGGGATAGAGGAAGTAATGAAGTAAAAGTGGTAAAATATTTGGTGACAGAAAGAAATCTAACTATGGGAGGTGAACATACAATGCAATAAATATATGCTTTACTGTTAAATTTTACACCTGAAACTTATTGGATTTCACTAACCATGTCATCATAAAAAAATAATAATTAATTAAAAAAATTGAAGACATGCAAAAAAGATAGGCAGGATAATATATGATCAGAATCTGTCATCATACACCAAAATTAACTCAAAATGGATCAAAGACTAAATATAAGACATGAAACAATAAATTGCATAGAAGAAAACATAAGT
Organism: Eonycteris spelaea; assembly: GCA_003508835.1. Taxonomy (NCBI): domain Eukaryota; kingdom Metazoa; phylum Chordata; class Mammalia; order Chiroptera; family Pteropodidae; genus Eonycteris; species Eonycteris spelaea. Next base: position 16,304,407 of record PUFA01000021.1, read on the forward strand.
ACTAAACTCGTGCACCTTAGGTTAGAGAGGATTTATAAATTTGACCTCGAAGGCAAGGGAAGCAAAAGTAGAAATAAATAAATGTGACTATATCAAACTAAAAAGCTTCTACACAGCAAAAGAAGCCATTAACAAAACAAAGAGCCAATCAACAGAATGGGAGAAGATATTTGCAAACAACGCCCCTCATAAGGACTAATATGTAAAATACATGAAGAACTCATATAAATCGATAACTAAAAAACACACAATGCAATTAAAAAGTGGTCAGAGGACCTAAACAGAGACTTCTCCCAAGACATACGCATGGCCAGCAAACACATAAAAGGATTCTCAGCTTCACTAGCTATTAGGGAAATGCAAATCAAAGCCACAATGAGACACTAGCTCACACCTGTTAGGGTGGCTATTATCAACAGAAGGAATAACACGTGTTGGAGAGGTTGTAGTGGAAAAAGGAACCTCATACATTGCTGGTGGGACTATGAATTGGACAGCCACTATGGAAAACAGTATGGAGGTTCCTCAAAAAATTATGACCCAGCAAACCTCCTTCTGGATACTTATTGCCCCAAATTGAAAACATTTATTCATAAAGACATATGCACCCCAATGTTCAAAACATTATTCATGGTGGCTGAGACATGGAAACAACCAAAGTGTCCTTTGATAGATGATTAGTAAAGAAGATGGTACATATATGCAATGGAATATTACTCGGCCATAGGAAAAGATCGAATATTGCCATTTGCAACAATATGGATAGATCTTAAGATTATCATGCTAAGCGAAAAAGACATTAAAAGCTGAGAACCCTGTGATTTCACTCATATGTAGGATATAAAACTGAAAGTAACAAACGAACAAGACAGACAAACAGAGACTCATGGACATGGATGACAATTTAGTGGGTACCAGAGGAAGGGGTTGGGGGAGGAGGTAGATAAGGGTAAAAGGGGTCAAATATAGTGATGGAGAGAGATTTGACTTTGGATGATAAACACACAATGCAATATACATATGACATATTATTGAATTGTACACATGAAACTTATATAATTTTGACTAATATCACCCCAATAAATTTCATAAAAAAAGAAATTAAACTAGTGAGTACTAATTATAATAATTTGGCATTGGATAAAGAACTAAACACAAAGTACCTAGTCTAGCAACAAATACCCCTAGAGTTGTGTTTTATTTCAAATTGTTATTTCCTTTAACCTTAGGCAAATCTTTCATGTCTTGAAATCTATTTCCTCATATGCAAAATATAGGCAATAAACATACATGACTCCCCTACATAGTAGCACTGTGTGAAATTATAAGGAATAAACGTGCTCCATCAGTTATAGAAATGGTTGAAGTTATTCTTTTCCTAAAACAGGACTTTAGGAACCTAAAATGAGGGAGCAACAACATATTCCATGACTCATTATGTAATGATTTAATGTGCCTGAGTGAGTTAATAGGTTACATTTGCATAAACTACTTATTTGTTTTTCATTATTACTTGCACAACTTACTGATAGTGAACATACTATGCAATATCCCATTAAAATAATTCTCAGTTGAGATATTTAATTTAAATTACATCTATACATGCACTCTTGCCAACTCTAAAACAAATTTCCCATAAATGTACCTAAAGTTATGAAATAAAGGAATCTCTTAATTGGTCTTATACAGTCATAGAATCTGAATAGTACGTTAGAAGCAATAAAAGTTGCAATAGCCCTTAGGACTTACACATGACAAGCAGCCCGTGGTAAGCAATAAAGATTTAAGGATAACTATAGGAATCAGTTTTCTAAGTATACTGCTCGCAGTGAGAGAGTGATAGCATGGAACATATTTTTATTTGTACACACAAAGAGTCCCTGATAATAAAAATGTCACCATATGATTTTGCAAGAAATACTTCAACCTACTGCTCCTAGAGGAATTCATAACAATCTAACTAGCAGTTTTTTTCTCTATGGATTTTAAAATGCAAATTGATTTGTTCATTTTTCTGGTTTAGAAAAACAGAATATGTCCCTGCCGCCCCATGAGATTCTTCAAATTTCCTTGACTGAAGGCAAAGTACTTATTAATACTTATGAGTAAATACCCCCAAGATCATACTGAAAGCACAAAAGCTCACTAGGATCCATTGACTAAGTTTTAATATCATATGGAATTTCAAATAACCAAGATTAAATATTTTAAAATATAAGTTATTTTTAAACCAACCAAGATTATCATTATGTTTCAATTCTTATTTTTCTATGGATTAATAAACCAAGAAACAAAAGCTGTACCATAAACTATTAAGAAGCGCTGACATTAAAAATTATGTTCAGTATTGAAGGTAATATATTATACAGTATTTAAGATGTAGTAGAAAATGTTATACAGATGCAAGAAGTCAAAAAAACTTTTTAAAAAAAATCGCAATCAACCCAAAAGCTCTCAGCCAGAATAATACCATTTAACAAATATATATTGTGTGATTACTGTAAGTCATACAGCAGACAGGGATGCTACATAGTAAGCAATAAGCATCACTTTTTTCCCCCATAGAAGGGAGTTTTGCAAGTGAATATTACAATAAAACGTGATAAATTCTACAATGTTCATAAGCGCAGTGTTGCTACAGGAATGCATGCAGTGCCTAAAGATAGTCAAACAGGGGAAGATTTAGGTATGGGTAGATTTCCAAAAGACTTCTGTGGCGGACACCCTTTTGCTCCATTTGACATTTATCAGGACTGTGCGTGTGACATAGGTAAAAGATGAAGGCGTGAAGAAACACAGAATGATGAGGGACCTACAGGTAGTCACATACAGTTTGCCTGAAGATGGAAATGATAGGAATGACAGGTGAATTCGAAGCATGAATCCCTTTTGTAATATACTAAGAACTTAGAGGGGTTTTTTCCCCCCACTCTATAGTGATGATAAGCTATTTTAATATTTAAGTGTAATTTCAAAGCATTCCTCTTAGAGAGATTTTCTGACAGCAGTGCCAATGGAAGCAGAGACAAGGAGGCCAAAAGAGAGAAACAAAAACATACAAGGAGAAGCATAGAGACAAGGACTCAGAACAGAAATGCCTGTATAAAAGTGGCTTTCTTTAGTTATGCATTTGATGTGATAGGTAAAGGATAGAAAAATGTATGTGCACTCTCCAGTTTCAGACTTGGATAACTGAATGACCACTGTGAATAAAAAAAAACAAAAAAATGTAGGAGTCAAGGAAGGCAGACGCCCTAAAGGAAGAGATGGGCTACATAATGCACAGCTAGTTATATTGAAATTAAAGTATTATCAAGAAATTAAAGATTTTCATCTCCATCCAGTCCTTGCACAGCTATAAATTCTAACCATGGTTAAAAGTTTCAGAGTTGTGCAGGCATGGCGAAATTTAGGATGGTTGGTATTGGAGTATAGCGTAGAATGGGTCACCAGTGGTGTTAGAATGGTATTAGGTGAATCCAAGAGCTTTAATACCAGAAATAAAAGAACTAGAAATTGTTATGGAGTCTTCAGAACTACACTATCACACGATTAAAGGTAAGCATAGTTGCACACTTACCTGGAAAATCACAAGAGAAAACTGTTGAGGCAGAATCAGATAGTTGTCTGGTTACCTCTTTTTTAATAATAATAGACATCTTAGTAGAATACATAAAAATCTAGACAAAACAAATTTCCCAGGCTTTCACACAGCTGGAAATGGCTTTGCAATTAGGTCTCCAACAATGAAATCTGAGCAGAAGATATATGCGCTTACCACATCATACTGAATAGATTGTGGACTTAAAAGCTGGAGTCGAAGTGGTAATTTCAAACACAAGATCTAAGTCATGATTTGAGGACAAAGCAACCACATCGATAGGGCTTTGGTCCTCAATAGCATAGAGATGTCAACCTTTAACTGCTGATACTCAGGCAGTGAATAAAAGTGAAATACATTTCTAATTGGATTAAGACGTTTGTTGGTCTTCTTATCATGACATAAGCATAAGAAAATATTCTGAGATCAGTCTAAATATGCATGGTAAATATGCCACCTAGTTATTGTTATTCACTTAAAATTTTAAAATAAAACTGTGAAGAACTTGTTAGATTAGATTTTAGCAAACAAATACCCAATTTCTATGCTGTTAATAAAGAAGACAAATGGAGCTAGGATACTTAGCAAAGCAGTTGGATATGTGCACAGAGCGAAGGTTTCAGATATGTGAACAGAGACTAGAACAACGTGCAGAGGGACAATGTCATTCCACTTGCATCCTATCATATCTTACCCTGTATATTTAATCCTATAATATCCAATTATGCTGATGGTTTCCTGTATTCTAAGGAGGAAGAAAATTAATGACAAATATTACATCTCAAACTGATAACATCAAGTAGGAGGTAATCATCATGGTTAAAAATTAAAACTAAATATGATTATATCATACCTAGTAAATGATCTATAATGTTTAAAATAGCTAAGGTACTTGTCTAGAATTATACAAATTTAGAAGCTACAATTTAAACAAATTGCTTTATTTGTACCTTACACCAAACATTTGAGGTGAGATGGTGTTACTTTAAACATGACAAAATGGAAGCTTAGAGAGTTTAAGTTACCCAGTTATACACAGTAAGTGATATCTTGGTAATTTAACTCCAATATCTAATCCTATCAGCACTCTTCTAATCTCCTCATTTGCAAATGCAATATATGTTGATATTTTACTGTGCCAGTGACTATGTTATGTCCTTTACATATTTTAACTTATTTAATACTCTTCTTGATTTAAAAAAACCCCTGAGATTCAGTGAGGTCTGAGGTTGTCTCGTTCATATGTTACAAAATCTTTACTTAAACCCTGGTCTGTATGATATGAAATTTTGTGTTTTGAACCAGTATTCTACATAATTTACAAATTTGTTTGTGAGTATATAATGTCGTAGCTGCAGTTATTAGCTATTAGGTACTAATTAGTAAAATGATCAAGGGAAGCCTCATCCATTAAGAAATATCAAGGCTGGATAATTAGAGAGAGCTTTGGGATAGTCAATAATAAGATGGTCGTCTGAGTGCCTGCACAAAGATTAGGTATTTATAGATGCTGAGAAGGCCAAGCCTATTCCCTTAACATGAAAATATCTCCCTCTGCAGCCCTACCATGCTAAATAAAATCTCAAATTAATCTGTTGACATGAGGCAATGGTAGTTCCTGTTATTGAAATTATCTGGAGAATAGGATACATTTCAATCATTTTAGATATTACAACTTTTCTCAAGTTAATTGATTTGAGTAATTTTTTTTTTTTTTTTTTTTTTTTTTTTTTTTTGCCTAGGAGAACCCTAAGCAAATAGACTGTAGTAATAAGGGTCATATGTTGCCTGATGATACAATGAAGGCTCTAGGCAGGTCTTGTGCCATTAAAAATAATTTTATTGTCCTAGTTTCTCTGACATGCATACAACCCAAGTAATGCATTGTTCAGATATTAGTTAGCTGAAATGTTTCTTTTTACTTATCAATATTTAAGTAAAGTATATATAGTTTGTATAATTTCTATAGGTTACATGTATACATTATGATATATTCTTAATGAAAACCAGTGCCTTTGTTTAAAACTGCTGCAGTGTGCAAGCTCTGTTCAGTGTATGTAGAAATTAAAGTTCAGGTTCAGAACCTATGTCTTCATGATTTCTCTTTTCTGGGAAGAGGTGGCTTTCCTCAACACTGATTCATTTGTGCTTTCCCCATCAGTGTTTTCTAGTGCTCTTGATGTTACCTATGTGCCAGCAATACTCCAAGATGTGGTGGTAGAAATGCATAGCCTATCTCCTGAGGTATACTTTTCCATTCAAGATAACCAACAGGTCAGAGCATCTAAGTGTCATTTCCAAGATAAATATTTTCATAAAGTGACCAGAGTTCCAACTTTATAGTTTGCACTTCTACTAGTGCTAAGAAAGTCTGTGTTATATGTTTAGTTCTAAAAATAGCTAGAATACTGAAGTAACTTTACCCATCATCTAGCCCAAGTTTCTGAAAGTATATGATACCTTCACTCATTTCCAAAGTCTTTCCTGTGGCTTGCAGTTTTCAGATTTATTTTTAAAACTCTGTTTTATTTTCCTTTTATATAACTACACAGACCAATGCGAGATTATTATTAGAAGATTTTAGTCAGTGTTAAATAGATCAGACAACAAAGCTATATTTCATATGACCTTAATGTAGTGCTTTTAATGTTAACTATAGGAACAAGTGTAATATTAGAAGTCAAAGACTGGAAAACTAACCAAGGCTCATTTTCTTGGCTCATTAATTTTGAAGTGTAGTTGTACTTGGATTGCCCATAAAGATGCCGAAGTGCAGCAGATAATACTCTTTCAAAACCACGAGGCAGGGACTGTTCATCTTTCATAAATTTTTATCAAGAAAAAAAGTGGTGCGAATATATTACACATATTGAAAATGGCATTTTCTCTTGTAATAAACCTATGGAATGGAGAGAGAAAACTAAAAGCTTTGCTATATATATGAATTATGTACATTACATCCAAAGAAACCCAAATTAAAATCCACGGATCCATAAATTTTAAAAGTAGTGAGATTTCCAAATTCTATGGGAAGGTTATATGTTAACAAATTAGGCAAATCAAGAACACTCAATTGCGGAATAAGCAAATGTGACTTGGATAATCCCAAAGAACATATGTATGTGTATGAATGTATATGCAAGGTGTACATATACATAGATCATCAATTCCTAGAAGATATATTCTAAATCAAAATAAATACTTTGAATAAAAATACTTTAAATAAAGAAGAAACAATACATTATTTCCTTCAAAGCTTGAATGCGCACGTAATCAACATTTATTAAATTTCTACATTGGGTCAGAAATCACAGCAAATTCTCGTAGTAAAAATATTTGATAAAATGATATGTCTGCTCTTAGAAATTTTGATACCATGTTGGGTGAAGGTACAGAGAAGGCGGAGATATAGGCACACATGCTAAGGTCAACCAAGGAGAGGCTTTTGTGGAAACAAACAACAAAAAAGAAGATAAAGGAGTGAACTTTGCAAAAGGAAACTTTTACTCCCACTTATTCCAGTCAAGAAATTGAGCTTGCCACGCATTTATTCTAGAGCAACAAAATCTCCATAGAAATGTCATCTAATATAAGATTTCAAGTCTTATCTGGACCTGATGTTCATGGTTAAGGCAAGTATTGAAAAGTTCATGGAGGCTCTTAAAAAGTGACACACTGTAGATGGCCACTAAGTCCACTAACTGATCATTGGACTTCTACATCTATAGCTGACACCAAGGATATCAAATCAATTAACTGGAATTACGTAAAGGAGATCTCACTCACAGATTGAAGGGGACAGGGTGGTGTTTGGCGGCCAGGATTCTTGATGGCAGCCACCTTTGGCAGCCTGCTGAGCCATAGATCGTGAAGTTTGTTGAGTGAATTTGATTATGAGAAGCTCAGATCAAAGCTTAGCCATTAAAACAAATGACAGAAATTTAAATGAAAGAACCAGAACCCAAGTTTATTAAACTACACTCTCAGCAAGTGTATTATTAAGTACAGCCTGGTAACTGGAGCAAGAAAAATGTCCAGTCAGTCAAGAGGGCCGTGTGAACGCCACAGATGAAGAGACCTCAGCCTGATTTCCCGGAATTCCAAAAGTTGCTTTAATACATGGTCACTAGAAATGAGAGGGGATATTGAGATCAGTAAATTAATGCCAGATCCTATGGGGCAGAAGATCCCCAAAGACTTCCAAGTGTACAGATACAGGGTTTGAATATGTGTTAATTTGCAGATAGGTTTATTATTATGGCAAGTAGGTGTGACATGAACAGATAGAACTTATGCTGTCTGTATCCATTGTCATCCCAGAGTTTGAATGGAGAATAAGAGAAGATGCAGAAATGGAAAGTAAAGACAAATTTCACGGGGCAAATTGGGCTCTTTCACACACCTCTTTGAAACCATCTCAATACTATAGCAGGAAGCTCAAGCCCTCAGTGCTCAGAGTGTTTGTTCCTAGTAACCAGGCTCGTTCTATTGTTTTTTGAGGGGTATACTTTTGGTTGTTAATAAAAAATCATTTAGTTGGGTAAGTGTTCTTCCTCTAACTATTAATAGCACTCTAATTAAAACAAAACAAAACAAATACATGTATATATATGTATATATATATATATATATATATATATATATACATATATATGTATATACACATTATATACATATAATCTTAATAGTAATAGTTCTCTCTCTCACCTTTAGTACTTTAATTTTTACTATCTTAATAGCTCATTTGTCATCAAAATGTCAACTGCCCTGCAGTCCACTTTATATTTAATTTTCTCCCAAACTAGACCATAAACTTCTGAGTGTGTGAGAGGCTGCTGTACCCTCATTATACATATAGTGTTTTTCACTGTATTTGACACAAGTAGGCAACCAGATAAAATTTTGACTAACAAATACTGAGTTCAATTTTTCAGATATCCTCTGCAGCTTCATGTGTGTTATGACCTATTGGGTCTTCTCACAGATAAAAAGGATGGCTCGCTTCAGGTGACACCCATTTACATTTATATAACTTCAGCCTTTAAAATATGCAAATATGACTGTTTGAAACCTATTAGCTGTATACAACTGTTATCTAATTCTATAAGTCACCATCTTATCTAAGAAATTATTTAATGTATTTTTTAATATTTAATATTTTAATATATTAGCGCATATATTTTAATTAGCATGTGAATATTTATTATGCATGATGATTTAATTCTAAAAAAAACACATTTATCTATTTCATGGTGCAGAGATCAAAACAGATGCACTACTTCAACTAGACTGCCTTGCAATATTAACCACATAATCTGACCGGAGATTTAAATATACACTAACACAAACTGACAATATTAATTCCAAATGCATATGGCTTTTCTAATTAGTTATAAACTTTACTCGAATAAGCTACTGAAGCATATAGTAGAAGAAAGGAAGTAGTTCTTGGCAGGAAATGGAGTTTATTTCTTTAATTTGCTCAAAAAACATAGTGCAATATGCAAATCATTAGAGTAATATAAAAAGAAAAACGTGGAATATTACTTCATGAGTCATTGGATGGTATTTGTCAGGAGTACAAAAGTATAAAACTAAAAAAAGGTATGAAGTTTTGCAGATTAATTATTTTAACCTAAATATCACTATTTAGTTGCAAATTGACTTCCAAAAGTCTTACTGGAATTATCTTTGAGACTATTAACCCAAGAGCACTTACCTTACTATAACAATGTCTAAAAAGGAAAACGTCTATTTATGAACTGTATTATAAAATGTTAAACACATTTCTCAAGGACTGTCGAAGAAGGCTAAAACCATTTATAATAAATTCCAGTAAAAACTAATGTTCCACACACACAAAAATTCTACAACACTCATGAGACCACCGCATTGTTACCTGGCACAGACTACATGAGATTAATTTGACAATTTCTAAAGCTCTTGCATGAGGCCTGTGTGAGTTTACAAAGCTGGTTTATCCTTCGAAAATTAAGAGTGATGAATGAATGAATGAATGAATGAATTCCCTGATGGTTTGTTTCTCCTTCACTTACTGCTGATTTAGCCTTATATTTGGCTAGTATTGATAGATGAGTTCTGGGATTTTCCTGAAATGCAGTCCCTATCTGTGATAAAGAAATCAAGACTTCTAGTGGTCTTGAAAATACCTGATATTTCTCTCCTTTTGTGCCCCGATATTATTTCTTTCTTTAATTGAGAGAAGGGGCGTCATATTGGTTTTGACCAATAGGAATTGAATATCGTGTGCTTCATGTTCAGGCCAAAGAACTGAATTGTCTATGCTACTCCTTTTTCCCACTTCCCCGCTGATTAAATCTTATGCCCAGACAGTTCTTAAGATGAACGCACTCTCCTCCAGCCTTTACCCCTGATGACTAAAAACAAGAGCTCCCATTGCTGCACACTGAGCATGTACCACAAAAGAAATTTTTTTGTTTTTAGTTTAGCCCCAGATAGTTTCTGGTGAATTTGTTATTCCAATATTCTACTATAATCTATTTTAGTTTAATAACCTCCCTTAAAACTATATATATGTCGGAACTAAATGACTCTGATGTTCCCTAGACAAGAGACCCTGACTAACATCTCAGACCTGGTAGACTGACATTCCTCCATTTTTTTTTTTTTTTTTTTTTTTTTTTTTACCATTCTTCCTCATATCTATCACTTCTGGATTAGAGATCATCCCAAATATAGAGCTATTTGTTTTGAAATTGATAGCTATTGAGGCAATTTCCAGAGGCAGCCTAGCTGCTTAATTTGTATTAATTCTCTGCTCTTTATTATCTTTTATGGTAAGTATGGCATATATTTTTAAATGGGTACTTAAGAATATTTTAAATTTAAGTTTATTTTTTTCAGCTTTGTTGAGATACAATTAACATACAATATTGTATAAGTTTCAAGTGTACAATGTGTTGTTTTAATGCACTTATAATTTGCAAAATGATTTTGACCATGGCCTTAGCTAACAGCTCCATCTCATCACATAATTACCTCTTTTTGTGGTGAGAATATTTAGAATCTACTCTCTTAGCAACATCCAAGTATATCACACAGCATTATTAACCATAATCACCATGTTGTACATTAAAATCCCAGAAAGTATTCCCCTTTGATCAACATCCGGACTCCTTTAGAGGATCACCTCAATTAACCCAGTGAAAAAAACCTCCAAGGGATGTATTGCTTGCCTACATGTCTTAGCTGCCATATCCCTTACTGCCTATTTTTTTTAAAAAAAAAAAAAACAATTCTTATAACTGAGTCTGTTTTCCCCATGTTGATTCTACTCTAAGCTCTAAACTCCAGTACTTCCTGTAGTAAACAATTTGAGTTTACTGAATACAAAATGGTGTTTTCCTGAATAGTTTTTCCACCAACTAACTTGTGTGATTTGATTATATTTTCATTTTTGATTTAATTTTCCTTTTCCTCTTAAATTAACATCACTTGAATTGTTTGAGTGAAGTTAGCAGTCATTTGAAAGTCACAATTTTGAAAGCAAGATGTGAGTAAAACTCAGCTTTTCAATACAATATTACTGCCAAGAAATCAGTAAAGTCTGTTCTGCCATAATACTTGCTTTGCAAATGTGAATTTATTTCAAAACAACTGATATAATAGAAAAAAATGCAAACATAATGCAATTTTAAGTTTGCTTAGGTACAGTTTTGTCTGCAGGAAACATCAGGTAAACATAGAAAGTTACACCCACTTGAACACAGCCACAAAAATACATGAAACATGCACGTACCTCGAACACATCCCAGAGACCTTAGTCCACTGCTTGCGTTCTGAGCTCAGCCATTTACATCTGGACTTGTAACTTTTGGTCCAAATCAGATAACACTCCTTCCATTACTTTGTAATAACTCACAAGCTACAATCCTTCTTATGCTCATTTCTATAAGCCAGCATCAGTTCTTTTTCAAGGTCAAGTGACATATTTATTGTAATACATATGTGTCTTAAACCTTTAATATGCTGAAAACGTGCTATTATGAATCATTCTTTTATATTATGTTTCACTGAGGAATTTTGAGTGTCATGCCTCTAATCTCTTTTTCTCTCATGAGCCTTGTTTTATTGTGCAATTTTTGCATAGCATGGTGATTTTTTTAAAGTCCAATGTCATGCTATAGTAAAAAGGCAGTACTTGAAATAAAAACGAAACTAGTGGGGTCTGTGTAAGAATGGATGCTGGGAGCTGCCTCTACACTTAGTCGAAAGGGAATGTTGAAAAAGGGATGAAAGGAATCTCTGCAGTGCAACATGAAATCATGTGAGTGCCCTGTGTAGTACAGTGGGCAGACGGCCCCAATACACAGCAGTCAGGAAAGAATTGGCTTCTTTCAGAATTGCAAGCAAGAGATACTGAAAAAGCCATCAGGCATGCTTACAGGATCTTCAGATCTTTCTGATAATACACAACTGAAGAATGACATTCATATATATGACCCAGGTGAATCCAGTGATGTCGTATGTATGTTGGCTATATGCAGACAACTAAGAAAACACAAAAAATAACTCAACAGTCATTCCTATTATAAATAAATGGAGAAAATTTGCCAGTGTACATTTTGCAAAAATGTGTTAAAAACCATGAAAATAGGATCTTTTTAAATAAGGTTTTTCTTAAAATTTGTGTAAATAGTGCTAGATGTTGATTAGCATAAATTTTTAAGTCCTAATTATTTAATACATGTCAGGTGAAAACAGAAGTATAGTTTTGCAGCATACCTATTAACATTGTATCTTTTACTTGTTTCCTTTATGTTTTGTGTCATTTCTATCTCTCTGTTTCTGTCTCTGTCTCTGTCTTGCTGCTCTGTCTCTCTGTCTCTCTCTTTGTATTTATTTTGGCTTATGCATCATAAATCCCATTCTGAGTACATTCCACCACTATATTATCTATAAACAATATTTAAAAAATTTTCTTAGCCTTCATCAAGGAAAATAATGTCCGTAACAAAACATTACTGTGTATGTTTTGCTATAGAAGGAAGCTTAAGAGTTTCTGTAATACCTAAGGTAACTTTTAGATATGTGTAATTACATTTATAATTAAATTTGATCTAATATATTGAATCTAGATATTGTTAATTATTACACTTTTTGTACAAATTTCAATTCAAAGACTGAAGCAAAGCATTGCTAGAACATGTACAAAGAAATTAATACGTGTAATATTATTGGATATTTTATTAAAATGAAAAAGGATGATATACATGAAGGTCTTGGTTTGCTTTACTGATAAAGACTACTCTTTCAAAGATAATCTTTCAATATCCATTCATGTGTTAATTATTCAATGACACATTTATTGAATGTCTAAAATAGGCCAGTAATTTTTCTAAGACATAAAACAGAATAAATGTCCTCAATATATATCTATAGACTATAGATGATATATGTATTGATAGATTGATAAATATAGATATACAGAATTTTTTTTTTCTGCCAATGGTGGTAAGTGATACTGAGTAAAATAATATGAATTGTTGGGAAAGATTAGGAAAGTCCTCACTGAAAGGGTTACATTTGCACTAAGACCTAAAAAAGATGGCACAAGCCATGAAAATACCTGGGACTCAGATTTCCAAACAGAGACGCAGTGATAGCAAAAGCCTTCAGGCTGACAATGCCTGGAGTCTCTGCAGAAAAAAAAAAAAAAAAAAAAGACTGAAAAAGAACAAGATAAATTAATAGCAGATGAGACCAAAGAGAATGTGTTGTCAGACTAAGTTTCGGAAGGCCCTAGAGACTTTCACTTAATATTGGTTTTGATCACTATCATTATGAGAGTAAGATGGAAAGCCATTTAAAAATTTCAAACGTAAGATTCAAAGGATCTGACTATAGGATTAAAAAGATCACTCTAGCTGTAATGTCGAGAATACCCACCTTGTGGGGCAAGACAATCAATTATACTTTTATTATAATAATCTAGGAGACTGTGCTAGCTTGGATTGTTTGTATTAGTGTAGGTAGTGAGATGTCAAAATTTGAATATTTTTGAAGGTAAATGTGAGATGAGAGAAAAAGAGAAGTCACACATATTTCTAAAGTGCCCTGGGCCACTGGAATAATAGAATTTCTATGTATTAAGTGGATAAATACTAAGAAATTAGTTTTGGAGAAGAAATGACAGTAGTTCCATTTGGGGTGGGCGATGAATGAAATAGCTATTACACATCGAAATAATACATTAAGAAGAGAGTTGGCTATATAAGTCTGGACTGTCAGGTGAGTTCCAGGATGAAGAAATATACTGTAACCCATTAGCATTTAAAGACCATTTAGAGCATTACGTAAGTAAAGAAGTGGGAATGCAAAGTCCAGGTCATGAGTTTCAGGAACTCCAACTTTGAGAACCTAACAGAGGGTGGAAATATTTATAAACTGAGAAGAAGCAGTAAGAGAACTAAAAAATAAACGAAAAAAACATAATCAAAGTCAAACGAAGGAAATACTTCATAAAGGAGGATTAACTCTACTCTGTCAAATTTTACTGATAAATAAAGTAAGAGAGACTAAATATTAAATGATGACAAAAGAATTTCAGCAGAGTGGTAAGGAAATACCTAAATAGAATGTGTTGTAAAGAGATAGAGTAGGTAGAAAAACTGGAAAGAATGAGCAAAGATAACATTTTTTAAACAGTATTGATAATAATTGTTCTTCTGGAGAAAGAGAGAAAGGTTATTAATGGGAAAGAGATGGTAAACCAAGAAATATGTTAATAGAAGAAATAATAGAAATATTAATTAAGGTCACATTGTGAAGCAAACAAACAAAAATGATAAAGGAAAGTAGCTGGAACAATATCTATGAACAATATAGACATCAACAACACCCAAGGATAAATGAGAAGAAATGAGATCTAGCAGACATGATACAACAGGTAGCCACAGATAGATCACAGGATGTACTTATAGTTACAGAAAGGAGAAAAGACTACGTAAGCTCAGACGCAAATAAGTGTTTGGGGATAGAGATGGGAAATTGTGGGAAATTCCTTAATTGCTCTGAGAGTCTCGGGTGAGGGAGAAGCAACATCAAGAGCAGTTAATATAGTCTTTAAAAGAAAAGAAGAGGTTTGAATGAGTAATTTAAAGAATTAGGAGAGTGAATGGACTACAGAAATAGATGAGGATTGGTGAGGAAAAAGAAAAGGTTTCTAAAGTTGTGGTCATGATCATGAGATTGGAGTGAGATCCACCTGTGTGGTTATGTGTTTCCCTCACCTATATTCAGCTGCCTACAGGTACGGGAGGAAAGAAAATTTGAGTTTACTAGGGTTTGAATTTTCCAGGTGATTATGAAGACTTCAGCAAGGCATATAAATAGAGAGAGAAAATATTAGATTGATTTTAATGCTGAGCCTAGGAAATTAAAATGAGTAGGTAGAGAAGTTAGGAAAAGAATGGGCGAGTGACAGAAAAATGTAAAATAAACAAGGACGTCTACATCTCAGTGAGGACAAAGAATTGTGGAGTTGGTAATCTAGGCAATAAGTGGAAAAAGAAGTTTGTAGTGGGTAGAGTAGAATTCTAAAAATTGGGTTTGTTTTGAAATACTGTTAATGACAACAGAGTATGATCAATGGTTTAAGTGGTTTGGGTGAGAAAACAAAGTGAGAAATATTTTTATTAAATGCAACAAATAATTTTATTAAACTTACTATATACCTGACCTCACTAGTATAATACACACACACACACACACCACACACACATACACACACACACACACTTTATCATGAATCTGAGAAAAATTGGATATTGTTTCAACTGTTATTAAAAATACAGAAATTTACAATTTGATTTGTCTGCTATTGTGTAAAAAATTGCAAAGTAAATAAGAATACTATAATATAGGTGTATACATGGAAAAATTTGATTTTCCAATATGGAATTGGGTACAAGAATCATGATATGTCCATATTGAAATACTATGCAACACTTAAAATTCTCATCTAAAAATATAATCATATAGGGAGATATTCATGATACAATCATAAATATTAAACATGAATTTCAGTATACACAGTATTATCCTAAAATATAATAATAAAGAACATACATCAGATTTATATAATATACAACTATATTATATATTTTAATATATAATATATTAAAAATAAAATAATAAAAAAGACTATAATGCACAACCACATGTGCAAATGAGCTGATGATGGGCTTCTACATTTGGACCTTCAAAGTTATGTAATTCCTCTTCTATTTTTCTGCCTTTAAGACACAGAGGTGCAAAGATAATTTGCACTTAGCCAGCCTTAGCTGTAAATGAAATAATGAATAATACATGTGTAGGATCCACTCTAGAAGCATATACTAAAACACATTGGGATTTAGTATGTAATATTTGAAAATAATGGATCATTTTAGCATGAAAACATTCTCCACATATTTGAATTAGGTAATGAATTAAAACAAGGCATGTTTCTGTAGCAATGCAAGATTGTTTGCTGTGACATAAGGAGCCAACGCTAGTCCCTCTATAGACCTGAGAGCATTTGCATTACACTTTGTCCATGATGGAGTGGACGCCCTCTGTAGGTGTCCACATTTTAACAGGAGATCCCTGTGCTGCAGAAAGAGAGAGAGAGAGAGAGAGAGAGAGAGAGAGAGAGAGAGAGAGAGAGAGAGAGAGAGAGAGAGAGAGAGAAAGAAAAGAAGAAAGAAGAAAGAAAGAAAGAAAGAAAGAAAGAAAGAAAGAAAGAAAGAAGAAAGAAAGAAAGAAAGAAAGAAAGAAAGAAAGAAGAAAGAAAGAAAGAAAGAAAGTTGTACAGACCAGGTTCAGCCTCCTGATTCAACAGACCCTATATAAAGTCACCCAGCAAAATGCTTGAAGGCACATAAAGCACCCAACTCTAACATTATGCATTTAAGAGCAGAATGAGGGTGGGGAACATTTCGTTTGATACATGTAAGAGAAGGAAAGAAGAGTGCAGAGGAAGGATTTTTCTTTCTTACAGATTAAAAGAGGAAGCAATGTTGTTAAAAAAGAAAAATTCTTGCTTCTATAGGAATAAAACATCATATCATGTATTTCATAAATATAATAACTTATGAGTAGTTATGATCCAAAAGTTTCTAACAAATAATGTTAGCATCTAAATTCTTAAGTATCTGTGCATAATACCTTTTTGTAAAGATGAAGCAAAAGTTTGTTTCAGTAACATGAACATTTTATAATCAAGGTCTAAATTACACTGCTATTTAATGTTATGATAAGTGTATGGGAGGATGTTGGAATAATAGTTCAAATGACAAATACCTCACTTATGTTACTCTTTAGACACAACTTTTGCCCGGTTTCCAATTTAAAGGGCCCAAATTACTTTTTCCCCATAGTAGAAGTGTTTCCATTTCTAAGCCTAACATCAATTACTCTTGTCACAGAGTAATTAAATGAACTAATTAGATGTTGACTCAAATTAGACTACACTTCCTTTGAAATATTCTTGCCCTAAACTTTGACTATCAGCTCTCTATTATTGGTATCTTCCTTCCTTCTTTTCTGATTATTTTCTGAAGAGAAAAAAAAAAAAAAACTTCTCATAGGAGAAAATAATTACTAAATAATTTTAATTGTTTTTCACTCCTGGAAGCTGAGAGGTTTTCTGTAAATTTGAATACACAAAGAAATATTCTTGTCTGTCTGCAATGCTGTCAACTCTGGCATTCAATTTAATTTCATTTCAAATTTCATTTTGATTATTTTAGTGAATATCATACTGTAAATTGATTTAAATTTCTCCTGATGTAGCTCTGAATTACTTTGTTGTTCTCTGGCTTACTGGATAAGATACTTTTTGCCTAATATTTTTGCATTAGTTTATGATTTTCTTAAATCCTTATCTGAATTGATAATGCAGTTGTACTGCTCTAAGATTTTGAAGTCTAGTGCTGTCAGGTAGAAAACACAATCAAATCAAATCACAATAAAGAATAAGGCTAAGGCTATTTCCCCGGAGTAAATATGCATTGTTGTATATGACTAAAGGGATTACAGGGGTTTATGATGTTTTGCAATTTTATTATATTTAATATGTATGGATATATTCATATCTTAAAGTAAATTTATCTTTCTCCTTTTTTTCCCTAAGGTATATATTTTTTTCATCTAAAAGCAACAATGATAAAGGCAAATTCATACAGCATGGCAGTCATCTCTCAGCACTATTGATTTAAAATGTGATGTGTACTAACCACCTTTAATTTAAAACTAGTCTGTGCTGACCAAAGGGAATAGTGTCCCCTGATCTCACCTGTGTGTGTATACATATGTGCATGTTATTTCAAACGTAGAGTCCATGATCACAATGTTCTGAAAACGTGAGCACAAGATTACCCCACTGGTCAATGCTGCACCCCTTCAGTGCAAATGTCTTGAGAGTCTATTTATTTGTGAACAGTTCAATAACTTTGGAACAATCTCTGAATCATTGATCACAATAAGCAAGGTCTATCGTCTCATGTCCATTTCAGCATATAAAACGTTATCTCTCACATGATCGGTATGTATCATGTGTGATCATTGTATAGCTCTATGTCAGTTTTCTCAGCTTTTACATACTCTTTCTTTCTTCATCTTCAACTACACTCATTTAACCTTGGCTATGAAGTATTTTGAAGAAGGATATTATGCTCATTTTTAAACTGTATACACTATAATAAATAAACAATAGAAATCAAAACCTGGGACAATAGAAGTCAATGGTTGAGTTGGAACACTGGGAATCTAGCAGAGCCTGGATCAGGGCAGTGATAGACCTTAAGCAGTAGTTCAATAACACTTTTCCAGAATGCTCAAGTTCTCATACGTCAACTCCAGGATATCTCACTGAGCCAATATTTAAACACTAAGGAGAAACTGTTCAGTTGCAAGCAACTGCTTACTGCTGGATCAATCAGTAACATCCAAAAGTGCTCTGGTCACATAGCATTTACATGACCACAGGTCTGTTGCAAGAGATTCTGGGACTGACATGAGCCCAAATCCTCAAGAAATGTCTTTCTCTAATAGCATGGTAATTTATAATAGGTTGCAAACAGCTACCATTTAAGCGATTAGTGATATATCAATAGTATAGTTAGTGGTAAATATAATGAGATCAGCTATATGACTATAGAGAAAAATATGGGGTTTATTTATTTTAACTGAGGACCTTTAAAATATATCTCACTGAATCATTCCTCTTTGATAACTTTTCTAATGGTGCCAGAAACTCAGAGGTTCTGTCTTACACCCACCCCATCTACCTTGGCATAAAAACCCAGGCAAAGTCTCAATTTGTTTCCAGTGCACCTTATTTAAAATTTTATTTGTTCAGACATTTCTCCTAATCTCTAATAAGTAAACATTCTTTAGTTGGTCCAGAATCACATTTTCAACTTAGTTAAGGAGTAAATGTAATAGACATAGTATCTAAATATTTAAGAAACCAAAACTGAAGATTTCTAGGCTGACCAGTATGTATCTAATTTCATTGGTCAAACCAACTTGAAAGAGTTTAAATACTTTCAGTGAATGAAGCAGGTGGAGCTCAAAGCAGAACATGCATTTGAGAGAAAGAAAACTAAAAGACGGGAATGGGAAGTGGTACTCTGTGCATGTGTGCGCTTCGTCAATAACCATTAACAGGATTGAGCTGTATGGTGAGTTATGTCTAATAAGCATTGGTGGATTTGGCACAAGATTCCTCATTTTTAACAAGAGACCTAAGAACCTAGATTCTCCCCCACCCAAAAGAAAAAATAGAATGCTAACTCAGAGAAAGGTTTAAAAAAAAAAAAAAAGTAGAAAGGCTTATTCTTGGTAGCCTATGGGATTTTTTTTGACCGCTAGCTGACTCATGTTTTAGATTCTTCACTGACTTCTGGAAGCCTATGTTTCTTCCCATTATATTCTGCAATGATGTTCATTAAATGTCAAGGACAAGTTATAATTTCAATGAAAATTGCCATACACTTAGATGCTTACATTAAAATGTAATGTGAATGCAAGTGATCTGTTGACTTCTTATACATGTGTGTGTTTATTCTATACTTCAACATCTATAATTTAGTTTCCTCAATAGATCACTTATCCATAGATAAGGGGCAGGTTTTAAATATGCCTCATGATGCACTAGGAAAAGTAAATCAATATTATGTCCTAAAAGATGGACCAATCCTCACTGAAAGATTCTTACAATGATGCCATACTGTGTCTATGTAAGTAAGATACATATAATATTGCCAAACAACCTGGCATGTTAATTTCATATATTTAACTAATCTAGACAATTCAAGTAAGAATGAGTTTTCTCAGCAGAAGTTTTAAAATACATTATGAACTTTATCAGCCATCCTTTCTGACTTAGCCACTTGGGGGACCAATTGATGAGTCCCATTGTCTCTGTAAATCATGTTGATTGATGCCCGGGGTACACCAAATGCCTGCAGCAGTCAACTCCCTTCTTAGCTTCCACTTCTACCACTTGAGTTTTATACTTATAAAGAATGAGATCTTTTTCTCTAAGGTAGTTATGCCACTTGTCCTTAAAATTACATCCATGTCACTTATGTATTATGAAAATAAATTAAGATAAAGTTGAAGTAGAAGCAGTTCATTATTTTGATACAAACTATCTCATATAATCTAGTAAGGCAATAAAAATAATATAAGGAAAAAATAGATATGAGACAGATAACTGAAAAATCAGAATGTAAAAATAGATTTTATATATTATATAAATCCACAAGGTTTTCAAATTCTTTTTGCAGCATGGTGAAACTCAACTCAGAAATAATAAAGGACGTATGATGGGTATAGTTCATGCCTTGATGACAGTACCAAATATCATTCAGCCAACCTACATCTGAAAAAAAAAAAAGCCTTCTTCATGGAAAGTCTGCTTTGTATAATAAATTATATAAATACATATCTGTAAATGTATACACACACATGCAGTATCTATGTATAGAAATTCCCCTATAATTTTCATTCTTTACTTCAAACTTATTATTTTAAGAAAGCAAAGAAACAAGAGCTTTACTTATTTGACTCAAATATTTACTTCTATTTGACTTAGTCTTTGCAGACACAGAAAGAGAAGAAAAAAAACGAAAACACCCTGACTCCTGACTTTCCTCACCAATTACATTGTTAGGATGGCAAGTTTAGAGTTGTCAAGTTGATACCTCAGGTAAAAGATATACTGGTTGTTTTTAAAGATTGAGAAGTGAATTGTGTTATCTCTGTTTTATCTCTTATCACTAATATTATATTGAAAAGGAAGTGTAAAATTGTAGCTCAAAGAACAATAGCTCCTGTTGCTCTTCAGTTGCTATGCCTTGAAATCTTGTACATTTTTGAGGTAGTTTCTTTTTTTCTTCACTAGACATGGATACTCTATCACAAAGAACATGAAAGCACATAAGAAGAAGAGACACGATTTTTTTTCTTGAGAATTCAGGAAAGACTGTTCCAACATCTGTCAATTTTTAACGGAATATTTTTCCTTTATTCATCCTTGATACAGAACACTACTGTGTAGCACAGTGTTTTATATTAATGGTGTCAGAGCAAAAGATTGCACCAGACAATGTTCGGCAGACAAGGAAGACTTTATTTAAGGAGAGAGAGACCAGTCTGAAGTCAACTCAACTTAGATAAAGAGCAAGAGGATTTTAATAGCTGGAGTGAGGAGAGGTCATAGGCCATCTGTTTTACACAAAGGAGAAGTAAACTTTCTCATATCTTTATTGCAGAAGTGATGTACACTGAAGTTAGATTCCTACCTTCTCACAACACTGGGAGATAGGGGCACTATCTTTCTTCACATTTAAGTTTCAAAGGGATGACCCCCAGGTGCTTGAGAAACATATCCTTGGTTTGTAAAACTGGCAAGAGGCTTTTAAATAGTTGTACATATGTCTGAAAGGGGCTGAGAAAGAATTTACAGTTGCAAGTGCTCTAAAAAAAACAAAACAAAACAAAACAATTCGCTCTCAGAAAATGGTGTCAGGACTTATAGTCAGGAAGTAACCTGTAGATAGTTTAGTCAAACTGAGGGGAACATTAAGGTCACCTTACTGAATCTTGAAATGCAGCTATTATGATGAGTTATTGAATATTTAATTGTATTTTAGTGTACTTAAAGGAAATTTAAATCTAATTAACCATATGTAGTTTTGTTAAATAATGATCACTTCTTCTAATTTTTAATGTGTTGAAATGTAAGACCTGAAGACAGTCTACATTCCCAGAATCTCCTTTTAACAAGCATAATCTAAAAAAAGAAACAAAAACTAACCCAATCTTATAGATATAGAGGTTAAAATTATTTTAAAAAGAGAGAAAGAAAGAGAGAGGGAGGGAAGGAGGGAAAGAAAGAGAGTGGAAGGGAGGGAGGAAGGAAGGAAGAAGGAAGCAAAGAGGCATTAATTTAATATAATGCCAAAGGTTGTTAATGCACTATATCGTAGTGGGTTTATAGCAAAAATGAAAGGATATTTCATCACTTGGTTATTTATGAATATAATACACATTTCATTAAGTCAAAGGGGGAAAATATGTGAGATAGAACTGCATCTTAAAAGACTTTATAGCTTAGGAAATGTAGGTGCCAGTCCTGACTGGCCCAAGGTCTGGCTGTGATCCAAGGTCTGATGGTTATCCAAGGCCCGGCTGATCCAAGTTTGGCTGTAATCCAGGCCTGCGGCTAGGAATAGGACCCCAGACTTAGAACATATGTAAACATACTTCATCTGATTGTATCATGCATGTGCGGCTGAGTGCCACTTTTATACTCTGTTATGTGAAGAGACATGCAGTCCCCTGGAGAGCAGAGAGGAGGAGAGAGCAGAAGGGCAACACAAGACAGGGGAGCAGGAGAAGTGCGCACAAGACTGTGTGCTCCGTGCAATGAACTGCGCTTCCCCACGGAAGTGCGCTCTGCTCAGTAAAGTTGGCGCCTCCTGTTTCATCCTCTTGTCTGTATCTTGTGCATTCTTCCAGCTGAGCCTCACACCATTGAACCTTCCCTTCTGGGTCAGCAATGCCCCTGACTCTGACAGGGAAGAAACTCTTGAAGAATATAGTCAGATGATCCGGGTTTAGGACTTGGCTTTGCCACCCTGGCTGTATCCCCGTGACCACTTCGTGTAATGTCTCTGTGCCTATTTCCTTACCTGTAAAATTGGGTTAGCAACAGTACCTCTTTCATAAAGTTGTTTAGAGGGTAAAAAACACTAATGTATTTCAATTATTTTACTGAGTGTCTGCCAAATAATCCTGAATACATAACAGATTTTTATATTAGTTATATTATATTATATATTATGTTATATTATGTTATGTTAGTTATGTTATATTATATTATATATATTATATTATAATAAATTACATCGATTTGTTTTCTACATCAGTGTCAATTTTCTCCAAGGTTCTTCTTTACTTTCTTCCCCACCGTTATCATGGGCAACCTCATTCATTACCAAAAGATTACTTTTCAGGTTTAACTGGTGAATCTCTGTTACAGCTGAGATCTCTATAAAGTTCCAGCATCATATGTATCCTCAGTTACTCATTACACATCGTACTAGGTTGTCCTTGGAATATCACTTCATCAAATTTAAAATAACTACCACTACTCTCCCTCTCTCCGCCTTAACCCCGTGTAACCTCTTACTTGGGTATTCTTTATATTGATTAAAATGAACTTGATTCTACATCTCAAATCAAAAACCTCAAAAATATTCACTTTTTCTCCTGCACTTAAATTATATGCCTATTGTTAATATTATATAGGTAAAATGGATAAGCAATCACCTTGGAATTTTTTGCTACATGGAGAGCATTTGTTTCGTATTAATGACTAAAGGAATATAAGCCACAAAAAGATGTACATTTACTCACATGTGTTCTGTATCCATCACCTTCTTTTCCTTTCATTTCCTCTCCCACTATTTGAATTAAACTTTTCATCTGCTCTTTACTAGGGTGTAGAATTAGCTCTGATTTTCAAGCTTCCCAATGAATCTTTCATTGTTTCAATATACTATAGCTTATACTTTAAAACCTTTAAGTAGCTTTTCAATCCCTTCAAAATCATTACTTGCCATGCTTCTTTATTCTTATATCTCTTCAATTTGATGTATTCACTTTAGTCTCTGTCCACTCCCAAAACTGCTGCATTTCCCAAACAACCCAAGTTTTAGCCTCGGATTTTTTCTTACATACACTGGTCTTCCTTGCTTGAATCACTTTTTCCCTTTTTTGTCTAAAAAAATACTATTTTCACCTTCTTTAAGACCCAACTAAACTGTTATCTCTTCAATGAAAATCTCTCCAAACGAAGCCTTTGAGTTAAAATTTCTTCCACTATGCATACAAAACATACTGTCTTATCAAATTATATTATAAATATATTTATGCTTCATTTTTTCTAGTACAGTGTGAAATTTTAGTAGCTATTGTGTCTTAATATCTGTACATTCATATAATTGATGATTTGTCTCTATCAATCTTTGTACACATGACGAATATTTTGTAATATATGCATTATTTAAGAAAACATATTGTTAAAGTTTGTTATTTAGCTTTGATCACAATATGTAGTCTCCATTAAAAAGTGTTTTAAAAAAATATTTGTTACCTCTAATCATTAAAATAAGATCAAAACTGTAATAACTAAATATTGATATTTGTTTAATAATTAAAATTTAATTTTACCTATAAAAAGTCATTTAGAATAGTCTAACTTAAAATATTAAATAATTTGTATCTGATTATTTTAACTTTTCAGACACATTAAGCATCGAATTTTTACATTTATTTTATATTTTTTAATATACTACAGCATTTTAGAGGCTAGACCGCCATCTGGTGGAAATTTTAAGTCCTAACTAAATGGCCTAAAACAATTTGTGTAGCTTGTTTATGGTGTTGTTATGAGCATGTTAATAAAAATTCTGGTTGCGCAGTAGAAAATATATTAAATTAATGAGCTGAAATCTAATGGAAAATAAAAGCAAATAAGTTTTAAAATTAGGCAAGTGTGTTTCTGCTTGCCTTAGCCATTCATTTATATAACATTGAATTTAATATTGTGAATCTTCTGAAGGCCATAAAAACCCGACAAATAGAGCAATAATCTATTGGTGAATGTTTGACTTCACGTAAGCACTTTTATCCTAAATCATAAACCAGAATTTACTTTTACTGATATAATGCAATTTTACAAATCTCTAAGTTTCTATTTTTTTAAAGAAAGTTTCATGCACAAACATTTCAAAACTGACCCACACATTGTTTCTAATGAGGCAAATTTGTGAGAATAACTCTAGTGGTTGGTAGAGTTTCTTTCTGAGATTCTAAAGTACTAATCATAACCCCACTACAAGTACTGACGTCGTCTCGAAAGAGAGTACATTTCCATGTAATGAAGCTGGTACACTTGTTGGATACTTTTTATTTCTAAAAAAATTAAAATTTAATATCACCATAATGGAATGTTTGCCAAAACCTTCTAGGCTTGACAGTGATGATTTATGATTCTGAAACTAAAACTAAATTGCACATAGCCCTTGTGGAAATCAAAAAGCAGAATGTGTTGGGGGAATGAGGGTTACCTTGTGAAGAAGTAGGAGAGCTCAAAAGCAGACCCACTTCAATTATTAATTAACTGTGTGGTCTTAATAATAATGATAATCATCATAATATAATACTAATAAAATATTACTATTTATAATACATAATACAGAGCAGTTTCATATCACATATTAAATCCTCACAGCAATCATATGATTGTCTCCATAGCTGGATTATGTAAATACAAAACAAGTTCAGAGACTAGGACTTGGGAAAATAAATTTCCCAAGTTCAAAGAGCTAGGACATGCCACAGCTGTAAAATTCAACCAGACTACCTGAGCTTCTATTTGCCCACTGAAAACATAATAATAATCTCTAAATATTTTTCAAGATTTTAGTTTCTTGTGCAGGTGAATTGTAATTAGTAGGTTTGCTTATTGCAGGACAAATTAATGTTTTTAAAACCATTTTATGCAGTCAGCATTTTTGTAATGCCTAGGTGTAGAGCCAAAGGAGAGCAAGAGAAATCAAGGGGATTTTTTCATAAGCTATATAAATGTCTAATCAAGGTAGTATAAACTTGAAACTAATAATAAAATATTTTATGCATGTGTGTTTTATTAGGATTCTATCATACGTAGATAATATATGATAGAATTGTAATGAAAAGAAGAATCCAGAAAATGACTGAAAGTTCTTTGTTTCTAAGGAGTCAACACTGAACACTTCAGAAGTAACGAAGACAAGAGTAAAAAAAGAAGACCCCATCGGTACGCAGAAAT
Organism: Eonycteris spelaea; assembly: GCA_003508835.1. NCBI lineage: Eukaryota > Metazoa > Chordata > Mammalia > Chiroptera > Pteropodidae > Eonycteris > Eonycteris spelaea. The sequence goes on from PUFA01000021.1 coordinate 16,330,422, forward strand.
AAGGACTAGTAAGAAAAGAGGACTTAGGAACCTCTGCTAGAGAGAACACACCCGAAGCACCACTATAAGAAAAGTATTTTTTTGTAATTCCAAATCGCATTACATAATCACTATGAATCACAAACTCTTTAATTTTTTTTCTTTTTTAATTGTGGCTCTTTTAAAAGAAAAACATTATAGTAAAAGCTACATGACATAAATTGACCATTTCACCATTTTTAAGTGTACAATTCAGTGTCATTAAGTACTTTCACAATGTTGTGTAACTATCACCACTTTTTCCAAAAAAAAAAGTAAGCTTTCTTTCTCTATGAATCCACAAACTTGTTCTCCCATCATTTCTCTTTCCAAATGGGAATATCTATTTCCATTTTATTGTCCCAATTCCTTCAATTCTAGATTATGTGTGGGGAGACAGTCACTTTCCCTTTCCATTTATAAGCCTTTGGGTTCAGGGTGAGCTCCCATCATTGAATGAATCACTTAGATTATGCTCCTGAGAAGGGGGTGAGCATATTTTGCCTGGGTGAGGAATAGTGAGCTAGATACCTAGTGAGTAGACAGGTTGACAGTGATATGTTTTGATATTGTTCACAATTTTTTCCAGCTTTTCTCTTTGTAGTAGCATGATAGAATCATGTGTTCCAGCCCCTTTTTAAAATTTGTTGTAACCATGTGGCTTCCTTTGGCCATTGAGTAATGAGCAAGAGTGACATATATCACTTAGGGATAGAAACTTCAAGAGCCAGTTTGTAATTTAGTACATTCACTTACCACTGCTATGGTGATCATAAATGCATATATCAAGATGGAGACTCCATTAGCTTACATCACTGAGTCATTCCATGAGCAGATTCATCTAATGACCTAGTACAATATGCAGTAGGTGAAATGTAAATTTTTATGTCAGGTAAGTGAAATTTTGGCATTGTGTGTTACCACAGAATCCCTTCCCCTCTTGTGACTGTTACTATAATAATACGTATTTTTATGAATTTCTACAAGTGTGTTGTTCTACCTTATCCTTTCTAAATAAAAGGATTTGTAAACACTGGGACTCCTTCTTCCTACTTCCCACTGCTATGTTATTGTGTCTGCATTTTAAGTCTCTCTATTTTAAATACTCTGTATATTATGTTTTAAATAGTTAAAGCTTGTTAAGATTTATCCACATATGTACAATTTTTACTGTTCTTTACTCCTTAAACTACCTCACAATTTTTATCTTGAATTTCATTCCTCTGACTAAAGGACAAGCTTATTGAGTAATAGTTTTCAATGTGGACATGGTATGCCTATCTTAGACGTTCTGTACTTAAAGTGAAATTATGGCTACACTAATCTTTCATAATACATTCAAGCTGCTTCTATAAAATCTCAAAAATAATGATTTGAGTCTGTTATTAAAGAGAAAGAAAAATGTGTTGAAGTCTTCTGTCTTCTCCTAAACAAACACAAACAAATAATTGATTATTTTATTTATTCTTTGTAAAAGTTATTTTAGGGAAAGATTGACACAGGTTAGCAAAGAGATTTGGAAGGATTCCAAGGCAATTTTTACTTGTTCTTTTTACAAAGGATATAAGAGCACTTCAAATCAAGTAGGAAGATATGGAATGCGTTCTGAAGGATAGGCCAAGCATTTGAGAAGAGCACCTTTATTTATGAACTAAAGTTGGATGGTTCTATATCAAAGATTTAAAGGCATGACCTGGAAGAAGTTCACCAGTGGTAATTAATTACCACGTGTCATGAGGAAATAAATGAAGTTGCAGTTTAATGGTATTTTCCTCCAGTAATGTCAGCTGTGCTGTAGGTTATGTACCTATGCAAAATTAATAATGCCTACTAATGGTTACAAGTGAACACTTTAACTTCTTCTGGGTTTTATTTTAAATGAAAGGAATTAAATCCAATGATTTTAGTGAAATATGTAGCCAGTAATTAAAACACTTACACACCTACTTACACAGACTTATGTTTAGAATGCAAATGAACACTGAGGGCCACTTATTTTCCTAAGAATTTATTCTAAGGAAGATAATCCTGATGGTGAGGGTAAGGTTTAGTGTATTAATAATTCTTTTTGTTATTTTTTTATACTTTTCTTATTTTTTTTCTGTAGAAGTAACACTTTGCTTTCCTCATTTTTCAAACTGATCTGGTTTATATTCTCAGGATCAGCATTGAGTCTTCTTTCCTAAATTTTTTCTAAACTTCTCATTATATGTAAAGCTGATCATTTTTCATCATACTATTTAAAATAATTTCACCTTGGCTGATTGATTCAGGTACAATATGATATAACGATTACAAATTATCAGACTATAAGGCTCATGTATGACTTAATCTACCTAAGTAAAATGAAAATTTGTTATTTTTAAACTGCCAGCAGTTACTTTTTCATTGAAGACATCGAAATTCTTGTGTAAACAGATGGATTACACTTTCTTTTATGTAAGGAGTAAAACCTGCTAGGTCAAAAAAGTAGCAGATTGGTTTTGTGTTAATGTGAGCATAACTTTAATGTCTTAGCTTTATAAATGAAGAACTTCAACACAAAGGGAGGCTAATCTGCTCAGCATAATTTTATAAAAAAAAATTGCCTTTGCTATTAGTTGCATTTTTACAGATTATCTTAAATTGGAGAAAATTGAGCCTACAAGCAAAAAAAAAATTTTTTTTTCAAAGGTCTTACTGTTTTCTTTTCTCTTTGATCCAATGCCAAAAGGCTAGATTATAGATTAAAGGGGAATAGTCAACTAAACTATCACTGGAAGAATAGGTTGGCTATCACAACAAGGTGGCACGTGAGGAAGTAAGTAGAGATCAAGTTGAGAACATTTCTAGTGGGATGTCAAGAACTTCAGGGACCCGTATTATCTCATATTCAATATAAAATTTCAGTTTGTGAATAGTACTTGCATCTGCTGACCAGAAACCTTTAGTAAAGTTTTGTTTAAAACCATAGATTTAATTAACTTTTGAGTATTTAAAGTTATCTATACACACGCTTGGTTTGAAATAGCATTTTTCACCATAGAAGAAGAAGTAGCTAGTTAATAGACACCCAAGTGACATTTGTTAAACCTCAAAAATTATTTGGGGATTGACAGAAAAATTGGGAGAATAAACAGTACACAGAATTAAAAACAGACCTCTTTCTTGGGACATTACAGTTCCCACTGATGGCTAGAAAATTCAGAAATGCTCTGTTATGTCACAAGTGATCTATTTCCAAACACTAATATCTTAATTAATTTGCAATACATTATCCAAAATCCTCCCTTACTTATCATTGCAATTGTTTTGTTATAGTATATATTTTTATATTCATTATAGTATGCTATATTATATTTGTTATGTTTATACATGCATGTCATACTTTATACTATTATAAACATAGATAGATGGAATGATCTATTACATCTTCCACGGTTTACCTATATTTAACCTAAAGAATTCTTACTTAACTATTTTCTTATCTTTCTCTGAAAGTATTGATCCTTTCTCATGCTTGTTTCAGTTCTAAATAATTTGATTTAACCACAATTTCTCACTCTACTTTTTCAAATATTTGACATCACACTTTATCTTTGTTATAGCATCTTTATTTATTCAAATAATTATTCATTTATTTCACATTAATTCCACAAAGATTTCTTTTATTTTATCATCCAGAATAGGCTTTGGGTTTCTGTGGTAACAAGAAATGCAGGCCATGTTCTTTCCCATATCTCGCCTCCCATGAAGGAAGCTCTGCAACCCAGGGTCACTACTGATTCCAGGGTCAGAGAATCTCAGTTCTTTCTGCATGTGTTTCCATATGCATCTTGACATATAAAGGGTATTCTGTACAGCCTTGCACCAGCAATGTCATGACTCGGACTTGAAATGATTCATACCACTTTCACTTAAAATTCATAAACCACACTCAACTGAAATGGGTCAACAAGTCTAGTCCTCAATATGAGCCAAAAAGGGGGCCGTCCTGGATATTGATAAGCAACACTTTTAGACTCAATGATCTTTCTAAGCAGCGGATTGGAGATTCTGAGATGGAAAGGGCAGTCAGTGCCCTCAAAATATGATACAGAAAACTGAAAAAAAAGAAGAAGGATGGTGATTGATTTATTGTAGATATTCTGAAAGTACCAGAGGTAAAGAGAGAACTACTATAAAAATACATAAAGGAGTATTTAAAGTATTGTTGATATATTTTACAAATAATAATAAGGCCTAGTTTAAGATTTTCATGATAAAGCAATTTTTGACAATGAGCAATAAAGTTTAATTAACTTAGTAACAACTGAAGATTACTTTCAAGGACCAACCTCACTTCCATGAGCTGAATGGCTGAACAGGCAGGAAACCAGAGGCTAAATCCATGTATTCAACCTCCCATTGTGCAGATGGGCAAAATGAGGCTTAGGAGCTGATAGTTTGCCCAGTAACTGAATTATTTTCAGCCAAAGTGTGAGCAGAACTGATGCCAACAGGGAATAAGAACCCCAAGTCCAGACAAGCTCCCTCAGAGGCCAGCTCCCAAACTGATCCACCCCTTCCTTCCCTGAGGCTGAACCAGCTTCACTCGGGGTGGAGGAGGATGGGTGCAGGGCCCGGTGGGCGTGGAAGGGAGGAGTTTGTGGAGAGGCACCTGGATGAGCAATACAAGGGGCACAGCTCACAGCCAGCGGGAAAGTCGGCACAGCATAGATGCCCACTGAGGCAGGTCATTTTGAGAGCAGAGCTCTACCACACATCTGGACCTTCTCACATGTCCCAGGCCTCTAAGGAGAGAGCTCTTCCCTGCCATCACCCGGTGGTCTGGGAAGAGAGGCCTCCCTTTGCCGGCTACCTCACCACCAGGCTCCGCCTTAAATTTGGGAGTCATGCACAGTTATGCACTGCCAAGCACCACCATACACGGCCATGCCCTGTGCAGGTATGGCCTCTCTCTGCCCCAGGCACTGCCCTTCAAGACGTCCAGGCACGCCTCCTCCCCTTCCCCCCAAAAAGGTGAGATGAAAAGATACTCATGGCCTCCTTTCAGAAATATGAATATGAATAAAGGAGTTAATGGATTTGAGGTTCATACTGATGAAAATGGGAAGCCAATTAAGTTAAAGTATAAAGGAGGTCCAATTTGTCTTAGAAAAAGAGATTGCTAAAATCATTCTGGTGACAAATGATATCAACCTTAAATAGGCTGATGACAGAAGTAGTAGAAAACTGGGCGTCAAGACAAATTTAGAAGACAAAATGGCAAACTGAAGTGCTTAGGAAAAGATGGCAGTTGTTTGTCTTTTTTTTTGTTCTACTAGTGGCCAGAAATCATTCACTGGAATAAAGACTTAAATATCACTTTCACATATGTAGGATAAAAAACAAAAAAAAACAACAAGCAAACAAAACGAATTCATAGACACTTAAAACAGAATGGTGGTTACCGCAGGGGAAGGGCTTAGGGGAGGAGATAAAGAGGAGAGAAGGGGTCAAATAGATGCTGACGGTGGTGAGCACACATGGAATATACAGATGTTGCATTATCCAGCTGTACACCTGCAGCCGATATAATGTTATTAACCAATGTTACCCAATAAATTTATTTAAAAAATCAATCTTACTCATTGGCACTCTTAAAATGCAAACTTCTAGAACCAATCGCCCTCATATACTCTTAACTTTCTCTTTGCCTAATTCCCCTACGGCCTTCAATCTGGCTTCTACTACTTCATAGCACTCCAGTAACATGTTTGGCTACACTCGTTAATAATCTTTATGCGGCTACAATTATTTCGGACACTCCAGTTTCACCCGGCTTGAACACTCATTAACATTCATCCAAGTTGCCACTCTACCTTTTTCATATGCTGTTTTCCATTTCCTCATCTGTTTGTTTTCATACCAATTCACTGGGCTTTGGGGTCTCAATCTGCTATGAGAACCTTTCCATTATCTAATCTTTATGTAATAAATACTGTAAGGCTTTTTTTCTTTCCCTATTCTTCTCCGTACAGTCTCCTAGTTAATATGGCCTATGCTCATGATTTTTGCATGCACGCCATTCATACTTTATTGTGAATTAATTTCTAATATCAATTTTTTTCTGATTCCCAGAATTAACAGAAAAAAGTCTACAATATTTAACATGCATTTGAATTTGAAATTGAGCAAATTTATATTCATATTTTATGTGTCCAAAATATCTCCTGAGCTCAGTAAATGGTACCACTAGCCACTTACTTTATTATCCCCTTTTTTTGCCACCAGAATCCTTATGTTTATCTCCAACAGTGTATCTAATTATTCAACATCTCTGCCTATATTACATGTTAAATATTCCTCAAATACATCCTTTTCCCTTCATCAATACAACCACTTCCTTGCCTGAGACAACATCAGATCTTGTCTGCCCAAATGTACTGACTTTCTAGATAGGCTTTCCACAGTCATTGTAACTGTAAAGCACTTGAATTTCTACACAGAACGACAGTGTTCTTGAAAGTTTCTCCACTGTGTAACTTCCGAACTTAAAGCCCTGATGCAGTTTCTTGTGTTTTTGGACTCAGGTCTAACGCAGTTAACCTGCTCTATAAGGTCTATAAGGCTCTAACTGACTCATATCTACTTAACAGATTTTTCTCTTTCAATCATAGGATTCTGGAAAAAACTGCTGTCACTCGGGCACATTGTCATTCCCTGAAATGTACTGGGTCCTTTCTGTGTCAGGGCCTTCATGCATCCTCTTTCTTTTGCCAGGGACACTTTTAATTCACAATTCAGTTCAAAAGCTACTTTCTCTATTCCAATCAATATATTCCAATTGTATTTCTACAGCACTGTTTACTTCTTCAGAGAAAATGTCAGAATCATATCATAATTATCTAATTTTACATATTGACAATCTCCCTGATTAGACTGAAGGGTTATAAAAGTAGGGGTCATTTCTTACTTGTTTACCACACTAATATTAGGTAGAGTGTTTTGCAGGTAGTTGATTTAAAACTCATATTTCATTGAGTAATGAATTTGTGAATAATTAGACAAAACTGAATGTTAAGCAGCTAGTGACATAAGTTTTGAACTTTTGAACACTGTATTTATGCTAAGAATAGTATTGATAATGTTAAATTATAATAATAACCTGAGACTTTCTTTATACAGTCCTTACAAATCAGGTGATGTTCTAATGACTTTACATTTTTTAAATGATTAAATTTATGGCCAACTTTCTAGCTTAGTTCTCTGAATGTCATCACATATTTTCACCATTTTTACTCTAGGTACACCTTCATTTTCCTCTTGCCTCTATAAGATATGAGTTTTCATTTTTCTCAGTAACTATCATCTAACACAAGATCATAAATACAATGTGTTAAAGCTCAATTTTCTCTGTTAAACAAAAGAGTACAAGGGATATTTTTTTAGTTAGTATCTTTATCTAATTGCTTATTATGATTCCCTAAGTGCAGTGGATGGTCAATAAACTTTGGGTGAGTGAAAATAATGAGGAGATATGCCTATTAAAATAACTAGCATTCAATCAGGTGTTTTAACATCCTCAGCAATTTGTGTCTTTGAGGGTTTAAATAAGAATCTCTAAAAAAGAGCATGACTGTGATTAAAAAATAAACTTCTACCATTTTAGTTATATGCATTATTCATTTGTGATTAAATTTGATATCAGAAATAAGAGAAAAATGCTACTGGATAAGAGGTGTGGCTCAGATCATTATAGTAAAAGAAAACCTTGATATAAAAAATATGTATGGTGTGGGGAAGACTTCTATTCCCATGCATATGAGAATCATTTTACCAAACCTGAAAGTAAGAATAAAGGGACATTTTGAAAATATTTAAGAAAATATGTGTAACCTGAAAACTGCATGCTCTGAACAGATTCTCTGATGGAAGAACTGAAAATTCGAAGGAAGGCTAAGGAACTGGTTCTAGGTTCCATGTCTCAGGAAATCTATGACAAATTTAATGATAACAAGCTTGATTGTGTAGCAAGTGACAGTCTGGTATGAGGAAAGAAAGCTTTAATAAAACATTAGTGTATAAACTGGAAAACGTTCAATACTCCAGCTGCCTTTTGTGTAATAGAATGTATAACATAATTCCAAATGCATTGTTTCCAGACTTAATTGCATAGTAATGTTCAGATCAAAGAAACAAGTAATATTGAAAGTATGAGCTTGGTTATGACTCAGATAGTTTAGATGATTATACTCCGCATTGCATGAATAAAGCCATAAAAATTCAACTTAAAATGTAATTATGATGAAAAATCATTTTGTTAATGTAGTCTACCTACCTGATTGCTTAATGAATTCTATTCCTTTTAGACCAAAATACATGCTAAGCATAGGAATGTCCTCTAGCTGGAGATGACACTTTTACTGGATCTACTGACAAAAAGAATTATACATGAACAGTCAAAAGATTATACAATTTATTGACATGAGGATTGTCATAATTAAAGTCCTAGACTATGTACATTTGGAATCATTTTGAAAAATTATCAAAATTGACTACTGTAGATAATGAGCTTTCTCAAATTATTCTAAAGTCTAACTTTTAAAGATTCTTAAAAGTATTCCATATTTGAATGGAAGTACATTCCAAATATTTACCTATTTTATTTCACATTAATGACTAAACAATATTTTCAACACACATTTACCAATGTAGAAAAGGTTAAACCATATATTATTATTTAAATTATTTATTTCCAATATAATTTATTTAATTATATTATTTATTGTTTATAATCAAAATGAGCAAATTTCTACATATAGATGAGCTTTAAAAATGATAAAATTTAAAATAATCAAGAGGCTTTGTTTTTTTAACATTTAGTTCCCTGATTTATATAAAAACAACACTAACACTTGTGTCATTTAAGGTCTCTATAAAAAAGGCCATGCTATTTAGAGCATGGCCAAAATTATATTCTCAAGATCTTCAATCTCTATAACACGGGATATTTAAACCAAGAAGTTTATAATTCTCTTGGATTCACATGAGGTGTACTTGTTTCCTATTGCTTCATGAAAAATTGCCACAGACTTAATATCTTACACAGGTATTGTAAGTCAGACATCCAGGTGGGCTCATGAAGCTTGTCTGTTAGGGTATCACAAGGCCAATGTCAAGGCGTTCACCCACTTGAACTCTTACCTTGATGCTCTGGGGGAGAACCAGCTTTCAGGCACCTTCAGATTTGGTATAATTGAGTTCCCTGCAGTTAAAAGACTGAGGCCCTTATTTGCACATTGGCTGTGAGCCAGATTGGCAGCTCTGTCAGCTCCTAGATACCTTTCTTTGGTCCTTGCAAGTTATAGAAGAAAAATTGCACCTGAATATATAAACATGCAAAGAAAAACTTTTCAACACTATCGCAACAGGTGAAAGAGACCATTCCAGTACAGGAGGGAGACACTCTACATTAACAAAAGTCATGAAGATTTTAAACACTGCAGAAAGCTAAAGAAAAAGTCCTGGATAACGTTAGGGGGAAGTTGGGCAGTGGGATTAGGCCATCTGTGTTTGCACCTGCTGCTTATTGAAGTTAGGCTCCTACCCTCCCACAGATACCAGGAGATGGCAATGCTATCTTCCTTGATGACAATGTTTTAAAGGGATGACTTTCAGGTCTTTGAAAAAGTCATTTCTGGGTTGTGGAAGATTTACATCTCAAAAGGGGCAGAGAGAGAATTTCAAGTTTTCTAAAATAAGTGCTCTTCTAAGGGAAGTCAGGGGCCTATAATAACAAAGTGAAGCTGAGGGGGCTGTTCTAAATGTCATCAAATTCAGAGTGGCCCCTATCCTCAATGCCAGCAGAGTGGCTTTGAATCAGCCTCATGCTCCATGACTCCTTTGAATCAGCCTCATGCTTTTTGCCCATCTGGAGAAAAGTCTCTGCTAACAAAGACTCATATGATTATATTTAGTCCACCCAGACAATATCTCCTTGCCACATTATGTGCCATAGTCATAGGAATGAGATTCATCATATTCACAGATTCCATCTACAAATCAATGAGGTCGGGAATCATACAAGAGTGAGGATCATTGAAAGTCATTCTTAGAATTCTGTCTACTAAATGAAGTATGCAGTTTCTTCTTAGATTATAATTCCTAGAAACCAAGTTTAATTACTATTCAGGGTTATACATTTTGAAGAAGAGAATGAAAGAAAGTCCCCCTTGTACACACTTCAGTTGTTTCTTTATAAGTAAGAAAATTCAGTAGGTGCACATCATTGGTAATTGTAAGAATGTTCCGGTTTACTCCCACCCCTTTGCACCTATCTATTTTCAATTCCACATGCTCTTCACATGAATAAGTGAAGAAACGCTTACTTTTGCAATCCTGAGTTCTAAATTGTGCTACTTCAAGAGTTGCTTCTTCAGGAACTGTAAATAATCTAACACTTCTTTTTGATACCTGAGATTATCAGAGAGGTTGCTCCATCCACATAAATTCACAGAGATCCTTCTCTGGGTAGTTATGATATTCTATGTCTGATTTAAGAGGCAATGAATTGAGTAGGATAAATATATGTGAATGAGCCTATCTATTTTAAACTATGTGGCATCAAAACAGAAAAGAAATGCATATTCATAATTTATTCAATTTATTTATTGATATTTTTTTCAGAATTTTCAGTTGTTTGCCAAATAGGTTACCATTGAGTGTGTCATTCATTTTAAAGTCAAGGTTTACAATATGCACATGTATAAGCTCTGAGCAATATTGTAAGGAATATTTTGATCAGAATTATTAGGTATGAGTGAAAGCTGGGAACATTTGGCAGGGCTGTTACTGCAATGATGCACTTTGAGCAGAAGGCTGCAGTATTAGATCACACTGAACGTCTCTAGATATTGAATTTATCTCCATTGAATTAGCAACTAGCCAAACATTTTAATAGTCCTACACACTTCAGACATTTTCCAGTTGATTTTTTTTTCCTTTAAATCAGGGATTCTTTGTGACCGATATGTTCCAACATGAAAAGCAGCGAGAGCACCGGCTTAGGCAGCTCGTAGGACAAGAGGAAAAATGCAAAGCCATTTGTTCTAATTATGTATTAGACTATATCAGGGGATGCAAAGTTCTCTACACTCAATTGTACAATCAAACCATATTTCACATGTATCGTTGTGAAATATAATTATAGAAATATCAATTATCTGAAAGGTTAACAGATCTATAAGAAAGGATCGTAAACAAACATTTTAAATAATGGATGTGGCATATATTAATTAGTAGAATCACTTTTGAGTCATACTCATACTTATTTTAAAGAAAAAGATTATAGTTTTGAATAGAAATTTCATGTTTGTCTTAAACCTGTTAGAATCACTTTATTCTGTTACACTAAAGTTTTGTAAAAAATATGCAAAATGGTAATATCATTTTTTATACAGAATTTTTTTCAACACTAAAAGAAAAATCTTCACTTTGTTTCCTTAATAAACCTATGATTTTCACAATTTCAGATAATCTTAGAACTTGAGTCTTCTTTCTTTAATTTTCTTCTCTTTTTATATATTTCTCATTAAAATGTAAGCTGATAAAGTTTAGCTGAATAGATATTCCAGAAAAAAATGTATAATATTCATGTAATACATTCTTGTTTTATGTAACAGAAATTTTAGATAACTTGATAATTTATAAATCATTCTAGGTAATAGGTAAATCTTTATGTAGATTGTATGATAAAATCTATGCTAAATACTTTATCACAGAAATTAGTGTCACATATATTGAACTTCTGATAGCACTCGAGGGAAATTTGGGCCAGAGGAATTTTAAAAAGGAAAGAATTGCTATAAATGTATGCCAAGTAAAGGTCCTTCTAGGTTCTTAAAAAGTACTTAATGATTAGGAGTGTCATTGCCAGACATGGGACAGGTTGCCTCAATTTTAAGTTGTTTCCATCCCTCCACTCCAGGTATCATGTCTGATTCTCATTCCAAAATTCTATTATTGCAGCCAGTTTTTCCACTCTATCGAATAGGGTCGGTGATAAATTTTATGTGGTAATTCTTCACGAACCATGACTTAACTGTATTGGGCTTCCTACTTCACTTGTTTATTCATATAAAAACCAGGTAGTCAAGTTAAAGTTTACATTTGATCACGATCTGCCTCTCTTCCCCTGTGAAGACTCATCTTCAAGGGACAAAATGTTAAACTCAAGCTGGCTTAAGGGGAAACACAATCTTATTGGTTCACAAAAACAAAGGAATCATAGGAAAAGTCAAACTTTAGTAAAACCGGGTCCGAATGCTTGAAAACAATCATCAGGAACGTCTTTTTATCCAACTCTTAATGTCACATTTTGCTCTGAGTTTGTTTCATTCTCAGGCAGTCCCTTTCCAGTGGAATAGAAGGTGTCTACACCAGGTTCAGGCTTTTATTCCATCATTGCTAGTAAATGAGTATGTCTCTTTCTTAATATAGCGGTCCCCCTTATCTGAGGTTTTGCTTTCTACGGTTTCAGTACCTGCCATCAACCACAGACCCAAAATGTTAAATAGAACATTACAGAAATAGACAATTCATAAGTTTAAAACAGTGCACTTTCCTAAGTATTGTGATGAACTCTCATGCTCTGACCCACTCAGGACATGAATTGCCCCTTTTTCCAGCATATCCACGCTGTATGTGCCACCCACCCATTAGTCACTTAGTAGCTGTTTACATTATCAGATAAATCATCATGATATTGTTGTGCTTGTGTTCAAGTAAACCTTATTTTATCTGGTAATAGCCCCAATACACAAGAGTAGTTTAAACTTTATCATAGGTATGTATGTATGTATGTATGTACTGGAAAAATATGTAGTATATATAGAGTTTGATATTATTCATGGTTTCAGACATCCCTTAGGGGAATCTTAGAACACATCTCCCAGTGTTAAAAGGGACTACTGTACTTTCATTACAGATTTCAAAAAAAGAAAAGAAAGAAAGAAAAGAAAAGAAAGACTAAAAAAGAAAAAAGAAATTTCTAGACCAATTTAGGACATGGACCCATTTAAAATGGGTCATTTTTAGGAGGAAATGCTGTGAGTAGTTCAATTTTGATTATGTCTATCTAGAGCTAAGGGATGCCTGATCTGAAATATGCAGACCTAGAGTGGACAGAAATAGTTCCCCACAGTAAAATTGGTGTAGTTTTAATAAAAGAACACAAATCAGATGCTGGTAGGCACATTAGGTGACAATCTCAATACTCCCTGTTTCTAGAGAGCCCATCCAGTGTTCAAAAATCGAGGTGATTCATCGCTACTAAAGAAAATTGCTTTGTTGTCTCAATATATTTCCCTTTTTCTGTGAACCATACTCTGTATTTTGAGCATGGCTCTTTTACAAAGCCAATAGTCATATTAATTTACTAGGTGCAGTAATCATGGTATAACATACAGGTATAAAATAGGCCAATTAAAATCATTCCTGGCATTTGTTTTGAAAATGAGGAGGTAAGGGTTTGGGAATCAGTCTCTCTCGGGACAGAACTACAGGATTTACCTGTGACCATGTCAATATAAATGATAAACAGTTTCTGAGAACTAATTCATATAGAAAAAATAGAGATGAAATTTAGTAAGGAGTCCTACAGGCATTTGATACACTTTTAGTTACCACTGAAGCCCTTATTCTATAGAAATTTAATTATACAGTTTCTTCTTTGTTGTTGTCATCCTAATAAGTAAGTTAATGATACACTCCCTAAATTGAAACTAAAGATATGATTTAAAAATGCCATTCTTTTCCACAGATCCTGTTTGTAAAAGTTCCACTTTTCATGTGGCTGTGACATCTAAAATAAGAAATTATTTCTCAGTATCCAGTTACATCTAAAACAACTTACAGAAATTGGGAACCTCATTCTTATTAGTCCAAATTATATTTTTCTTATTAAAGTTTATCAACATGTGCAAGTTGAAATTGAAACACTGAAAAATATTTCACTATCTAGATGGACCAGTGTATTTACTCATTTACCTTCTGAAAGATATCTTAGTTGTTCCAAGTTTTGGCAATTATAAGTCAAACTGCTATAAACATCCATGTGTAGATTTCTGTGTGGACATAAGTTTTCAACTCCTTTGGGTAAATACAAAGGAGGGTAATTGCTATATCATGTGACAAGACTATGTTTAGTTTTGTAAGAAAACTGCCGAACTGTCTTTCAAAGTGGCTGTATCTTTTGCATTCCTACAAGCAATGAATGTGGATTCACATTGCTTCAGATTCTCGCTAGCATTTTACAACAGTGTTCCAGATTTTAGCTGTTCTAAATAGTGCACTGTGTTAACTCATAATTATTTAAATTTGTGTTTCCCTGATGACATATGATGTGGAGCATTTTTCATATGCATATTTGCCACCTATAAACTATTTTGGTAAAGTATCTGTTAATATCTTTGGCTTATTTTTAATCATAATGTTTATTTATATTTTTTTAATTGTTGAGTTTGAAGAGTTCTTTGTGTATTTTGGACTAATAGTCCTTTATCAGTTTTGCCTTTGAAAATATTTTCTCTCGGATTGAGGCTTATCTTCTCTTTCTCCTGACATTGTCTTTTGCAGAGTGGAAATTTTTCATTTTCATGAAGTCTAGCTTATCAGTTATTTCTTTCACGAATCATGCCTTGGGGTTATACCTAAAAAGTCATTTGTCATACCTATGTCATTGAGATTTTTCTCCTATGTTACCTACTAGGTGTTTCATAGTTTTAAATTTACATTTAAGTATGTGACCCATTTTGAGAAAAAATGTTTGAAGGGTTTAAGGTCTGTGTTAAGCTTCATTTTTTTATTATATATATGTAGATGTTCAAATGTTCCAGCACATTTATTACCTTTGCTCCTGTGTCAAACATCATTTGACTCTATGTATATGAGTCTTTTTGTTTTTCTTTTTGGAATATATTCTATTAATCAAATTGTCTATTTTTCACCAATATCACACTCTCTTGATTATCATATCTTTATAACAATCTTGAATTTGGGTAGTGTCAGACCTCCAACTTTGTTCTTCTTCTTCAGGATTATGTTGGCTATTCTGCATTTCTTGCTTCCATAATTTCTTTAATAGATATAAGACTTTCCTATTATGTATTTCTTCTTATATGAGTTTGTACAAATTGTGTCTCTCAAAAAATTGGTCCATTTCATCTAGATTACCAAATTTGTGGGCATAGAATATAAAAATATTTCTGTATTATCCTTTCAGTGTCTATGGGATCAGTAGTGATGTTCCATATTTTATTTCTGATATTATTAATTTGCATGCTCTTTTTTTCTTAGTTAGCCTTGCTAGATGCTTACTAATTTTATTAATATTTTCAAAGAACCAGCTTCTGATTTTCTTAATTTTCTTTATTAATTTCTTGTTTTAATGTCATTGACTTCTTTCTAATTCTTTATTATTTCTTTCTTTTACTTACTTTAGATTTAATTTGCTTTTTCTTTTAGTTTTCTGTGGTAGAAATTTAAATGATTTTAAACTAATTTTTAAGGTGTAAGTTTAGTTGGTTTTTTTTTTAGGATAAAAAAGAAGAAAATGCCAATCTCTAACACAATTCTATTTATGTTCGATATAACAATAGACATTATTTTAATCTTTGTGTTATTCATTATTCCATTTAATGATTATGTGGTACATACATTATTATCCATCAAGTTATATAAAATGACATAAAATAAGGTTTTATAGTTTTATATAGATTGTTCATGACATTAAATAAATACAGCTAGAACTCAAAATGGGGGAAAAAATTTTTTTCTGAAAGTCTTTTCAATCCCCCTATTATCCTTACAATATTAAAATAAATAAATAATCAGAAGAATAAACAAATTGATAACTTAGAAATGTAACTCAATAAAAGAACATAGGCAGAAACTTCAGGTTAGAAACTAAGACCTATTCATTACAAAATCCTTTGCTATAAATATCCTTTTTTTTTTTTTTTGAAGAATTCTAGAAGGCAGCAAGACAATCATAAAAGCAATTTATTTAACCACATTGGAACTGGTAAAAATGAAAGTAAGCCCTTTTTGCCAGAATCATGCTCTCTTTTTATTACTAAACAGAAAAGGGAGCTATAGTTATAGAATAAATATCAGTATAAGCACTTATGGTGAGTGTACAGATGGAAATTAGAAACATTTTACTGGACACTGAGGGAAAGATGTTATACAGTGGCAGAGATTTGGATTGAATTATGTTCAACTGTTGAACGAAAAATAGAACTTATAAGCAAGGAACATGTATAGTTAGCCAAAAGATTCCAAACAACTGTTGAAGGTATGCCTTGGTTTTTCCTGGCTGCTTATAGTAACATGTGAAAGGAAAGATATAAAATAAAGAAGGAATTGTTAAGCAGAAAAACAAAAACAACAACAACAAAAAACCCAAACCCACAACTAACATAATGCTTCAGAGTGAAAGACTAAATACATTTCTCTAAAATGAAAAACAAAGCAAAAATATACATTCTGAACTTTTAAGGAAAATGTATTGGTATTTCTAGGTAGGGCAATTAGACATTGAAATAAAAGCATCTAGGTTGATAGAAAGAAGTAAAATTATCTCTATTTTCAAATGCCATGTTTTTATAAATAGAAAACCAAATAATTGATAAAAAATAACTATTAAAACTAATAAATAAGTTTAATAAGATTAATATAAAATAAAGAATTTTAATATAGTCAATAAAAAATCCAAATATGAAATTAAGTTAAAACATTCTTTATAATAGCATTAAAAAGAATAAAATACTTAGGAATTCATTTAAGAAACATAATACAATGTTTGTACAGTGAAAACTGAAGACATTGAAAGAAATTAAAGATCTAAATAATAACAAAACATCTCCTGGTATGGATTAGAAGACAATATTGTTTGGAAGGCTGTATTGCCCAAATTGATATACAGATTCAAGACTAATCCTTATCAAAATCCCTGCTGGGTTTCTTGCAAAAATTGTTAAAGATCCTAATTTTCATATGGAAACACACACACAAACAGAGTGGCCCAAACAATCTTGCAATAGAAGAACAAAGTTAAAGGCCCCACTTTTCTTAATGTCAAGATTTACTACAGTAATACACACAGAGTGTGGTGTCAGTATATGGTAAACACATATGTCAATGAAATATAATTGAGAATCCAGAAATAAACTCTTACTTGTGTGGTCAATTGATTCAAAACAAGGTAAAAGATAATTCAGTGAGCAAAGAATAGTCTTTTCTGAAAATATTACTGAAAAAAAATGGATATCTATATACAAAATAATGGAGCTAGACAATTTCCACAAATTATACACAAAAATTAACTTAAATATAATAAATTGAAGTATTAATAATATAAAACATAGGAAAAAACACAGAGTAAATCCTCATTATATTTGTTAGGTCAATGTTTTCTTATATATAACACAAAAATAAGCACAACTGGCCAAATTAAAAAATAGTGGCCTTCATAAAAATTCAAAACTTTTGTGCTATACATAGTATCATTTCATAAGGAAAAAGATATCCACACAAATAAGGGAATATATATGCAATGATGGGAGAAAATATATATTTATCACAATATATAAATTCAATAAAGAAAGACAAATGATCTTATTTTTAAAAAAAATATGCAAAAGATTTATAAAGACATTTCTCTACTGAAGATATACGAATAGCCAAGAAATACATGTGAAGATGTTCAACATTACTAATTATTAAAGATATGCAACTCAAACTCTAAATTACCACCTCATATCCATTAGGATAGTTATAATCCAAAAGATATCTGATAACTGTTGTCAAGTCTGCAAAAATGTGAAGGCTCATACTTTTCTGATGGGAATATAAAACTGGTTTACTTAAAAAAAAAATTGTTTGGCATATACTCAAAATTTAAGCATAGTACTACCAAATGGCCAAATTTTCCACTTCTGGCTATATAGCTAAGAAAAATGAAAACACATATCTACATAAAAATTGTATACACCAGTTCATAACAACATCTTTTATTTTAGCAAAAATATGGGGGAAAACTGAATGTGTATTACCTAATAAATGAATAAATATGTGTTCCTTCCATACAATGAAATATTAATCCATATAATGTGAATGAAATAATGATGCATGCTAAAGACTATGTATTATAAGATTGCATTAATATGAAATATCCAGTACAGGCAAATCTATATAGAGACAGAAAGTAGATTAGTATTTTCCTGTGTCTGGGGGACTATAGGGTGAATGGCAGTGGCTGCTGAGAATGTGGGGTTTATTTTTAGGATGAAAGAAATGTTTCGTATTTAAATTATGTCAATGGCTGCATGATTCTGTATATACTAAAAATGCACACATTGAATTGTACACTTCCAATGGGTACAATTTATGTCATATAAATTACGTCTCACTAAATCTATTGAGCACTTTAATTAAATTTGTTGTACTGATTTTTAAATTAAATTATTTTATCAATATCCCTGTGGCGTGCTCATCCTTTTCTTTAGGTTTGAGTTGTGATCATTTTTGTACGTGTCTACATATCGATCTCAGTTTGATTTGCATGTTTATTAAAATCAGATCAGTCATGAAATACTCTCCTGGAAACAATTTAAATGGTGCTAGAAAGAACACTGGAAACTGTAAAAGTTGAGTCATTATGGCAATTATGCCTAGACCATTGCTATTCTAAAAATCCATTATAAATTGTGCTAAAGATCAGATACGGGGACAAAAAACAAAATGTCAGCAAACATTTCCCTTTTGAGAAAAATATTCTTTCATATCTTTCTATCAGAGAGATACAATTGGATGAAAGACTTTGCTAGCCATATTAGTTTGTCCTAGTGTATTTTTGTTCACAGTTGTCCACTTTTGCATCTATATTGTCATACAGTAAACCTCAAACATTTGCAGCAGGGCATGTGTGATACCATGAGCTTTAGAGAAAGGAAGGTTTGGATTGAAATACATTATTTTTACTTAAAAAATTGCACAAGCTATTTCACCAATAAATCTCAGTGCCCTCATTTGTTAACTGGGTAAAAAGAATGCATACATTGCAGTACTGTCGTGAGAATGAACTTAAATAGAAAGTTGCTTAGTAAAATATTCCCCATGCCATATCTTTTGGCATTTGTATGACACTCAAACTTTGTGAGTGTGGGTATTATTATGTATGGTTGTGTTTATATGTGTATATAAAGTATCTACTTTTTTTTGTATTTCAATTTTATATACCTTAATTCTTGAGAGAGCTACTATCTAAAAATTTTCTATAAATTTAGATATTATCCTGAAATCCATTTAATTCTTGAAGTTTAGATATTAGAGACTGCATTTATATAGTTTGATTTTCTTCATTTGTCACTCTTGCTTTAGACTGTTTATTGAGGTAATGTTTGAACTTAGTCAAAGAATAATTGCTAGAGAATTTATCACTTTATACTTTTTCATATAATCATGTGCTTATTTATTTTTACCATTACAATGTAGTTGAGGATAAAATAGTTTCTATCTATCTCAGATGGTAAACTATGTGATTCTAACAGTGATTTTAACTGAATAAAATAATTTGGTATACTGATAAAGATTTGTAATATTTTAATTATGATGTTAATTAGTTAAATAATCTTAGCTGATATCTAAACTTTAAGAATTGGAAGCCTAAAATCATCATGAATTGTTGATTTATAGTCATTTCACTTGAATTTTCTAACATAATATTTATTAGTCCAAAGTAAAGCTTTTGAGAAGTGAAGTAAACCTATTTCCCAAGAGACAGTACATCACATGGTGTTGGAGCAAACACACACAAAAAAAACTAACTGTGTATTTACATTTGCCTCAGAGGGACTGGTACTTCCAAATTTTGTGACAAAAATCTAATATTTTGAAGGGAATATGATCTTTCTGACAGTTCTACTGAGTTGTCATCCAAAAAGCAAAAAGAATTTTGCACTTTAAGGAAGCCAAGGTAACATTATTAGAAGATAAGAAAATATGATGATGGTTTTTTCATGATATTTAATACAATGTATCTTTGGTTCTAGAATTGTAGACATTTCATTTGGCTATATTGTTTTATATTTAATTGCCTAATGTGTTTCAGTTATGCCATTTAGTTGTTATTTATTTTGGTTACTTTTTATTGAAGTATGATTTTCACATAATAGTATTAATCAGTGTACAATTAATCAATGTACAATTTGATAAATTTTAAAAATGTTTGTTATAATTTAATCATTACCACATCATGATATAGAATATTTCTATCACCCCAAAATTTCCCTCGTGCATTTTGCAATCAATCTCCTCCCAATATTCTCTATCAGCAATCAATAAACTGCTTTCTATCACTATGTTAAATAAAATTGTATATTATTCAGTCTTGGAGGCTGGCTTCTTTCATACATATTTAAGAATTATTCATGTCTTTTGGGGTTCCTGGACCCAATTCCAATATGTGTATAAGGACAAGGGGCTTTCCCACACCAATAAGTAATTCTGGGACACTAACTGGATCACCTATAATTTAACTCAATTCTGACAGAATCTACTCAGAAATAGCATCAGATCCCATAGGTTAAGAGTTCAGTTCCATAAGACTGCAAATTTGCCCCGGCTCTGCTCACTTTAGATACCATTCTCAAGCCCAGTTTGTTACTTGTACTTCTGACTGGTGATAAATAAGAGATTCCTATACCCTCCCCCCGCTTCAGGTTCAATTAATTGCCAGAGTGGATCACAGAACTCATAGAAATATTTGATTACCAGATCATTGGTTTGTTATAAAAGATATAACTCAGGAACAGTTAAATGAAAAGGATGCTAGGGTAAGGTCTGGGGAGAGGGTGTGGACCTTCCATGCCCTTTTTAGGTGTTCCACCATCTCCAAATCATCACATGTTCACCAATCAGAAAGCTTTTTGAACTTTGTCCTTTGAGCATTTTATGGAAACTTCATTACATAGGCATGATTTATTAAATCATTGGTCATTGGTGATCAATTCAGCCATCATTCTCTAATCCCTTTCCAGAGTTTGGAGGGGCTGGGGGATGATGGTAATGGTATGACAGAAAGTTCTAACTCTCTAACCACAAGATGGGTTCCCATGACAACCTCCATCCTTAGCTGTGGTCCAAATGTCACCTCATTAACATAATGAAAGACACCATTATTATTTTCATCACTTAGGAAATTCCAAGGGTTTTAGAAGCTCTGTTTCAGAAATAGGTACTATGACCAAATACATGTTTATTACAAATCACATATCACACTATGTGCTTGTGTGTATTCGAAATCATATTCATTTTTAATGTTGATTTCAATTTCATTATATGTATATACAACAATTTATCAAAATTTCAGGTACTATGAAGAAAGCTGTAGTAAATGTCTGAGTTCTTGTCTTTAAGGTACACATGCTTAATTTACTTTGGTAATTACCTAGATGTGAAATTGCTGATACTATTGTAATGATAGGTTTAACTTCACAGGAAATCATCAAATTTTTTAAAAGTAGCTCACCTATTTTTGATTGCAATGCATGGGAATTACTCACCAATATTTGGTAATAATCAGTCTTTTAAAATTCAATCATTCCAGTAGGGATGTAGACATATTTTATCATGATATTAATATGCATTTTCTAATTACTAATAACACTGAATATCTATCTTGTCACATGCTTTATTTTTATTCTTTCATCCTAGCCTTTCACAGTAAGTATAATGTTAGCTGAAGTATTTTACAGTATGCCTTTATCAGCATGAGAAAGTTTCTATCCCTACTTTGCTGAGACTTTTATCATAAATCAGTATAGAATTTTATAAAATTCATGAGATTTTAGTGATATTAAAATTTGATTACAGAAAAACAATCAAGCACTTATCCTGTATCACCATATGAAATATAGTACTAGATAACCAAACAGTGTATTATTTTTTAACAATTATTTCAATTAATAAAATAAACTTTAGAATTAGAATATCTCAATTTTGCAAATACTAACTAATGAATAGAAAAATAAAATATTTTATTTTTTTATTTATTGTTTTTCTCTAACAGTCTTCATTTTATTATGTAGATCAGAGTTTCTGACTTATATCATTCTTCTTTTTCTCTGAAGATCTTATTTTGATATTTATTGCAAGCCAGTCTTATTGTTGAGAAAGTCCATCAATATTTATTTGTCTGAGAGATTTCTTTTTTCTTTTTCTTTTAAAGAATAATTTTCAAACTTGTGGCCCTACCCAAGCCACAACCAGTGGTATCTTCAGCATGCCCTGTGCCCTCACCGAGCAGTTCCAAGACTCACACTGGCAGCAGCCAGCCTTGTTTTCTTGCATGGCCTCTTGAGGCAAATATAAGCACAGCACAGGTGATAGCCATCTGTGGATTGCTTACTGACTCTTACCAGGTGGCCCCAAAGGGCCCCAAGCTGGGGCTAAACTTGGTCTACAGCTGGACCCTTCTCAGGACAGTGCCACTGGGCACCACAGGACACCTGCTAGGCAAAGTCACATTTCTAAGATCATGAGACTTAGTAGCTTTATCTAGTTTTTAGAAATAGACACAGAAAGGCAGCCAACGAGGGGAGACAAAGAATCATGTCCCAACTGAAAGAACAAGATAGAGCTCCAAAAAAAGATCTAAACAAAGTGGAGTCAAGCAATATAACAGATACAGAGTTCAAACCACTGGTCATAAGGATGCTCAATGAACTTAGGGGAAGAGTAGATGAACTCAGTGAGAACTTCAACAAAGAGATAAAAAACATAAAAATGGAGATGGAAATTATAAAGGAGAATCAATCAGAAATGAATACATTATCTGAGACAAAGAGCACATTATAGGGAATCAACAGAATAGATGAAGATGATTGAATCACGGATATAAAGGATGGGGCAGCAGAGGACACCTAATCAGAATGGCAACAAGAAAAAAGAATCCAAAAAAATGAAGAAAATTTAAGGAGACTTTGGGACAACATCAAGCATAACAACATTCACATTATAAGGGTACCAGAAGGAGTAGAAAGAGAACAAGAAGTTGAAAATCTATTTGAAAAAAAAAAAAAATGATGATAGAAAACTTCCCTAACCTCATGAAGAAAATGGACCTACAAACTCAGGAAGTGCAGAGAGTCCCAAAAAAGGTGATCCAGAGGTCCATACCAAGACACATCATAATTAATATGCCAAAGATTAAATACAAAGCGAGAATCTTAAAAGCAGCAAGAGAAAAGCAGTTAGTTACCTACAAGAAAGCTCCCATTAGACTGGAAGCTGATTTTTCAAAGAAACTTTGCAGCAGAGAGGAATTGCACAAAATAAGTGATGAAACACAGGATCTACAACGAAGATTACTTTATCCAAAAAAGCCATCATTCAGAATTGAAGGACAGATAAAGAGCTTCTCGGACAAGAAAAAGCTAATGGAGTTCGTCACCACCAAGCCAGTATTACAGGAAATGTTGGAGGGACTTATTTAACAAGAAGAAAAATATATGTATCAAAAATATGAATAAAGAATAGCAATAACTACAAATCTATCAACAGTTTTCAAATGAAAAAGAATTAAGTGCTCCAATCAAAAGATAAGGTGGCTAAAACGATAAGAAAACAAGACCCTTACATATACTGCCTGCAAGAGGCTCATTTTAGATTAAAAGACATACAAAGATGGAAAAAGATATTGCATGATGGACCAAGAGGGTATTGTGCTGAATGGAGTAAGTCAGATAAAGACGAATGCCATATGATTTCATGTACATGTGGAATATAAAGGACAAAATCAACAACAACAAAACCCAGAAAAAAACTCATAGATACAGAGAACATTTTGAGGGTTACCAGATAGAAAGGGGTTAAGGGATTGGAGAAAAATGGGAAAAGGATTAAGAAGTACAAATATGTAGTTGCAAAATAGTTATGGAAATATAAAGTATAGCATAAGGAATATAGCCAATATCCTTCTAATAAATATGTATGGGGCAGAGGAGTGCTAGATTTATTTGAGTGATTGCTTTGTGAGTTATATAGATCTTTAATCACTATGCTATACACCTGAAACTAATATAATATTGTATGCCAACTATAATTGAAAAATTAAAAATATTATTTAAAAAAGGATACTTTTCACTGATTACACAATTCTAGGTTGGTGATGGTGTTTCTTTCAGCATCAGCATGATAAATTGTTTCTCTCACTCTCTTTTTGCTTGCATTATTTTAAAGAACAGTGTGATGTAATTCTTATCCTTGTTCCTTTGTAGGTAAAGTTTTTTATTTCCCCCACTGGCTCACTTGGAGCTTTAAATTTCAATCCAGTCCACTGAGCCTTCAACAATCCATTAATTACAATTTAAAGTGTGTCTACCTACAATGGCTCCGTTGGTAGGCCTCTGCTCCTGGGCTTCTCTTCCTTCTAAACTGTAATTCTCTATATCTGCTTATCTGTTTCTCTGTTTTTCAGGGTAGTGGTTTGATCTGTTATGTCAATTCTCTCAAAAATCTAACAAATATTACTTATTTTCAATTTGTTCAGCTTTGGTTTCATTGGGAGACAGGAATGAATATCCCCAGGCTCTTAACATGTCTGAATAGAAACTAGTAACAAATGCAAAACAAAAATATAAAACTTACAAAACTTACAAAACGAGAAAACCTAGGTAACCTTAGGCTTTACAAGGAGTTTTTAGATGCAACACCATAATTGTGATGTGTGGAAAAAAAAAAGAAAATGATGTTAAACTACATTAAAATTTAAAAAGTCTGCTTTGTTAAGGACAACATTAAGAGAACAAAAACACAAACTATTGACTGGGAAAAAAATATTTGCAAAAGACATCTGATAAAGGACTTGTTTTAAAAACTACAAATAACTATAAAATTCAACAAAAAGTAAACAAACAATGCAACAAAAAAGTGGACAGGTCTGAATACATGCCTCACTAAAGAAGATACACAAATGACAAATAAGTACACAACAATACACTCAACATTATATGCCATTGAGAAATTCTAAATTAAAATAAGATACTACTCTACACTTATTAGCATGACTAAAATCCAAAACCCTGACAACACCAAATGCTGGAGAGAGTGTGGAGCTAAAAGAATTCTCGTTCACTGCTAGCAGAAATGAAATTGGTACATTTGCTTTGAAAGACAATTAGACATTTTCTTACAAATCTAAACAAAGTCTTACCATATGTTTCAGCAATTACAATCCGAGGTATTATTGAAGAGTTAAAAACTTTGTCCAAAATATAAAAATCTATGCACTCAAATATTTATAGCAATTTTGTTCATAATTGCCAAAGTTGAAAGCAACCAAGATGTTCTTCAATGGGTAAATGGCTAATTAAGATGGATCGTCCATACAGTGAAATATTCTATTCATCAATACAGAAAAATGAGCTGTCAAACCATGAAAAGACAAAAAAGAACCTTAAATGCATATTGCTAATAAAAGAACGAAGTCTGAAAAGACTATAAACTGCATGATTCCAACTACATGACCTTCTGGAAAAGGCAAAAGGCAGTGAAGAGGGAGAGGGAAGGAAAGATGAATAGATTGAGTACAGAGGACTTTTGGAACAGTAAAACTATTCAGTCTGATACTAAAATATTGAGTAAATGGCATTATGCATTTAGCAAAACCCACAAACTGGGCACACACAAAGAGTAAACCTATTGGCTCATCAACTGTAATGTAACAACTGTACAAAGCTAATTCACAGTGTGAATAGTAGGACAACTGTGGTTGAGAGGAGGAGTACATGAGAACTCCATACAAGTGTTCAAAGTTTTCGTAAACCTAAGGGATAAAGTCCATTTATTAGAAGAAAAAAATAGAAATATCCTGAGATAATATATACCAAGAAGACAATCCTGCGTTTCTTTGCCTTAGAACTATTGACCAGAGGAAGCATATCACAAATGAGTTTTAGGATATTGACAAAATTTCTGTATCTGTATAAAGATTTCCATCCTGGTCATTTAAAAGTTTTACGAGGTTCTTATTATAGACTTATAGATTTTACCCCCCCCCAACTTTAAAACTCACATTAAAGAGAAAAATGGTAGCATGAATATTAATTCTGAAGTCCATAATTATTGTTTAATATTTATACCTATTCTTAAGCTAGTATACTTTTTCACAGATAACTCATTTTTCTAAGTCTTGACACCATAATTAAGTTATAAAACTTCTTCCCAAAACATAAAATAATTAATATGTTTAAAGAACTCTTATCCAAATTTTATAGTCACATATTTATCAATTTTTCTTTTTAATACCATTGGCAGCTTACATCAAGTTTTGACTTCTCCAGTGATTTTTCTTTTTCAATGTAGAAATATTGACATATCCTAAGTGATTTCTGGTAGATATATTTTCATCTAAACAGTGTTCATGCCGTGAAGAACCCTGGCAGAGACATCATTTTGACTAAACTAATAACAGTTTTTATGCCAATTGGAGGCACACAAATCTTGACTTCATACTTGCTGTGACTGTACTGCAGTGAAGATAGATCATTCAAACTATTTTGATTAAAAATTCCTATCAGAGTTACATAATGGTTTGGCCACTGTGAATGTAAAATAGGCTGTATAATTACTGCATATAAACTTAATCAACTTTATCTTGTTTATATCCGGGCTCCTCTCCAACTCATCAAGGTCGTTCTTGTTTTAGTCCACTTTTTAAATGTGCTAATTGTCCTACCGAATTGGTGTCATCAGCAAATTTAATAAAAATACGCTCCGGTTCATCACCCCAATCATTAATTTTGAAAATGTTTAATAGTAACAGACTAAGTAATGACCCTGCAAAATACAGTTAGCACTTAAAATTTCAAAAGATGATACTGTATAATCAATTTCCTGACAATTTATGCTTTGTTTGATTAAAGAAATATAACTACCCAAACACACAAAATATTTCCCCACATCAATATTGTGTACTGTGCATGTGTGTGTGTGTGTGTGTGTGTGTGTATGTTACATATATAATTTAATCAAAAATATCAATTTGTGTTTTTTAAATTTTATTTTATTATTAGTTTCAAGTATACAGTACATTAGTTAGACATTTATATAGTTTATGGAACAATCGCTCTTTCTCTCCTCTGGCTCTCCACCTAGCCATTACATGAATACTAGCTGCATTCAATATGCCAAGTACCCATGCGCATGACCGTGTTTATTTATCTATGTGTAAATGTTACTGTCACACATTTTGACTTTAGGTTTTGAAAGTAAAAATTGTGTCTATATCATTCCTTGCTTATATTTTTAAACAATAACACTTTTATTTGAAGTGCCCTAAATATTACAACCTACATCTTTTTTTGTACAGAATTTCAAAGTAAAATATTAGCTAATATCCATAATGAATTAGTGTATTTATCAATTTTACCAGCTGTTTTTCAGTCAAGGCTCTGCCCAAAATAATTGAAATGCTCAAATTGTGTAGTTGAAGAAAATGTAATAAGGGATTATTTACAAAGACCTGAGTTGGTTGTAGAGCTCCCACAAGAGAATACCATGCCTTGTATAATATCTCCTGGATGTTAACAGTTATGAACTATACCAAATGTTAAGCCTTAGAGGTAAGAATATGGAGCAACTGCCAGACATTTTCCCTGAACCCAGAGACAGAGAAAAATGTGAAAAGAGAATGACTTCTTTTTGGTAGAGGAATATATCTAGGTCTCATTGACACCCTGTGATTAAGATTCCTCTTTGTTGTAGTTCATATAGGACAGCTTTCTTTATAAAGGGCATAGAACACAGTGGAGAGAAGATCTGGAAAGGGTCTCAAAAAATATTCACCATTATTGAAAAATTCCATTTTGGTAAAATTGAATATATATACACATACATACACACACACAAGACAAAGACTTGTAAAAAATAGGAATCAATGAGTGTTTTCTTGTGTATGTGTATGTGAGTGTGTATGTATGTGTTTGAACATATGTGCATGATTGTAAATAGATAAGAGGATATTAACATTAACTTTTATCTATGACAGTAGGTTATCCTTGTTTCACTTTGTACTTTTTGTATTGAACTAGTAATACTGAAACTATTCTAGAGTTAAGAATATCTCTTCATGGTCATCCTTTCCATGCTGCACAGCTTAATATGAATTTAAACTATTTCCCACATCAACATTGTGTATTTGAAGACTGATCTCTCCTTGTCATTTCAAAGAATATTAAGAAAAAAATGTTAATTGATGCTGGAAGCTAAGGGAATGCCAGTATAGATGATGCACATTGAGAAATAGAAGTAGTTATAAGGGCTGATGACAGGAAGAAGAATGTCAAGATTACACATGGCTTTGTAGGAATGATAATGATTTTGACTTTATTCTAAAAAGGAGAGCAGCCACTAGATGATTCTAAACTGAGAGTTGACCAAATATGACATATATAAATATGATCCCTAGAGTAACATGTGGAAAGTAGACTCTTGGAGCAGAGTAAAAATGGAAGCAGAGAAATTAGTTAATGCTCTGTCAATATTCTAGAAAAGAGATGGTAGTGCCTTTGGCCAAAGTGGCTGCAGTGGATGTGGTGAGCAGTGGTTAGTTTGCTCACGGGGTAGAATGAAGTTGGGAAAATCAAAACATTTACTGATGGATATATTATATTTGATGCTATTAAACATTTATATGAAAACTTAATTTGGAAGTGGTAATTGTGTCTGAATTTCCTGCCAGAGGTTCTGGATGAAGCTACAAAGTTGTCAGTCATCAGCATATATGTGCTAATGAAAGTGTCCATTGAGAGAACTTTGGTAGAGAATAGAAGAGGAGCTAGAACAGTGCCCAGGGAATCAACAAAATTTAAAAGCTGGAAAATTAACAGGATCCAACAAAAAATCTGAGAAGTATCAACCAGTAAAATAAATAAGAAATCAAAAAGGAAATAGTGTCCTGAAAATTAAGGGAAGACAGTTTTTTAGAAAGATCAAGCAATCAACTTTGCCAAGTATTGGCATCAGGTTAAGTAAATTGTGGACTTAGAATTGACCCTTGGATTTTGCATTATAAATATCATGGGTGATTTTGTCAAGAGGTGCTTTGAGGGAGAGTAGAAATAAAAGTTGGACTGCAAAATGTTTGAGAAGGCATGAGAGAGAAGAGGAAGTTGAAATGGCATATGCTACTAGGTGAAGCAGGAGAAAAAATTGCCAGGTAAAACTTTCAAAAAGATGGACCCAAAATTCAGTTGTAGTTAGGAGCTTCAACAGGAATTGTAAACAATGTTCGAAAGATCAAAATATAAATATAGCAAGCAAATTTACAGTTATTCCATTGCATTCTTCTTAAGTAGGTAATATATAGATACAGCCTCACTCTAAAAAGATCCATTCTTGAAAACTACTCAACACTATACTTTTATAGATGATATATTCATGCTTATATTTTTGTCAGATTAATAATATAAAAAAATAGTATTCATGGGGAATCCTTCAATTATTTCTCTAGAGTTGAGGAATAATCTTCACTTCCACACATTTTAAAGCAAAGATTTAATTTTTAATCGAAATTTAGCTTGTAACATACTAATTGATACATAAAATACATTTAATAATCATCTATAAGTCCATTTTAATATATTATAATTTTAGAAAAAATATAATTGCATATTTAATTGAATTTTAATTAATTTGTAATGAAAGATTTATTTGGAAGAACTGAGAAAATACCAACAAGATAGATAGGTAGATAGGTAGGTAGATAGATAGATAGGTGATAGATAAAAAGACAGACAAACTGACCAAGAGTGAGACATATATTATATCTAAATATATTTAATAGGGTTATTTTTAATCCTAACATTCATGGTTCTTTGCAGCAAGGACAATTATTTTATAACAATGGTTCAATGTATTTATAACTGTCTTTTTCAGAGAGAACCATTGAAAAAAATTGGAAGTCAAAAATATTTGATGATAATGTACCATTACTATATAAGTATTTTTATGTAACAAATCATAAACTAACACATTTTAGTTATATTGAATATGAATTATATACACTTCTTCCATTTTGCATACTACTAAGACTATTAGTTTATCAGACTTAACATGTGATAGTTACAGATTTATTTTTTCATTAATTTCCAGCTAGAAATACAGAAGACTATTTCTACATATATTTTGTCCCACTCTTTTGTTAAAACTTTTTGAGGTAGGTGGGGAATTTTGCATGCTAGTTTCTATGTCATTGCTAAAAGAACGAACTTTCTCATTATTTTATTAAACTTTTACTAAACAGGTCTTTAACTAGCAACACTCTGTGGCTATATATTTACACACACACACACACACACACAGATGTAGACTTGTTCTACATTTAATTGTACTCATGGGAATATAGTAGTGAATGTAACTTTAACAAGAAATGTCTGATTTTCAGTAGGCAATTCCCCCACTTTTTTCTTAATTTCCTATTATTTGCTTTAATCATATTCAGCAGATATAATTTATAAAATGTCTTATACATGACTCATAAAGCCTACCACTGTGAAGGAAATAATATTCTTGATTATTTCAACACATACTTTTATACACATACACAGAAACATACATAAATACACAAACACACACTGTACAAATGAATTATGTTTTTCATTAAAATATTTTCACTTTCAAATGAGAAGTATGGTTTTAAATTTTTTACTTGTTTATTTTTCTTTATGTTTTAGACATATAGGTAAGTATATTTTAATATAGGCATAATGATATATGTCCAATTTGGGGAAAACTACACACACTCAAGTATATATGAGGGGATCTTTCTGTTTTCTCATAGGCTCATAAGAAAGTACTTTATTGACCTACAAGTTAACACACACACACACACACACACACACACACACACACACATGCACTCAATCACATGACTGGGAAATCCTAAAGGACTCATTTAGCTCTACAAAATTTCGCTTTTCGAAATTAAAGAATAGAATAGCAATGTATGTTTCACCATATAGATGTTTTTATGATGACAAAATAAAATATGTGAAAGCTTTCTATTGGATACAAAAGACTAAATGTAAATGTTTAACTACACAGATATAATTTTATATGAAGCAGTAGTAAAGAATCTTTCTTATATGAAGTTGCAGAATGAAACACAGGGCACAAAAAGTAAGATTTAAAAACCTTCATTGAAGAAACGAGAAAAAAATGTATTCAGGAATTTGGGGATTTAGTTCTACAGCATCTAGTAACACTAACACTTTTTTTCAAGTCTCTTAATCAAACGTTATTTTTTTTAAATATCATCCAGAGAGAGAAAGAAGATAAAATTAGGAAAAATAATTCTTTTTTCTGATGTTAATTTCCAGGAGAGGAGAAGTTAGGTCATTAATGAGGGCACAGTTCCAGACTTCCCAGTACTGAAAATGCATCGATCTTTTCTGAGGAAAGGCAGTGAGGGGTTAGCGAGGAGGAAGAAGCTTGGTAAAAGGCCCAAGCTTATTCCAGATAGAGCTAAAACTATATCACATTGTCATGGAAATTGTCGGTGATGGGTGGACACAGTTTTTTATTCCTGAGGAAATAAATTTTCTTAAATTCAGTAAGGAAATAATTAATCACATTTTATTTATTAATAAACTGAGTTTGAAGCCATAGCTACATGATTCTATTGAGGTGAATGATAATAATTATGCTTTTCCTTTAAGCTTTTTAAATGCTTATAAAATAGACATATAACTGCAGAAAATAACATGTTATATGTAGATGAGTTATTCTGGCTGTGACCAGAGCTCAATATCATTAATAGAAAAATACTGGAAGTATGATATAAAATAAGGACATCGGGCATTCACACTGTTCTTAATTCCATGTTATAATGTATTTAAAATAATGAATTTATTCTAGATTGTAGTGCCTGACATTAAGCTTCTAATTGCAGAGGCTTCCATTTCAAAGACATTCCTCTTGAATAAAGATACTGCCAGCTGTATGACACAGCTACCAGCAAAAAGACTACTTAAGAAACGAGGCTGCACACACCCATGTGCTCCCCTTTTAGACAGCCCTGGCTAACCTAAATAACTGACTGCTTAATTGACCCTACTTTTCCCTTCTTGTGCCCTAATTTTGCCTCTTATGCTTTCAATTCCCCAGCTTAGTGAACCCTAGAAATCCTAAGCATCCCACACTCTGACCCTAATAAAGGCAAAACCTCTCTCCTCTTTCTCTACCCTCTCGACCTTGCTGGGTGGCCTTCGGTTGTGCCATATACCTCCAGGATTTGTGACTAATAAATCTCGTTCTTCAAAGTGACCTGGTATTTTTCTGAGGTACATCCTGAAATCAACCACAACATTGGCCCAGGTGATTGTGTGGAATGTCTCTGAGACTTTCTATGAATAAATGCAGCCTGGTGAGTGCCTCAGGCATTCTTAGCCAAGAACATTATAGTCAATAGGTTGGGGCCAACTATATACATATACAAACATACATACATACATACATACATACATACATACACACTATGTATATATGTATACACATTTGTATATATATACACAAATTGTGTATATATATAATTATATATTCATATAATATATAATACATAATTATTATAAATAATTATAAACAATATATAATAATATATAATAAATATAATTATATATTATATATAAGTGTGTGTGTGTGTGTGTGTGTGTATAAATTTCAAATGCATCTCTGAGATCAAAGCAGAAATGAGACATTTCCAAATGCAAGAAATGTATGGAGGCCAACAAGCAAATGAAAAGATGTTCAATGTCACTAATCATTAAGGAAATGCAAACCAACAGCAAATGAGGTATTATCACTCATCTATTAGGACACTGTCAAAAAAACAAAAACAGGAAATAATAAGCGTTGATAAAAATATGGAGAAATTGGAACACTTATGCACCATTGGTAGAAATGTGAAATGGTGCAGCCACTATGGAAAACAGTTTGACAATACCCTAAAAAATTAAAAACGGAGGTATAATGTAATCCAGAAATCCCACTTCTGGATATATATCCAAAAAAATTGAAAGTAGGACCTCAAAGAGATATTTGCACCCATGTTTATAGCAGCACTATTTACAATAACCATACCATGAAGACAATCTTTATGTTCCTCAGTGGATGAATGAATAAACCAAATGTTTGTGTGTGCGTGTGTGCGCACGTGCGCACATGCACGCACTGGGAAGGGGGAAAGAAAGAGAAGAAAGAAGGAAGGAAGGGAGGAAAGAAGGAAGGAAGGAAGGAAGGAAGAAGGAAGGAAGGAAGGAAGGAAGGAAGGAAGGAAGGAAGGAAGGAAGGAAGGAAGGAAGGAAGGAAGAAAAAGAAGGAAATCGTTACTAATGATTTTTAGGGTTTGAATTCCTGGATAGAAAAATAATTACAGATCAGGACATTTTGGGCATATTTAACTATACTTTCTTTATAAAAGCAGTAGTTTAGAAAGGGCAATTCTTTTAGAAAAAAAATAAACCAAATCAAACCAAAATTCAATTAAATTAAGTTAAAAATTTTTAAATGCAATATAATTTATAGGTATTCATAAGCAAACACTTTCCATTGAAAGACATGCAAAACATTTAAAGAATATAAGTTCTTATTTCTTTGTAATTTTTATACAGAATTATTATAATGTATAAAATTATAATTTTACAGAGAATCAAATTTGTAAATATTCATATAACATATGATTGTCCTTTCTTTAAGAAAGAACTCTATTAAACTGTTGAATTTTATATAGAATTAACTATTGATATACTTAATATTTTTATAAATCAAAGTAATAGAAAAACCAACTATATTTATTATTTTCTATTGTTATATACCATTGAACTAATCTATTTAAAAAGAAAAAAAAATAGTTACTAACAAGGATTTAAATCAAATTTAATATGTTGACACATGAACTATTTCCATTGATGCTAATCTGTTATTTTTCACTTTATGAAAATATAAATAAATAAAATATTGAAATCTTTTGTAAATTTAAGAAATAATTGGAATGAATCATTACAACTAAGAAACCTAGATTCTATCTTTTGTTAAAACGTTATTCACATTTGAGGGTTTAATGCATGTAAGATACAAGGGTATTTTACAAAATGCTCTGCAAAAATACATTTTAAGCCTTGGAAGTCTAAAAATAGTTCCACTGTATAATTAAACAGTTCAGAGTGGTAGAAAATTCACTAAAGAAAGCAGCTGATTTCTGTAATTGAAAATAAGAGCTTCCTCCAAACCCCCAAATAGCCCAAAGTAAAATGTCAGGCCATTAAAATGGAAAAGTTTCAGCTTATATCTTCACTAAATATAACATATTTTATTGTTACGCAGACGGCAATATCAAATCCAATCTATGCCAATCAAATTTTCCTTGTTTAATATTTTAAACAACATGGTTCTAATCTATTTAAATGAGTACAATTTAATAACTCTGTAGAATATTTCTCAGTAAACTTCCAAAAAACAAAGGTACTTTTTTCTAAGCCTCATTAAAATGTCTAATATGTAAGGCTTTTTTTTTTTTTTAGTTTATACCTCTATTTTCTGCTATCAAACTTCTTTTTTCATAGTTTCAACTAACTTTATAATATTTTTTCTTACCAGCCAATTATATGATTTCTTGAAATAATAAAAGAAGTAGAATTTCCCTGAGGAGTTAAAGAACATTGAAGTAAGATCCTTGTTCAGTTAGGTAACATTGTACAAAATCTAGTTTAAAATCTCTGAAGTGTCTGAAGTATTATCTGCTAGTTATCACATGTGTTAGCTCTGAAAATTTTTTTGAGCAGATGGTAAGAAAGTATTGAAATTCTATTCAATACGATCAGCTAGAAGTTTGGTCTGGTCTTTGTAAATACAATCCAACATACATGATACATAGAGGCCCTGGCTATGCACCTTATGTGCTGCAGTCAGATCCAAAAGCCTTTGGCAGAAGACATCTGGAAGTATGTGTCATTATATTTGACGAATTTTTCTCCTAGATTCCACTTTAAAATTACCATTTATTCCAAGAAATTCAGAAGAGCAGACAGACACACAGAGTTGGAATGAAAAATGTTATATATAGTAATATATTCTATACATGTTATATATTATTATATGTAATAAAATATATAATGTATGGTAATACTTTTGTTTGGTAAAATAATTGCATATATGATGTGACAATAATTCTGTTTTGTATTATTTCCTGTTGCTATTTTTAGATACTTGAAATATTTTTGTTAACTATTTTTAGATGCTTAAACAATTTTTCTAAATTTTATAAAGCTTCATCTGTCAATCAGAAATATCAGTTAAACATATCTTTACATAGAGATATCTTTATAGATATTACTAGTGTTCATTTATATCATGTTTCCTATTTCAACTTGGGCTATGGACATCCACATTTCCTGGGATTTTTTTTCAGTTAGCAGGGCTATTATGGACTGACCATGGTATTCCTCCAGAATTCATATGTTAAAATTCTAACTGTCAATGTGATGTTGTTAAGGTGGGGCCTTTGGGAAGGTATTAGATGATGAGGGTGGAACTGCCATGAATAGAATTAGTGCCCTTGTAAAGGAACCCTGGAATACTCTCTTATCCCTTTGATTCTGTGAGATTACAGGAAGAAGACAGCCAGCTATGAACCAGGAAGCAGACCTTACCAGACACTGAATCTGCTGGCAACTTGGTCTTGGACTTCCCAGCACCCAGAACCATAAGAAATACATGTTTGTTGTTCAAGACACTGAGTCTGTTGTGTTTTTGTTATAGCAGTCTGAAATAAAACAAGGGCCATCTAACTAGCAGAAGCAATATTCTGTGAGCAAGAGTTATGTGTCATATCAAGCCTTATACATCAGTTTAGTGAGTAGCAGGTAAGTCTTAATTATTGGTTAGTGAGTAGCGTGTAAGCAGCAAGGAAAATTATCATTGAGACTAGAAAATGATGTGATAAAATATTTACTAATTTTATCTGAAATTTTAGGGATAAATGTCAGAAATTAGGAGTTTAGTAGGCCATGCTGGTTGCTATTGATTGCATTTGATGAAATATTATAAGAAAAAGATGAGATCAAGTACTTGTGTGTGGGGAGAGAGGGTTAGACAATTTACAAGCAGAGAAGAGAATAGGCAAATTAAACATTTAGAGACTTGCAAGGTTAGACTAGCTGACTGCTTTAGACCCAAAGGTAAGAGACAAGTTTTCGCTCTTTCAGTATGATATATGCCTGAATAGCAAAGATTAGTCCAAGGGATGGTGCCAAATAGAAATTGCTTGATGACTAAAAATATTCTGGCAAACTTTAGGTCAAGGATATTGTATACTTTCCTAAGACTGCCATAACAGAGTACTATAAATGGAGTGGCTTACAACAAAAATTTATTCTTTCACAGTTCTAGAGGCTAGAAGTTCAAAATCAACAAGGTGCAACAAGATTGGTTCCTTCTGGAAGCTCTGAGGGATAATATGTTTCATGCCTGTCTCTCAGCTCTGGCATTTGATGGCATTCCTTAGCAAGTGGACACATTATGCCAATCTTTGCCTCTGTTTTCACAGGACATCATTCTTGTGTGTTTCCATGCATCTTCATCTCTCCTGATAAGGATACCGATGATTAGATTTGAGGCAAATCCTAAATCTTAAGTCCTCTTCTTAACTTACATCATAATTACATCTGCAATGATCTTATTTCCAAATGAAATCTCATACTGAGGATTAGGATCGAATATATATATTTGGGGAGGGAGCAGCAAGATTCAACCTACAACAGGTACAGTATTCTCATTGAAGCCCAATAGGCCACATGTAATTAATTGCCTTGAAATAAAAAAAAAAAAGTGTTAGAAAGATAAGTAAATTAAGCTTGTAAATGATATCTAATATAGAATTTTAAATGTGAATGAGGGTAAGTTGAAGCAAACATATGACAGGCCAACTACTTTTGTTCCTTTTTCTTTGCTTTTTGAGACAAACATTGTAGTAAGTTGGTCTTTTTTTTTTTTTTTTTTTTTTTGTATCCATCAATATGGGCCCTAGCAAATAGAAGCCATGCCATCTTAGGCAGTCTACTTAGACTCCTTGTACTTCAGCGTTTATGTCCTTAGAGTGAAAGCAAACATAACACATAACCCATAGGATTTTTGAGGTCACTAAAAGTATTTAAAGATGTGAAAGAAACCTTTAGAATAGTGTCTGATAAATAGTAAGATTTTGATAAATCCCACCATCCTTATCATAGTATATTTATGATGGCTCAAATATGTAACTACGTTTACACTTTTACTGGTGAGGCTGGGATAGGCTGTGCTATAACAAACATATCTGATGTATCAGAGATTGATTTATTAAGGTCGATTTTTCACAAAAAGTCTTCTTTACATCCACTAGCACTTGGGGGCTTCATTTATGGTAGATATTGGGAATATGCCATCCTTGGAAGTTGCACACTTTTCTCAGTCATCTTGGAATTTGGGGTGTTTAAATCTTATAGTTTTCATGGCAAAACATGTCTCATTTGGTTACTGCTGTGCAAAAATTACACTGATTATTTGTGAAGTAAAACAATTATTTTGCTATAGGTTCTGTGTATTGGCAATTTAATCTGGGTTTAGTTGGGTCCATTCTTCTGGTCTTAGTTCATCTCCCCTTAGAGTCCTCATGCATCTACATATAGTCCATTGGGTGGGTTGGCTGGCAATAACTGGTCTAAGCTGGTCTCAGCTGCAATTCCTCTCTGCTCCACACCTCTATTAAGCTGAATGAAGCATATTTCCATGGCTAAAACGGTTCCTCCACTTTTCAATTAACCAAAGCTGCATTCAGTGAATGGGGAAGTAGACACCACCATATTTTGATAGGAAAAACTGGAAAGCCACATTGAAAATGATTTCTAAAGACTTTAACTGGCAAAAATAGACATTGCTTGAAACAGAAAATAAATGGGGAAAATTCTGATTCCCAACATAGCAAATAGAATTTCTCGAAGGAATACCTTTTAGAATAAAGAATCATAATTATTTCTAGTTTTTTTATATATAGCTCTAAAAATCAAGGTATGAACAGGGCTATGCTCCTTCTAGATGCTCTAGAAAAGAATCTATTTCTTTGCCTTATCTAGCTTCTAGAAGTAGCCTACATTTCTTGGCTCATGGTCCCACATCACTACAACTTCTGCTTCCCTTTTTCTGATTCTTACCCACTTTATAAGGATACTTGGGATTACACCGTGGCTACCCAGATAATCCAGGATATTCTCCCCACTGCAAAATCTTAATTTAATCATATCTGTAATGCCCCATTAGGCATGTGAGGTCTAAATGTATTCACAAGATTTAGAGATTGACATGTGGACTACTTTGGAAAGGGGCAAATATCCTACTTTCTAAAAATAAGACATTATAAAATTGGGTCCTTAGATAAACAGGCTATGATACAGATGGTTTTAAATATCTGAGCATATTCTGATTATGGTAATAGATACTTATTTTACCTTTGTGCTATGCTATTTTCACGTATGTGCTGAACTAGGATGAATGCTTATATTGGTATTTTTTAAAAATGGTATAGTTTATCACTTGCCTTTGCTTCAGACTTCCTAGTTATTTTTTATGGAAATATCAACTTTTAAATGTTTTTCCAACTTTATTGAGATATAATTGATATATAACATTGTGTAAGTCTAAGGTATGCAATGTATTAATTACTAGGTGATGAGTTTTTCCCTGTTTAAAATTATTTTCCAATTCGCACATAACACCAAAAGGACTTCCTAGTTTATAAACCTCTTTTCTTTGTTATGATTTGAGACATTCTACTCTTCAGTGCCTGAAGGATATGTATTACAAAATGATTACCACCATAGCATTAGCTAACACTTATATTATGTTACATATTAATATTTCTTTTCTCTGGTGAGAACATTTAAGATTTACCCTATTAGAAACTTTTAAGTATATAATGCAGTATTTTTACCTGTCATCACTATTCTGTACATTAGATTACAAGAGAAAATGCCAATTTTAATCTTATTGATACTCAAAGTAAAGATGATCATAATAAAAAATTAAAGGCATAAGTTAAAGATGAAAATAAGGATATTGATTATATTCTAAGGCATTTTCTTAATTCCATTTTTAAAAATCCCATTTGCAAATGTTCCAAAAGCACTACCTTCCAGGTGTTTTGCCAAATCTTCAAGAATCAGGGAAGATTTCCTGATTAGGACGTCATGTAAATCTTAATCTGATGGTTAGTCAGGTATAACAAATAAAAGGTATTGGAAGGTGAATAAGTAGAGTTTTCAGAGACAAATGAGTTTTACATAATAGAATTATATGAGTGGAGATATCAGATATTGGGGAATGATAAAACATGAAGCAGGAAAGAAAACAATTAAGAGAGCAAAAAAGGCCTTATACGCTGTTATCAGTTCACTATGATATGATGTAAATACTTCAAATGTCACTTGCTTCCAGTAAAAAGTAAATGACTTAAATAAATATATTCACTGGACCTGTCCAGTAGCCCAAGGTAGTGCAAACTGGGAAGGTTCCAGGGCTAACTTCCAAGCTGATAATAAAGGATATTACTTTATCTGTAATATTATTCTTAAAATGTGGTTCATGAAGCACATGAATCAATAATCACATGAGTTCTTAAGTAAAAATACAAATTTGGAAATAGCTTTGTCTAACTTACTGTATTAATATTTCTATAAGTGAAACCAAAAATATCGACATTTTAAGAAGAAATTTGAGTAATTATCAAGCACACAAATACGTAAGCTTGATTTGAAAACTTCTGATTATATTTCTTGGGATCTAATTGGGTGTATTAGTTTTGTTAATTCCAGTAGTAAGAGTTACTTTGTTATGTTATACAACAGCTTCTCCCTCCCCCTCAAAAAAAAAAAACAAACCAAAAACTGGTAGGTAATAATTTCTACTGGAATGTCGGCTTATTATCAATTAATAAAACATGGCCATGAATAAAATAAAATATAATATTTTACTTTTTTTTGAGTATTAACAAATACCTAATTGACTAAATGATTTAATATTTTGAAATACTTATATATTGATTAGGATTTTGATGACTTGATGACAAAGTAGTCTTTGTCATCAGAGCAATTTGTCTTTGCATTACTCTGCCTTTTCCTATTCTGTAGAGAGGAGCAGAGTTCAATCTCTTACAAGGTTGTTGTGAGAAACTACAAAGGCTGGCTGAGTTCCTGGCAAATCATAAGCACGCATGCAAGTTTACATTGTATATTATCTAGTACATAACACACATATATATTAGATATAATGGTGAGAAAATAGATTATTTCAGACCATTATAGTTTACCTTAGTTTTAAATATTTCTTGACAGGTAAAAAAAAACATGCACTACTAATATCCACAAGGATTTAAAATGTGAATTAACAACAAAAATACTAAGCAAATCAGGTTACCTAGTTTGTTCTAAATATATGTGAATGAAGGATTAACAAGAATATATATATATATTTATATACTCTCTCTCTATATATGTATATGTATATACATGTACACATATATGCGTATATCTTCTAGAACCATTGATTATTCTATAGACTAGTGTAGTATCATTGAATATTAACAGTGCAATAGGAACTAAATTTTTTATGTTTTTTTATAGTAAAGATTTACTTTTATAATTGTCCAATTTATACAAATTTAGTAAAATATTTATGCAATGAAAATATTTTGTTATATAAATCACAAATCCAAGACTTTGACAATCATAATTCTAGCCAAATATATTTTTATTAATATCTCAAGGTCATTTGTTGGGATTATATGATATAAATAATTTGTAAATATATGTGTATGTATATCTACAGTGATTGACATTGTTATTTCATTGAAGGACTGCTTATTTATACAAATGATATCTCTATAAAACAACACTATCTGACTTATGTTGAACTGTGTGAACAATAGCAGCTTAAAGATAGAAATAAAAATTAGGTAAAAATACCAAAAATCAATTATTTTGGTATTTCGAGAACAATCTCGGCAATATTAATTTACAAATGTCATATCTGTTATAGTTGGTTCCAAGGGCACATTTAATATCAAATAGGTTAGTCATGGATAAATTGCAGTACTTCAATTTGATTTACTATTACTAGGAAAATGAGTATGGAAATTGGCTTCCAAAAGTGCTGAAATGAAAGGATTATAAAAGATTGAATAGCTCTGTATTTCTTACATATTAATTTAGCGATGCATTTTGATTATGTGATGTAATAGAAAGAACCATTACCATTAGTTCAACTAATATTAGAACCTAATCCATGTATATTAACTTGCTGCCAAATCACTCATACTCACTTCTTTTCAAACTTATACTACCATGTCTATTTTTCAAGAAGGAAATGGAGACAGACGATACTGACCATTATAATCCTGACTGGAAATCAGAGAATAAGTACTTGCACGATAATGGGTCAGCGTTAGCAAATAATTTGCAAGTCCCAGAATATTGTTTTACACTTTGAGTTTAATTCAAAA
The DNA here is from genome assembly GCA_003508835.1 of Eonycteris spelaea. Taxonomy (NCBI): domain Eukaryota; kingdom Metazoa; phylum Chordata; class Mammalia; order Chiroptera; family Pteropodidae; genus Eonycteris; species Eonycteris spelaea. The sequence goes on from PUFA01000021.1 coordinate 16,372,045, forward strand.
AGAAAAAAGAGACTTCATTAAGATACTCATCAACTATATAAATTTATCCCTTTAAAGTTTTCTTTCACATAATCTTTCGCATAAACCCTGATTTTAATGTTTATGATGGTATATTCAAAAGTACTTTCAAATAGCCTCATTATGTTTTAGACAGTCCATGTTTGTTTATGAAAATGTTTTGGCATTGCCTTAATCTTTTGGAGCTGCTATAATAAAATATCACAGACTAGGTGGCTTATAAACAGCACAAATTTATTTCTCACAGTTAGGACAGGATAATAGAATGTTTACATTTAAAAATATATCAATTGTGAAAATAAAACAAAGGTATTGAAAGACTCAAGTTATTTTTCAGTAAAAATTATTATCAGTATTTCTTTTAAATCTTCTATATAAAAAACTTTTAAATATATGTTCAGGGAAATATTTATCTGTGCAAATGTCACATGTTAAGGGGCAATTACTCTTTTTAGGATAACAAAATTGCCTTATTATTAAAATAGATGTGAAAAGTTTTATTGTTTCAATTTCTAAAAGAAAACTTCAGAAGTTACAGTGTAACTTCTGAACATGGCCACACAATTTACAATAGTCAAGATATGGAAGCAACCTAAATACCCATCAACAGACAATTGGATAAAAAAGTTATGGTTCATGTTTACAATAAAATATTTCTCAGCCATTAAAAAACAAATAAAATCCTACCACTCGCAATGACATAGATAGAGTTAGAGGTTATTATGTTGAGTGGAATAAGTCAGACAGAGAAAGATAAATATCATATGATTTCACTTATATATGGAATCTAAGAAACAAAAAGAACAGACTAATTAAAAAAGGACTCGCAAATATAGAGGACAATCAGGTGATGGCCAGGAGGGACGTGGTTTAGGGGGCTGGGAGAATGGGGTGCAGGGTTAAAGAAGTACAAATTAGTAGCTGGTAGATGGTCACAGGTTAGGGAGCACGGCATAGGGAAGGTAATTAGGATTAATGTAGTGGCTAGGTGGAGAGCCAGAGGAGAGAAAGAGCAATTAAGGGGATTGTTTTATGAACTATATAAATGTCTGACCAAGGTACTATATACTTGAAACTAATAAAATTAAAAAATAAAAAATAAAAACGAAATTCTCCCGTGCTCACTTTTAGAGATAATTATACCAATTCAATTCTATTTTCCTTCATATATTAGCTTGCTAGGACTGCTGTACCACACATTGCATGGCCTAAACAAGGAATTTAACTTCTCACAGTTTGGGAGGCTAGAAGTCTAAGGTCAAGGTATCAGTAGAGTTGTTTTCTTCTGTGGGATATGAGGGGAAGAACTATTCCAGGCCTCCCTTGTTGGTTTGAGGATGGCAGTCTCCTCCCTGTCTGTATTTTTCCTCTGTACTTGTCTATGATTAGATTTTCTCTTCTTATAAGAACACTAGGCATATTTAATTAGGACTTACCCTAATTATATTAATTAATTACCTCTGTAAAGTCCCTGTTTCCGAATATGGTCACATCCTGAAGTACTTCATTTAGAACTCCATCATATGAATTTTGGTGAAATACAATTCTGTCCACAACATCCTTTAATATTTAGTATTATTATTTTTAAAATAATAATTAAAACAGTTATAGTATTTTTTATTTAATAACAATAAAAATATTGGCTTTCCTCTATAAAAGATATAGATGTTAACTCTATTCTTCTCATCTTCCTTTCTTGCCTCATTTTTATAGGTTTTTATTAAGCTAGTGGTCTATATGTATTTAATAATATAATCATATAGAAGCCAAATGTTTCATTTTCTAGTTGGAGAATATATTTTTTGAGCATTTTAGATATGATTTCCTCTGAATTTTATTTTGATTAGTTGTTTTATTTCATAGAATAATTATGTCTTTTAATTCCTTCCATTAAGATACAATTTGCTTTACTTTTGAAGATGATGGGCTCTGAATTGGCCAGATTTCTGTTAGAATTTGGACAAAATTTCTTCTCAACATATTGCACAAGGATCTTCTTAACATTATTTTCAATTACATTTTAAAATCATTTTGAACTTGTATGGAATCCCTCTCCTTGAGTTTTGATTTTTGTTTTTTATAACTAACATCATACTTAAGTAATTCTTTAGTACTATTGTTTATTTTCCACATTTATTTAGTTAGCCTTACATTCGATTATGTATTCTGGATACATAAGTCCAGTTTTAAAATAATTCCTTGCCAAGATTTTGCAATTTAAAACCCAGTGTTGCCAAAGAACAAATTCAACACCAATATGAAATTTATTTGTAAATATCTGCTTCTCTTTGATCCTCCCTCCACTGAAATTCATTATAGGAGAAGGCAGAGCATCACCTTGTTGGACACGAGATAAAAATGTGCATGTCAGTAATACTGACTGTCAATTGTAACTGAAAAAAGAAAAGAAAAGAAAAGAACATGCATGTCAGGTGACTCAAATTTTTTTACCACTCTGAGCATGTCCACCAATGACCATGAATCATTGCAACTATTGATTTTGAGTTTACAAATACATTTTAGTGAGAAGGTACATGCTCATATAGACAATCTGTGAATAACACAGTAGACTGCATATATCACCATATGAGAGGTGCTGTTATAAGCTTGTATATTCTTTAAAAGAACCCTGGATGGAAACTGGATACTTGGGCTCCCGAGTCTCTTAGCCTAATGTACTCTGTCTCAAGATCAACCAGAAAAGTATTTATTTACTTTAACAAAGTGTTTGACTCCATGCATTTTATGCAGCTCTCTAAATTAGAATTAGTGCCACAATTTAAATACCATACAAATGCAGCGATTGGATTTTATTAATTTATTTTTTAATAAATACAAACGTGTTTGCAATAAGGATCTTGGAAACAAAATTTAATATATTTTTATCAGCTCTTACAAACCACCTTATTATTTTATAACTTATAGAAGTTATATAAAATATTTAAATTACTTTTAAAAATGAACAGTAAATAAGTGATTAGATAGAATTTTTGCAAATTTCATTGCAAGTATATTAATAATTAATTGCACTTTAAATGTGTTTGCTGAATTATCTGTTTTTGCTGTACACTGAAATCTAACATGATTTGTTTGCTTATCAGATTTTTATTAAGTAGTTGGATGGCACAGCTAAGGAAGCAAACAGCTTATATTTACAGACAGCATCCTCTCTGGTTCAAAGCAGGTGCTTTCATTGCTTTTATATTTCTCCTAAGGGTGAATTCTTCCAACTCCTGAGGTGGTGGTAATGTGCATCACTTTCATCAATAACAGCTTCAATTCAAGGAATGTCGCTCTTAAAATAGCAGTGAACATAAACCATCTGTATTTAAGTACTTGACATTTTGCTAAAATACGACAGCTATACCAAAAACTCCAACTGTTTGACTTGAATTCGTTTGGTCTTCTTCTTCTTTTTTTTTCTTTCTATTTTTATGGGGCAAAGGTTCAAAAAAAGCGCAGTTACTGTTTAATGAAAACAGCAGGCAATACACTTCTAAACAGAGAACTGTTCTCCTATTCCCATTCGAGAGACCTGAATTTTAAAATCTCAGTTCTTCCTTGGAAATCATCCTACTTTTTATTCAAATTACAAACATTCAGGTTACCAACTGTTTGAAGAATTGAAAGAGATTTTCAATTTAAAATTGACATAAGAATCCTTTCTGTTCCAACTGGGAAAAGAAATTCAGTTTGGTGTTTATGAATTCTATATATAATACTTTTTCAGCCAAGACAAAATACATTTCATAATACTATTTCCAGTCTTCATTCCTTTCTTTCCTCCCTCTTTCTCTCCCTAGATCCTTTTTTTTTTTATTTTGCTCCTCTCTCCCATCTCTTTTTCTTTCTAACGATATTCAGATATTTCTATGAGTCATAAATAGTTGATTCTATCATGCACTCTATGTATTCATTTACTGTAGATATGCAGTGAGGGCCTCATATATAATTGTTCCAATTCTATGTGCTGTGGACAATGCTACAATATTCTTGTCCTCATGCAACTTACATTCAAGAAGGAGGAATCTACATTAAGTTAAATCAAGAACTTAAATAGTTTTATTCAAACTAATGAAAATATTGTCCTAAATAATTTTAATGTTATATGGAACACTTGAAAATATATATTTTCTCATTATCACTGCTTTCTTATTTTTAATGAAAAATAAATATTTATAATTGCAAATACAAAATAAAGTTAAACATGTTTAAAAGCTATTGTTCAGTTACCCTCACTACAATGAAAGTTTGGGATATTTTCTAAGAGACATAAGCAGATCACCTGAATTCAGCAGGATTTTAAAGTAAATAAACCAATTCAGAAATTCACAAAAGATTTGCCTTCTGACTAAACAAAAGACCAACAGGACTAGAATTTAAGATAATATTCACACTAAATGATATATTAATGATTAGCTTTTTGTAGAGTTTATTGTCTATCTTTCTCTCTCTTGCCCTCTTTCTCTTCATCTGAACAGATGTATATGTATATGGAGCATAAATTAATATATTTTTGTTCTCGACAGAAAGCCTGAGATAGTCTTCCACATCATTTCATTTAAATGTAAAATAAAAATGTTAACATAGAATTGGATATTCTCTACCTATTGACACAGATATACTATATTTGCACCACTCTGTACTTAGTCCCTTTCATTTATACCTTTACTCCTTTATTTAATAAATATAAAAACAATATAGTAAAGTTAATAATTATACATTTGAATTCATTAGAAATAAAAGAAATACAGCAAGAAACCCACATATGTGGGCAAATAATTTTTGAAAAAGAGCCCAATATCATATAATAGAGAAAAGAAATCCTCTTCAATAAATACTGCTGGGAAAATGAGAAAGCCACATGCAAAAGAATGAAACTAGACTGCTGTCACCAAACACCAAAATTAATTCTAAATGGATCAAAGACCTAAATATAAGACCTGAAACAATAAATCGCATAGAGGAAAACATAGTACTAAATTCATGGACCTTGAATTTAGAAAGGATTTTATGAATTTGACCTCAAAGGTAAGGGAAGTAAAAGCAAAGATAAATGAATGGGATTGCATCAGACTAAAAAGATTCTGCACAGCAAAAGAAACAATCAACAAAACAAAGAGGCAACCAATGGAATGGGAGATGATATTTGCCAACAACACATCTGATAAGGGCCTAATACCCAAAATATACAAGAACTCATACAGCTCAACAACAACAACAACAACAAAAACAAACAATCCAATTTAAAAATAATCAAGGACCTGAACAGAAACTTCTCCTAAAAAGACCTACAAATGGTCAACAGACATATGAAAAGAGGCTCTATTAGGGAAATGCAAATCAAACCCACAATGAGATACCACCTCGCACTTGTTAGGATGGCTATCATCAACGAGACAAGTAATGACAAGCATTGGAGAGGTTGTGGGGGAAAAGGAAACATTAGACTGCTGGTGGGAACGTACATTGATACAGCCACTATGGAAAACAATATGGAATTTCCTCAAAAAAAAAAAAAAAAAAAGAATAGGATTACCATATGACACAGCAATCTCTCTTCTGGGAGTCTACCTCCAAAAATTCGAAAACATTTCCCTGTTAAGATATATGCACCACTCATGGTGGCCGAGGTATGAAAACAACTGAAGTGCCCTTTGATAGATGACTGGATAAAGACGGAAGCACATATACAATGGGATACTGCTCGGCCATAAGAAAAGATGACATACTGCTGTTTGCAACATCGATGGATCTTGAGATGATCATGTTAAGTGAAAGAAGTCAGAGAGAAAAAGTTGAGAACCATATAATTTCATCCCTATGCGGGATATAAAACTGAAAGCAACAAATAAACGAGACAAACGAACAAAAGCTCATAGACACAGACAACAGTTAGTGGTTACCAGGAAAAAAGAGGGACGTAGAAAAGGTAGATAAGGGTAAAGGGGTTCAAATATAGGGTGACGGAAGGAGATTTGACTTTGGGTGATGAAAACACAATGGAGCAGACATAATAGAGTATTATTGAATTGTATCCTTGAAACCTATCTAATTTTATTAACCAATATCATCCCAATAAGTTTAATTTAAAACAACAAATAAATTAAATACAGAGGGGAAAAGAAAAGTCTAACAGTGTAGCTCAAAAGAAGAAATTTAAATTTGAAAGGAAGAACCTAGAAAACCTGAAAGCAGAACTCGAATACAGACAACACAAGAAAAAGGCACTTTGATTAAATAATATTTGTAAAGGTAAAGTTTCTTATTTAAAAAAAGGCAATTCTTTAAAAAAAAGTGTGAAATAGTAAAGTAACATTGTAAGTTATATATGCAATGAACTGCTGATGATATTCAAAATATTTAACAATAATATAGCACGGATACTAAGCAGTCACAGCTCAAAATGTACTGATCGATGGATGCTGCTGAATTTCAGCTCTGTGTATGGTAGAGACATCCGTCATTTTTCAAATCACTATATGACAAAAATTAAGAGCAATAATGTAACTAGTGTATATATAATCATGAACTGTCTTGGGGCAGCTCGATGCAGGCAAGTGAGACATTTTCTTCTCTGGGCTGGTAAATACCCAGCTGAACCAGCTAGACTCCTTAACGCAGCATTCAGATTGATGTTTTCTTCTCTATTCTCCTCCAGAGAACTTGGCTAATCCCAGGACATACATGCCCAGACTTCTGATTCTTAGAATCTGTTCTGAAGGTTGTGAAAGAGGTACCTAAAACCTGCACCTCAAACTTGAGAACTGCAAGCCTCAATGGGTTAGGGATTCTCTGTAGACCCTATTTATATTAGGTTGGTGTGCTTGTAGTGAGTTGAGATTTCAGAATCAAATGAATAAATTTTGTGAAACTGAGAAAGCACACATCCAAAAGTTACTCAATATCCCCACTTTGAACGAAGGCATTCCCAAATACAGTCTGCTTTGGGTATCTCACATGTAATTTTCTACGTACATATATTAGTCCTGAGTCTGGGACTTCTTTTTACGACTTCTTAAATGATGTATTTTTAAAAATGGTATCACTAGAAATGAAAGGGGACAATGGAAATCATATTATAATATCTTTAGGGTACTATAATTTATACATATGTATCTAAATATATGTATTATACATATTCATTTACTTTATTATAAAAGCATTTAAATCATATATACAGGAAAAGATATAAAAGTGTTCTAAATTATGTTAGATTATTTAAAAATATATTCCAATCAAATAATGTAAAAATATATATTACTTTAAATTATGTTTTAAAATTAACTATATCGCATTTTACACATAATTTTAATAATTATCTCTAATATGTTACCTTTTTGCCACTGTTTTAAGGAACAATATTAGGCAGACACAAAAATAAACACAAACTGATTCAGTAGTTATGACTCTCATTCCTTAAACAGTTCTTTATTTCTGAATACTGCCTTAATAACCTAATATTTGATGGACAATTAGTTTCATGTATTCTTTTTTTAGGAAAAGTCAGGTCTTTAGTTGAGACCAAGAATTATCTTATCATCATTTAGTGACAACGCATAATGAAAAGAATATCAGTGCAATATCAAAAGAGATTTTTATGAACTTTCATCAGGAACCTATTACAATTCGTTTGAAGAAACTGACATGTCGCCTATTGCTGCAATTTACCTTTGTGCATATGAGAATGAAATTCAGCTTTCAAAACTTATTGAAGAAACAGAGGGAAATTAACTTAGATATAAATCAAGAGCAAGACAAGATAAAGAAATCTGGGGTCTCTGGTCCGACAATGATGTGGAGAGAATTATTTGTAAACAACAAAATGGAGTTTTTATCAACTGTGGTAACAGCATATTCAGCAGTTGTAATTGAAAGGTTCTCATGACCATGTCATAACTGAAGTAGCATTTTTAAAAATTTTAATCTTATTTCTAACTAATAAAAATCCCATTGTGGTATTTTTCATAAGACCATACTTTAATAGAAAGTATATATTTACAGAAATCATTTTATTTTAAAATGTCAACTTTAAATGCAGTATCCCAAAGAAAGAATTTACTGCTAGTTTAGATAGTCTAACAAACTCAACTTCAGTAAAGTGTAATTAAAGGTGGAAGGCCAAGGTAGTTGAATTGATTTAACATTTATAAGCCAGATATCTTTGAAGAAGTTCTTTAACCAATTTGAAAATCATCGTCTTTGAAAATGTAAATTCCATGAAAATAAATGAAATGATGATTGTGGAATTTTATCTCTAGAACGTAGCAGTCAACATACCCCTTCTTCTCTTGCTCTCAATCCCCTGCCTCTCTCTCTATCTCTTCTCTCTCTTCTCTCTCTCTCTCTCTCTCTCTCTCTGTCACACACACACACACACACACACACACACACACACACCAGTATAAATAGAAAAACTAAAAAATTTTTGATATATTTAGAAATATTATAACACACAAAAGAATGACAATTCTCCTGAAATTAAATGACTTTGCAATGTATTTCCATCCTTCCATTAGGTAAGAAAAGTAACACTAGACACAAAAATTAGATGATCTAAGAGATAACATAAATGTTCTTCCCTTACTCTATTGCATGCTACTGGATCTTATTTTTTAATATTTTAAATTGTTTTTGTTGGCCAGTGATAATGGTATCTACTCATAGGTGGTGATTATTAGAGAGACTCAAACAACTTTCTTCGAGCTACATTTTTCTAATAATATGTTTCTCTATCTTGTATTGACAACTGCTTGATTCTTCCTCATTTTTTTCTCACAACATAATTTCACTTCTAAGTGCATGATTATACAGATGCATTGCAGTCCTATAAAAATAAATATATCATGAGCAGAACCCTTATATTCCCAATTTCTATGTAAGTATACAAGAGTTGGACAGTGCAAACGGCTGATGGAAAAAAAAAAAAAAACCTGATCCATTTGAAGTATGGTATTGGAGAAAAATCTATGGACACCTTGGACAACCAGAAAGATGAACAAGTGGGTCCTAGAGCAAATTAAGCCTGAAACATTGCTGAAGGCAAAAATGACAAAACTGAAGCTGTCCTACGTCATTCACATCCTGAGAAGGCAGTGTTCTTTAGAAAAATCGATAATGCTGGAAAAAATAAAAGGCAGCAGGAAAAGAGGAAGCCCAAATAAAAAATGGATTGACTCCATACAAGAAGCCATAGCCATGAATCTACAGGAACTGAGGAGGGCTGCTGAGGACGAGATATGGTGGATATCACTCATTTATAAGCTCTCCAAGAGCTGGAGCTGACTCAATGGCACATTAACATACAGAGCATAAAGTGGTTAGCATCTAGCAATAGAGATACAAAGATAGACATCTTGTCTATTTTTCATGACCTGAACATTTTACTGAACCAGAGTACTTCTTCTACAACTTGCCGTTGTTCGCAAAGTACTTTCAGACTCTCAAATATCCTACTGTCTGTTACAAAAAGACAAGTGAGGTCATAAGGACCTACTTTTCCCCGCCCCATTTTTAAACAGCAAAAAAGCACATAGGTGTGAACACTCCTTGTTTACTTTGAGAATAGCAGCAAATTCACAGAGTGCTGCTAGTTACCATATAGGCTAAAATTTCTAAACAAAAAAGTAGAAGAAAATCAGTGGTATTCTCCTATTTCAAAAAGTAAATTATTTATACTCACACACCCATACACACAGAAGTACATGGAGGCTGGGTTAGTTAGTTAAAAAGTTAGTTAAATACACGTTCTTCCTTTTCAGTGAGGTGTGACATATAGGCTCTTTCTATTACAAATATAATAACAAAAGCAGGCATAAGATTCCAGTGTTTACAAGGTGATTATATACCGTATGTGCATAATTAATATTAGAAAATTACTTGGAATATCATTTTATATTTTTGTTGAGCTTTTTAAATAATGACATGATCTGTGTTCTATTTTTCTTTTTCTTTTCTTGTTAAAAGTGGATGATCCAGAAATCTTCTAAAGTAACTTCTCCAATAACCTTCTATAACCTTTTTCAATGAGTCATTAGAAGGAGTAGGAATAAAATCCATAGCTAATGAAGACCACTTAGAAAAGACAAAGCATTGTGCTTTACAGGGTTCAATGTTCTTTATATATGTGAGTTGAGTCTGGGATGTTTTCCAAATCTTATATATAAAGATATAAAGTTTTGTTCAATTTTCTATTACTAAATAAGCTTTTCTTTAATATTTTCTTTCTTTCTTTCTTTCTTTCTTTCTTTCTTTCTTTCTTTCTTTCTTTTTCTTTTCTTTTTTTTTTTTGCATTGGTAATAATGACTATTTCCTGTGCATTTAATATGATTTTACTTTTACTTTAAAAGTATTTCAAAGATGTTATATAATAATAATTTGCAAGGAATGAACCAAAGATACACGTTTAACAACATAGAACTCTGGAATGAATTCTGTTAAATTTACAACTTCATTGTGACAGCCATAAGCCATTTATGATGGAGCTGTATAGGTCTTCTCTAATACTGTGATATATTAAGCTTTCTTAATTCTGTTGAAATAATATGAGAATAAAAAATATGTTGATAAAAGTTCAATTTAAATTTGCAGACAAATAAAGATAGGATAAAATTTTAGCACTAAAAAATTCCTCAAATGAGATGTGATTTTACATCTCATTTGTATAAAAGGGAATGGTATATTAGGATTTTAAGCTAAGAGTTTAACAATGCTTGACAGATAACTCAAGTTTAATTAATAATGTTTATACTTCCTTATAGAATAACTTGCAGCTGTTTTTTAAGTAAAAAGAATAAATTACACATTTATTCTAAATCGTTTTTAAAAATATATATTTATATCAAAAAAGTATGTCTATGACAAATTGAACCAAGGATTTTTCTAAGATTTTCATTGAAACTCATGCCTTCAATCAGTGTGAATCTGTATACAAATATTTCTTAGACATGAGTATTTTTGTTAATTTTCTAATTTAAAATATCAATAAAAAATAACAAATAGCATTTTCTGACTACCTTTTTGAGTTTTGGTCATTCAATAATGTTATATTTACATAATAAGTTATCTTTCCCTCTCTCACACATACATATACACAAATAAATAAATGCACACACATATACACACGAATGAGTTCAAAGTGATATACATGTATATAGTGGAAGTTTCCATTATTATTATCCGATTAATAGATTAGACAATTAACTGAAGTTTTCCAATCAGTGGGGAAAAGATGATGATAGATGGTCATAGCATGCAATCATTTAATTTTTATATTTCTTCCAAGCTGTTTGCTTTTTTCTTAAAATAGTTTATGCCAGTTGTGTTTGATATTATCAACAAGAACTTCATTATATACATATATATCACATAATCAATTGAATTGGACAGTATATAAATAATCAAATATAAGACCAAAGGCAGAGTTCAATTTTTTATGGAAAAAGTCATATTATTAGTTCTCCATAAAGATGAATAGCTTCCATCAAAAATTCAGGTAGTTATTGTAGGAAATGCTACTGCAAAACTGCATTTTCGGTGAGGGCAATATGACTTCTAAAGAAACCAATACTGGTGCGAGAGGCGATGTAAAAAAAAGTTACAGTAATAAATAAATCCTACCCATATCTACCTGCTGATTAGGGTAGTGTGACTATATTTATCAGTCTAAACTTTAGCTCAAATTGAAATCAATCAACCGTTGTTCTTCCCTGCTTCCTTTCAGTATGTGAACTCTTCTGTGAACTTTGACATGAAACTCTAATGCTATAATATTCACAGACCACTCCCCTCATGAATATTGTTATACTTGTATCTGTATATACAATAAACATCCTCTATTGAAAATGTAGAGTACTGTCAAACATATTTTAAAGCTAAACATTCTAATCTTCCCTTCTTAACTATATCCAAAAGATATGCAATTACCCATTATAAATAATAATAAAAATAATAACTATTATGTTAATATTGATTTGATGTCAGATAATATTATATGCAATATCTCATTATATCCAAACTGAAACTAAGAAGCAGGCATAATTACTATTCTCATTATATGGAAGAGGAAACTGAAGCCCAGAGACATTCAATAGCATACCTAAGTTCACTGCTAGTCCATATTAAACTAAATTTGTCTCCGAACACTTGGGCTCCAATACTTGGCTCTTATATTGTACTACAAGTGCTGTGATTTCTATTACATCCCATTCGTTACTCTTGGTCAGCCAGTGGAAAAAGACAGATAGGTCTGGGGTAATGGCAATGCGCTTACTTAAGCTTAATGAAGTTAAGATTCCATTTGCAGCCATGGTCTCCTTAATGGTGAAATCAATACATCCCTGGCTCCTGTAAGCAGCTATTGACATAGTGAATCTATTTTATCTATTCTGTTAAATAGAAAATACATAAGTAGTACCCTTTAACCTAGTACATCATTACCATCCTGCAAAAGAAAAAGACACTCATTTTCCAAGAGCAGGAGAAAAAAAAAAATTATTATATCGTGACTCTCATCAGAAATCTGTCTATGGGAAAAGAAAGTTGAATTCTCCTTTACTATAGGTCCTGGTTAATACTTATGGAAGGAAAAAATGTGTATATGTGTGTGTGTGTGTGTGTGTGTGCATGTGAGCACATGCATGTGTTCATGTGCATGTGTAACAGTAGATCCATAGTGTAGATTTACAGAATATACACAATGAAAGATATCTATGTTTTCAAATCATTATTTAATACATTAAGATACATTCGGGTTATTACTATTTGCTTAATGTCTATCAGAATGACAATTTTAATGATGGCTATCCAAATGATAGCATTGAAAACTATAATGACTCATAAACTTTAGCATGCGATGAGAAACATTTTTAATTTCAACCTCAGGCTGAAAATTTTCTCAGCAGGAAACCACAGTCAATTTGGTACTTGAGGAGACAAAGCTGAACAAACAATGAGTCAGAGAAATAAAATCCCATTGTCCAAAGGTGGAGAGTAAAGAGTGTCCAAAAACCAAGACGGTATTTTAGAGGGGAGGAGGGACGCTATAATAATGAAAAATACTGAGCTCGATGGCGTAAACACAATGTAGCAAAGTAATGGGGAAAATCGTAGGAGTGTTTCCAAAGGTTACACTAAGGTGACAGCATAAAACGCATAAAGGGGCTTTGAAAACGTACCGCTGAAAGACTTGTATTTCTTAAGAAAGAGTCCAGGAAGCCAGACTTTTCTGAGAAACATATGGATAGCAGCAAAAGCAGTCAAAGTAGTTTCTGACCTTTTTTATTTACAGACATAAAATTGACTGCTGTCCAAATGCCAGCAGGTGTACAGGAACAAAATTCTGACCTAAGTTAAAAAAAAATTCTTACTGTGTAGGAAATGCCTTCTTGTGTATCTGTTGCTGGGGACCTGACAATGCCTGCCTGTGTATCTGCAGATTAGGGACAAAAGTTGTGTCATACCTTTACAACAGCAAGGTAAATTTATTTGCTCATTTCATTCACATGACATTTTAGAAATAGTTTCTATTTTTTTTTTCTGGGAAAGTTTGCTAATGTCTAGTGGAGACTGTGATATATTCCTCAATAAGAATCAATATCAAATGTTTCCCAAACTGATCTACAAATTCCATAAACCCTTATCAAAGTGCTAGTGCCTTGCTTGCAGAAATTGTCAAGCTTATCTTAAAATGTATATGGAAATAGAAAGGATCAAGAATAGCCAAACCATTATTTAAAAAGAACACATTTATAAGAATGACATTTTTCAAATTCAGAACTTACCATAAAGTTGGAGTAATCAAAACAATGTAATACTGGCATAAGGGTATATATATATGTATAGTATATATAACATATATTATATATAATTAATAGAATAGAATTAGGAGTACAGAAATAAATTCTTATACTTTTGATCAACTGACTTTCAATAAAGTGTTTTGATTTTGATTTAATTTGTAAAGCAATCTTTTCAAAAAGAGTTCTGAGATAACTGAATAAATGTATGTAAAAAATAATCAAGATGAACTGCTACCCACCACAAACTATATGAAAGAATTAAGTCAAAATGAATCACAGACCTCGATGAAAGAGCTAAAATTATTAAACTCTTAGGGAAAAAAATTAAATTACATTTTTGTCTTTGCATTATAAAAAACATTTCTAGAAATGACATCAAAATTACAAGTGACCAAAGAAAGAAAAGGTTAATTGGATTTTATCAAAATCTAAAACATTTGTGATTCAAAGTATGGTATTTTCAAACCAGCCAAAATGACATGGGATTGGAGACATTGCATTTCACCAAAGGAAGTAATTTTGAGATCTGAATGGGGGGTCCAAAAGGATGCTGTCAGGTTTAGTGACTTGATAGAAGGATTCACAGAACCTAGAGGAGCTGTTTTACTCATGGGTATGCTTTATTACAGTGAAAGAATACAGATTAAAATGAGCAAAGAACAAAAAAATATGGAGCAGAGTCTAGAAGAAACCAGGCAAATGATCCAGTGTCTCCTTCAGTGGAATCATATAGATAATGCTTAATTCTCTCAGCAACAATTTGTGATAACATGCACAAAGTGTTCGTCAACCAAGAAGCTCCCCCGAGCCTTAGCTTCTAGGATTTTTATTAGAAATGAGTCATATAGTAATGGAATGCTTGTGTAACTACCTTAGCTACTCAGTCTCCAGCCCTTCCAAAAATCAAATTAATAGAGGGCCAAGAGCTCCAAATGCACAAAAACGAGCATTTGTCATAAATCATGTCGTTAGCATAAACTATCTGGTGTGCTCCAAATCTCCAGACATAAAATGAACTCTTACTAGGAATGTCCTAGATGTTATTTCCCAGGAGCATGCCAAGGGACAGTCCTAAAGGCCTTCATAATTGCAGAGTTTGAACAACTCGGTTCTGCTGACTTAACCTTTACCACACAGTATCTAAGTAACAGATGCCCAATTCAGCCTTGTAATATATCTAATCTTACATCTCTTGATATAGCTATCATATATCAGGAGGAATTTTTCAAAAGGAAAATCATGTCATTCTCTTGATTGAGGCAACCAATGGCTTAGTAAGCTTGCTTGGACATCATCAGCTAGGTAATCTTTCATTGCCACATAATAGTTTTGTACCAAAATACAATATAACAGGTAAAAATTAGAGTAATGAAGATAAGAAAATACAGCAAAATAGATCATCGTACAATAATATATTCAAGCAGAGAAAGACAGGAAACAGAAGAGATATTTAGCAAATATCCCTATGTCAAACATTTTTCATTCTTTTATTCTATTCTAATAACAATTTCAAGTGGTGATTATCATTATTCCAGCTGCAACAACTAAAAACTGAGGATCACATGCTTTAAGTCTAGTAATTCAGTAAACTAGGTAGAAGAAAAGATTTTGTATATAGAAGGAAACTCTCTTCTTTTTCTAATATGTGGTAGTAATATATATCTCTAGTACTATATATTTCCCTGAGGTGGCTTAACTGAGAGTCTGGGTACAAATCTTAGCACTGGAATATTATGTAAAGAACTTGAGCACATCCTGCTCAGTAGATGCTGCGTGAGGTAATGAAACAGTCTGCAGGACCACTGACTAGAGTAGAGCTAATGACTCTCTTTCTCAGAGTAAAGCAATGGGGAAATACTAGCAATGACATCAATGACAATAGATACTATCTACCAAAAACTGTTCCAAGTGTGTGGTATGAATTAGCTAAACTAATTCATACAATGGTTTTTAGCTATTATGCTATTTTTATTCCTATTTAAAGATGAGGGAATGAAGAATATATGTTTGTAACATGCTAAAGACCACTTACCAAGTAAGTATAAGACTATGATTTATTTCCAGAACTAAGCTTTGAAGATTAGATGAAGTGGTCAATCTATACATTATATCTATTACTTCCTACCCTAGGATCAAGCTTCTATATGAATCATTTCTCTTTTTATTCCCCATATAAATTCAAAGGTAAATAAAAAGTTAGGAATCAAATATTCATGCATATCTAAAACAGGATTATTTTTTTAACAGCATAAACTTATGTTTTATCTCTGGTTTGAAGCAGGTAATTATTCTGGTGTCTGCTCACCATGAGCAGCAGAGCTACATCTATCTATTCCTTTACACTTCTTAGAGTTTACTGGAGCAGAAGTGTTTCTGGGGCATATAATTTGATAATGGTGTTCTATGACATAGAGTGATATGTACATTTCAATGCATAACACAGATTCTTTCTAGATAAGAAAGAAGACCACAATTTAGTTACTTGGTAATTCTCAGGGTATAAAATTATCCCTCTTATTTATTTTCTCACATTTCAAGGAACATATAAAATTGATCAAACTTTCTAGAAATTGCTTTTATATTGCCAGTAATATGCATTCTCTAGATTGCAGTGGTATATACTTTAAGATCTTTTTAAGAAAACAGTTTTGTTTTTCTCCCAGTAATTGTAATTGTGTTAACTAATAGCTATTTTAAAATAAAACTTTTATTCCATTTAAGACATTTTAATACAAATTCAGAGCATATATTAAAGCCCAAATTACTTTTTTAAACCTTTTTTCCTTGCCCTTTTTGTTCCTACTTTGCCTTTGTACTCTATATAATTTTATGAGGTTGAAATTGCCTATTGCCCTAATTTGTCTATTACAATATATGTGAGTAGAGTAAAACAATTCTTACGAATGTATATACTTGTATTCTGGCATTTATGTATTTGCCACCATGTCATAGTTATCCTCTCTATAAAGCTTATTGAACATTTGCTGGTTGCTGGACACTAACAGGCACTAAAAAATTTTTCCTGGAGAGATTTAGATTAGAAAAAGATAATAACATTTTATATTTTAAAATGCTCAAATGTTTATAATGTAACACCTTGTGATGAGTGTTATAAGAAAAATAAAGTTATGAATATCCAGCTTCATCTCTATGGGCTATAAAGACAAACTTTATTGGGAAAATTGATTTGAATTGTATTTTAAAACAGACAACTAGAGGGATAAAGGGTTGGATGGATGAATAGATAAATGGGTAGATCAGTAGTATAAGATCTTCATACAGAACTTGCTCATTGTAACTGACCATACACAAGTCACTGTAAAACAAGGTCTCACTGCCTAAATGGTAAGCGAGATAATTGGCAGTACCATTTCGGTTTTAAGTTGATTCTCTGGCAATGTGATATAGCTTTAGGTTTTATACTTCAACTGTGGGACTTAAGCATTAAGTTTGAAATTATTGGTCTTTAGTATTCTGAAAAAACTTCCTTCATATGTCCTTTTCTTCTATCTATGTTTACAGTTGACAGAGAAGAAATGAAGTTTCTTTTATATTACAATTTATATTTACAAAAAATTTTATTCATATTATAGTGTTAGCTTGACACATATATTTGTTTGATTTGATATTTTCTGCCTTTATCTTAATGAGTTTGACTATTAAAATTATAATTTGTTATAAAAAGAAAATAACTTTTGGATATCTTTTCTTATAATATTTATGTTCTGTAGATCTATTTTTCTTAGAATAAATTTTCTTCATAAAAGATAATTTAAATATATTTAATAGCTAATTTAAATTTCAAAGTTTACCTGAGCATACTTTTGAGAAAATTCCAAAGAGCCTAAAATATACTGAATTACCCACAATATTAATTAGAGTTTATTCCCAAGAGCCAATAAAGCAGGGTTTGAACAAATTTTCCTGCAAAAAACAATGGTAATAGAATAAATACTATATACTAACTTTAGCATTCATACTGGTGTTTCTCTGAGTAAAACCATTTGAAATTTTTAAACATTCTTGAGACTGAAACAAATAAAAATAAACCAAACATCTATAAAAATCTATGAGATGGATGTTTTCCTTTATAAAAAAGTTAACTTTAGTCAAATTAGCTGCTATTAAGGCAAAAGATATTAAAAATCCTGATTATGTGTTATTGCTTTTTTTCTCCTAATTTGGTTATAGAACCTGTAGGCTATTTGCTCTTTCCAGATGTTGGGGAATGCAGAGCAGCTGGAAGTTCTAAGTGAATGCTGCTTAAATTTAAGTAGACTGAAGAGTGGACTCTTATACAACAATTTTAATTTAAAAATATTTGAATGATTGTTTTTCTAAACAAAAGTAAAATGCATGTAGAACCTATGGAATTGTTCATGACTTTTTTTATGCTAAAAAGTAAAAGCTTCAATGATATGCAACTAATTTTTGTGTTATTTCATTTTATGGTATGTTCTGGTATTGCCTGCTCATTAAAGTTGTCATTCAGACCAATTGATTAGATTGTTTTATTTGTAGCTTTTTGAGAAAGTTATTATATTTATTTTATAAAACTAAAAATAAATCACATAGACTTAAATTTCTACTTTCCTTATTTGAGTTGCCAAAGCTATATGATTGGTGCATAATCCTAAATGGGGTACAGTTTCTTAGAATCTGTAAAAACAAAGACTTCTTGGAATTAAAATTAGATATATTGATTACTACTGCTCAAGGAAGTGCTGATCAGGAGTAGTAATTCATACAACTATGTCTGGTGGCATATATTCAGCTCAGAACAGAGCAAGTTAGTCGTCATCCATAATATTAGAGCAATAGATATTCTTTATTACTCTATCTAAAGGCATGCTATCACTCCCTTCTATTCTTACACCCTGCGCCTTCTAATGCAACATCGTGCATGCCATTCCAATCAGGAATAACATTAATCTTTGTTTCATATTCATGAATAAGATTGTGTTTTATATTCACAGATGACAGCTTTGAGGGTTTCACTCCAAAATGATGTGCATGAAGAAATCAGTGTTTTCCTTATATTTTTTTCTGCAATGATTATTTCAAGGATTGAATCTGTCTTGAAACTTTTTGTCAAGCTGAAGAAGCAGATCTATAATTGCCCAGCAGTTATTGCCAATAAAATTTTTTGTAGTGTTTTTGTATTTGTTTAGTTTCCATTAACACTCGGAAACTTCAAATGCCCACTGAACTGTTTCTATACACGATGTGATTATTTTACAATAGAATGTGATTATTTTAGAATGCTAACACCTGTGTGTGTGGGGGGGGGGAGGCATATAGACCTATGAGTATCTATTCACTAAGACTCTGTTTTTAAGTTGTGTTGAAAAAATTTATTTTTTGCAGTCATTCTGTTTCCCATGTAGTTCAGTTACATAATACTTTAAGGTTCTCATTTGAAATGGAGAAATTATCGTTCAGGACACACTATGTACAACATGAGAAATTAAAAAAAAATTTTGTAGTAACTAAGAAAATTTTAAAAATATATTTCAAGTCCCCTGTAACTTTCACCTATTTTTCAATAGCATTTATCGTTTTTCCCATGGGATTTATCCATGTTGACCATGGTAGCTCTATGTTCATATAAATAGCCATAAGTGTGGGCAGGGTTTGAATTATTGTTATCTTTATGAAAGTAGCATACACATGTGTGTTGTGTGTTATGTGTTGATGAGTCAGATTCAACTCCTAGCAACCATAGGAATGACTGATGTCCACAGTGTCTTAGCCTCAGCAGCCCTGCTCAGTATCTGCAGATCATGCCTATGGTTTCTTTTAAAGTCAATTCATCTCTTCTTTGGGCTTCCTCTTTTCCTGCTGCCTTTTATTTTTCCCAACATGACTGTCTTTTCCAAAGAACTCTTCCTTCTCATGATGTGCCCAAAGTAGGAAAGCTTTAGTTTTTTTCATTTTTGCCTCCAGCAATATTTCATGCTTACTTGCTCTAGGACCCACTTATTTGTCTTTCTTAGGGTCTAGGGTATCATAGAGCTCTCCTCCAATGCTATATTTCATTTCAAAGGATCAGTTTTTTCCCTATCAGCCCTCTTCACTCTCCAGCTTTTGCATCCATACATAGTAATTGGATAAACATAGCCTTAGTCTCTAATAGTACATATACTCATGTGTTCAAAAAGGAAATTGCACAGCAGAAATTAAAATGGGAAGAAATAATTCTCTCTCCCTTCTTCTCTCACACTCATGCCCACCACTTCTGTAATCAACTTCTTTCAATTCTTTTTTTTTTTTAATCCTTTGGTAGTTAGTATGGTTATTACATTATTATTATTATGGTTTTACATTACATATATTGCTAGACAACATCTTATAACCCTATTGCTTAATTTCTTAACCTTATAGTCCCCTAAAGATTTAGCACAGCTTATGCTGTATCTTTTCTCCTTGTTATATTGTCTTTTCCTTTTTTACATGCTATTTAGCTATTATTTTTGTATATTTAAATATTTTGCTTAAAATATATTTTGGGATCCTTTAATTTTGATATCATCTCTTGATTTTCCACTATTACAGAAAAAGTTGCTCCCTATGTCTAAAAAAGTGCTTCACTCTCCCTCCATCCTCCTAACTTCCGTGGTGGCCACTTCTGTCCTTCATTTTACATTGACAAAACCATGGTTCTACTTTATGACTACTTTTTTCCTCCATATATTGACTTATATTTAGAAATCCAATAAAAATTGGTGTGCTCAGTTTAATGTCTTGAACTGGGAAAGTAATAATTCTTTAAACTATGTATTTTCACTCTGACTCCAGAAATACCTATAAAATAAATCACAAGATCGTTGCCTTTTAATTAAGCAATATAAGTAAATTAATTATTATTTTTGGTTTCTGAGATCATACAAACTGATTAGCTTTCTTGTAAGATAGAATTATATCCATATTTGTCATTTACATCTAATTTATATACTTGTAGTGTATTATATTTTCATCGATGAAACTAGATCAAATTTTCCTGGTTAAGATGAGTTCTGGAAATGCCATTAAACCCTGCTTTTGTCTCTGCATACAAATCCAGAGTAATTCCATATGTGTAAACCCAGGAAGGTAATCGAATCTCGTGAAATTCTGTTTATGACAAAAAAAACACTCAAGCCCATGTGACATATATAGCGGTCCTACATATTTCATTATAAATAATATGGTAGAAAATGAATGGGAACTCAATTGTACCTGAAGAATCTGCAACTAATTATGAATTGGGGAGGTAAAGGAGAGAGGCAAACTATGTAAAAGCTTAATAAAAATTTTATTTTTAATCATGCAACATGAAAGGTAATATACAGTTGCCTCTTTTTATAGACTGAGTGATCTTTATTCATTCCCCAGGGCTTTCCTGTTTTGAGATTTAAAGGATTAGTTAGGTAATTTTACCGGGAGGTAAATTGGATGAATGGCAGTGTTCCCAGCTGAACATTTTGCCTATAATTGGTAGTAGGCCTTCAAGTTTTATTCATGATTATGCATTTTAATAAGCCCATACATTCAGTTTTAGAAAAAAAATATATTAAAAGTAAATTCAAATCAATACACTTTGAAACATTAGGGATTGCATTTCCAGTAATCACTCCTTTCTGTAGTTAAGGGTCCATCAGATTCTCTTACACTGGCTGACAGATTCTTGAACATTGCAATAAATGTGACAATCAATGCCATGGCGGTCAAAGATACCAGATGCAAATCTAATGGAATGAATTAATGTTATGATAAGAGGCTTATGTGTTGCCCTTTTCTCAGGACTTGTCTGTAGAGATGAAATAATCTACAGTATATACCATATTATGCAAATACTAAAATTATATTTCCACATCTTCCAATTACTAAAAATATGCAAAACCAAAGACATTCAAAAACTGAAAGTTTTTAATTCCTTTGATTTTCTAATTGTTAGAACCTGAGAGGAAAGATTTGTTAAAGAAATTTCATGACTTAATTGCAAATTTTCTATGTGATGTATTAAAAAAGTCCAAGGTCATTTTAAAATTGAGACAGGCCATTTTTTTAGATAATATGTCTAAGCTATTATATACCTAAAATATTATTAAAATATATTTTGTTTTATAAATATTTTCTGTTAGATATATTTGAACCATAATAAGTAAAATATGAAACAATTAGGTGGTATAAGCTTCATCGATATAGAATAAACAACAAAAATGATCTGTATTCACTTTCTAGTATGTATAAAATGTTAACAAAAATCCTCCTTTATTATTATGGATTTTTTTCTGAATAATCAATATACTTAAATTAAATCACCTATGTTATCACATCATTTATTGGTGGAAAAATAAATCTGCTTTAATTATGCTTTTATAAATTCAGAAAAATAGAGCAAAATCTAATATCTCTATTTGTATTTATATATCCTGAGATTATAGTAAAGACTTTTTAAAACTCATACCATTTATATATGTTAGGAAATGTTTTACATTCAGCATATTTAAATCATTCTACTTAGCAATTTCTATTATAATGAGATATTGCCAGTGACTCAGGACTTGGCTTAAAATTCCTCTCTGTGTTTTAGCTGATGCATTTTTTTATTATTATTCAGAGAATTCAATTAAGTTAGATCTACGATTTCTTGCTCTGACAAACTGCTTCAGTTCACTTCTCCTTCCCTGTAATTACCTTAATGGTTTAGCTGCCGGATGTTCTCCCTGGGAACCAGAGATACTAGTTAAATTTCTCCTGTAAAGCTTCTCTCAGTAAAAGCTTGTTAACCCAATGTCAGACCTCATTGAAAACTTTGAGTAGACAATAATAAACTGAAAAATAAAATATGTTTCCTTGTAAAGATCTCTAATTATTAAATGCACATAACATCCTGTGGCAAACATGAGTTTACAAGGGGGAAAAAAGCAAGTATTAGACATTTTTTTTTTTTGTGACTAGTAGAAGTTCAGAACAGAATGACAATCTCTTCTTCTCTTAGTTATGGCTAAATGTCAAAAAGGTTAGATTTATCTAACCAAAGATGTAACATCAAATGAACCACACAGTGTGCCACCTGTTCTAAATATCTGTGCCCCTTTGATCAACACCTACATAAGCTACAGATATTTTATAGAATCTAATGATTGCTATCAGAAAGTAAAGGGAAAGATGAAGTCAACTTCTGTATTGACAGTCACCAAAATAATTTTAAAATTACAGATAAGAAAGCATAAAAGCAAGAGTGTAATTTCACATTAAAATTTTATGATTTATAATTTAACTAAGGAATTTTTGTCCTTTTGATTCTTGAAACAGGCAAAATATTTTGATCCTTAATAATTCTATAGTATAAAATTATAGCAATTGATTTTTATAATTGTAGCTCTGGCTAGTATGATATAATAACTGCTATCTAATCCATCTATCCTGCCTTCAAAATCATTATTAATGGCCTCAGGCAAGTAGCACACACAATATGATGCCAGGAAGTGATAAATGCATTATGAAGAAAATTAGAGCAGGACAAAACTTATGACTGGCAGTTATTTTAGATAGGTTTGTGAGTCCTCTTGTGGAAGTGACATATAAATAGAGATAAAAATGAAATGAGGATGGAGCTATATAAATGCTGACTATGTTACAGTGTTTGGCTAGAAGGAAACAAAAATTCAAAGGCATTTTCTGCCCTTTGCCTTAGCTGACAGAAATAAAATTAATGTCTTCTACATACATCAATGTCAATGTTTACCATATGACCATTTCTTTGAATTATAAGTTTTCACTTATATGTTCCATTAGAACTTGCCTAGGTATGGGAAATACTATATATTTATATAAAATTACTTATTATTGCTCTCCCTTTTCCTCACCTAGCCCTACCAAAACCATCATTCTCAAAATCTTTAAATTAATGGCATTAGTGCATGCCTACTTGTACCTAGCAAGAAACTAATTCATGCATAGTAATTGACTCATATTTTTCCTATATTCTGTGGGCATATTTCTTTTCTTCTGATAGTTGATACTGTTCTCCCAGTCTGTCAGTATATGAAGATACCCACTATACTGACCATAGCAAGTCACGGCTAATTAAAAACCCTACTCCTTCAACCTCAACCAAACAAATTAATTTGCATTAGAAACTTATAAAAATCTATATACTTCTAGGCCAGCACTGCAGTCTAGCTTGGCCCTCCTCACATGGCATTGCATTCTTTGAGTTACTACATGCCTTTTATTGACTTACTTATTCTTTCCGAGCTACCATAAAACTATTGGGCCCATATTCATTGTGAAGAACCATAGAGTAAATTATATTAGAGAAATATTTATTGTGATGCTTAATTAATCAGACAGACCATTGATGTTTGAGCCTGATTTTCTTCATCTTCTTACACACAAACACAATCCCTATGCCCTCAGTCTTAGAAATAAGACTTTCAATCCTGTGTTGCTTCTCCCCTGCCTCAGTCTACCTTTGCATTGTCATTGATATCATGCATACTAGGTAAAAATATAAGTACTGATTGAAGGAATGAGAAATTTATTCCTTAATTAAATGAATAAATCCGTACGATAATGGCAACCCTACTTATTTCTATCGTATGCACAAGCAAATTATACATATGTTATTTCTAAAACAGCTCCTCTTCCATACTTTTAAATTTTTCTTAATTGTGCCTATGTTTTTTCCTCTGTTTGAGTAACTTTCTCTCCTTAACATACTTCACTTCTCTCAAAATCCTACCCATTCTCAACATTATATATCAGTTGGTATATACTCAAGGAAACTTTCTCTGATTTCTTAACCTAAAATGTTCTTCCCTTTAACCTTCAATAGGACTGTGTACCTCACTTATTCTAATTATATTCTAGCTTTAAAATATGGGCTATGTGTCATTTTCTCTAAGATTTTAAATTGTATGACATCTTCTCCTGCTACTTCCATAGTGTGTCAAATTCTGTATCTCAAAAGCAGCACTTATTAACCTCATTCTTCCATTATGTCCCACCAATTACTGCTCCTCCATGTATTTTCTTATCTAGGTTAATGGCATTGTTGTAGAAGTAATTGGTTTTGCCAAGAAACCACTGTATGTACCCTTCCTATATTTTCTTCCTGTCCACAGATATTTCTTTTTCCTACATTGGTTTTTACCTCTCTCCCAATATAGCAAGTGTGCAATCAGACTGTAAAGTCTGTCAAAGGGGTTATATTTTTTCACTTCTATATAGTCAATGTCTATGCAATGCTGATTCATAAAATACTAGGTGATTTTTAAAAGGCATCTCCTATATCTTTTCATTTTTTATTTCTGTATAGTAACTTTGACCTCTTTGTTGTATTTTAAACACATTAATTTTAGTGCTTTTGCAATGTTAGTTCTCTCTGCCTGGAACACATCATCACAGTGTGTGTATACATTTCTAGTAGAAGATAAACACTGAAATTCTTTAGATTTTATATTTTTCAAAATTGTAATTAAATGTTTCAAAATTTGCCTAGCATAGCATAGGAGTTCAATTAATTTACTGAATAAATAAATAAATGATCTTTGATTAGGAATTTTCCGCACCTGCCTGTGCGATTAATAGAACATTTTAGTCATCCTTGTCTTCTTCACTTCCCATGTCTGAATCTTCTTTATGTTTTATCATGCATATTGAAAGAGATTTCTAATTGATCTTTTTATGACCCAAATTCTGCTCTCCTGTCCAGTGCGTGTCATCCTCCATAAAGCTGGAAGTCTGATCTTTATAAGTGTTAACTCAAATCATAACGAGCTCTTATTTTAACATTTTAAAAGCTTTCCAATACTGATTGGATCATCTAGCCATTCCTTTTAAAAGTAAATTGCCCTTAAAAACATTCTCAAACTCACCCTGCAGCTATAGTAACCACATGCACCTTTAAGAACACAGAATCATCTTGATAAGCCCTCAAGAAAACACATTTTTACTATTTGTTTATGGCAAAGAGCTTTCTAACCAGATGTTACCTATATCTGGAAAATTTAGCACCTCCTCGCTGTAGATTTACCTACTTCTATAATGTAATTGTCCTGGTTTTATAATGGTGATTTTAATATGATTTTAAATGTAAATATAAAAATGTAATTGTATCATATACTTTATTTATGTATTTTAAGAACAAACAGATTTTATTCTTCCTCCAGCTTCATTGAGATATAATTAGTAGGCAAAAACTGCACACAATCTATACAATTATTATATACAATTTGTTGAATTAGGACTTATTATGTACACACTTGTTTTACCATGGACATCATATATTTTAAAATATGAGTGAAGGCTGAGATCATAACAGGATATCAGAGGCCTTAATATTTAAGATGAGAAAAATTATTCAGGCAGAGATTCACGGAATTTAAATAATAAAACAAAAATCTGAAATAAACTGACTCCAAAGTAAAAATGTTGCATTTTTTTTTCAGTTTGTTTGTTTTTAGTAATTTCAAATGTTTTATGATTTTAAATTTGGCGAAGAATTAATTTTATTTAGAAATAAATCCATAAAATTATTGTGTGTACCTTGATATTTATCAAATACATAGAAGATTTTGGGATTTCAGAAAAATCTTTACACAAATATTTAATTTATAGAAAATAATATATTATGTTTAAGAAAAAATATAATAAAGCAAAACAAGAAAGGGATTCTTCATTGAAAAATAATTTTTGACTTACACTAGAGCTCCAATTATCAGTTTACATTCAAATTATGTGTAGTTTGTATAATTTTATTAAAAATTCTTTAAAAAGTCAACATGTATACAAAAGAGAAAATAGTCTTAGTCCTGCAAGAAATATTGGTTTAATGGCCTTAATCTGCCATCTTGTGGTGTGATAGCTTCATCTCATATTTTCAAACATACATTCACCAGGCAATTTAAAATATTTTTCTTAGATATATAGAATAAGAACTGGCCTTCTTTCTGTAATTTTGATTTTTCGTCAAACAGAACTTTTTGGAGGTAAATTTTAAAATGTACTGTTATATAGACTCGTCTTGACAATGGTGTGTGTTAAAGTACTATTGTTTCAGTTAATCTTTGAATCTGAGCATCTAGAAGTTAAATAGAAAAATAAATAAAAAATAATATTTAGATTGGCAAATCACACTAAAATCATACTGGGAATAAATAGTTCACATCACATGGCTAAAAGTTAATATATACTTTTAATCTTTTATTTGATAAGACAATTTTTGCAGTAAACATACTAATTTTCACCTCTATAAGCACATGCAAAAAATTTCACATTTCATGTAGAAATAAATGTAATGACTTCAATAATACAATATATATAATTGTAAAATAAGGCAATATTTCATCAAAGTCAGCAAGTTGAGCCTTTAAGCAATTAATGTATAGAACTAAATTTACTCATTTAATTTACCCTAAGTTGTGAATCTGTTATTATAAATTATTACCTAAGAATACAATTATAATTTGAACATAAATTTAGCTCTTCCATGATTTTGGAGCTATACTGAGAACACTTTAGTAATGATATAAATCTATACGCAAAAAAAAAAAATCTACATAACATTTCTGTGAATAATTGACTGACGCATGGCTACTTTAGAGAATGATAACAGCAAAATTGTAGAGTAGGTAGCTCCAAACTCCAGTCTATCCACAAAACATTAAAAATAAAATAAAATAAAACAGAACCATCTGAACCCTTGTCAGAATTCTCGAACATAGTCAAATTCTTTCAGAAACAAACTGAAAGCTGATTCAATAAAAGATAACATAAAAAATTCTCTGCAATACAAGAAAATCTCAGCCAAAACACTAGTGAACACAGCTAAGACTTCAATAATCAGAATAATAAACCTTAGGAAAGGGAAGAATCTGACTTCCAGAGTTACCACAATATAATATTCAAATATCCAATAATCACAGTATAATAGTCAAATATCCAATTTTCAATT
Source organism: Eonycteris spelaea (assembly GCA_003508835.1). NCBI lineage: Eukaryota > Metazoa > Chordata > Mammalia > Chiroptera > Pteropodidae > Eonycteris > Eonycteris spelaea. Next base: position 16,399,808 of record PUFA01000021.1, read on the forward strand.
AAAAAAATCACAAAGCATGCAAAGAAACAAGAAAATATGGTCTATTCAAAGGAAAAAAATGACAGAAAATGTCCCTAAGGAAACCCAGACTTTGAACTTACTAGACAAAGACATTAAGTTAACTGTTTAAAATATGCTCAAAGAGAAAAAGGGAAACATAGAAAAGAACTAAAGGAAAGCAGGAAAATAATATATGAACTAAATGAACATGTCAATAAAGAGAAATTAAATAAAGAAATCAAATAGAAATTCTGGAGTTGATATGTACAATAACTAAAATAAAAAATTCACAAGAAGGATTCAAAAACATATTTGAGCAAGTACCAAAGGAAATATCAGTGAATGTGGACACAGGACAATTGAAATTAGACAGTATGAGGAACATAAAGGAAAAATAATGAAAAAAGTGAAGCATAAGAGACCTGTGAAACATTTTCAAGCAGGCCACCATATTCATTATAAAATCTGATATGGAGCAGCATGAGAAAAGGGGACAAAATAATATTTGAACACATAAAGGCTGCGAATTTTCCAAATTTGATGAAGGTTATAAATTTATATATGCAAAACGCTTAATGAACTAAAATCGAATAAACTCAGAGACACATTGAGACACAATATAGTCAAATTATCAAGACAAAGACCAAAAGAAAAATCTTAAAAGCAGCAAGAGAAAAGTGACATACAAGCTACAATATATCCTTCATTAAAAACTATCTGATTTCTTATCTGAAACCATGGAGATCAGATGGCAGTGAAAGACACAGTCGAAGTGAACATAGGGAGGGAAAAAAACTATCAAGCAAAACTATTCTTCAAGATTAAAGGAGAAATTAAGATAAAAAATTCACTCAAAACGAATCAAACACTGAAATTTAAGAGTTAATACTAAAAAGTTCTCACAAAAGAAACTTAAAAACAAATCTGTATGACTGTGTGTGGATTTGGTAATGATTTTTAAATATAATACCAACAGCACAGGCACTAAAAAAAATATTTTTCTTTAAAATTAAAAAAATTGTACAGTAACGCATAATATAGAGTGAAAAATAACCCACAGAATGGGAGAAAATATCTGCAAATCATATATTTGGTAAGGTATTAATATGCAGGATATATAAAGAACTTCAACTCAACAACAGAAATACAAACAACTCAATTAACATATATGATACTTGTGTAGATATTTATCCAAAGAAGATTGAAAAATAACCAATATGCTCATGAAATAAAAATGCCTAACAATTAGTTATCAGGGAAATGCAAATCAAAACCACAACGAAGTACCACTTCATGCCAACTAGGATAGCTATTGTCAAAACAACAAAGACAATCAATTTGGCAAGCATGTGAAGCAATTAGAAGAAATTAATACTATTATATATTATGGATAGAAATGTGAAATTGTGCAGCTGCTATGGAAAACAATTTGGTGATTCCTTAAAAAATAAACAGAATTACTGTACAACCCAGCAATTCTATTCTTAGGAATATACCCCAAAGAATTCAGATCAGCCAACTCAAACAAATATACATGTGATGACATTCATAGCTGCATTATTTACTGTAGCCGAAGCGTGGCAATGACACAAGCATGTGGTACACGCGTATAATGGAATACAATTTCAACCATGAAAAGAAATGCCACAACATGGGTAAACCTGGAAAGCAATATGCTAAGTGAAATAAGACAGGCACAAAAAGACACATGTCTGACTTCACTTACATGACATATCTAAAATAGGAAAATCCATAAGGACAGAATATAGATTAGAGGTCATCAGCCACTAGGAGTAAGAAATTATTGCCTAAAGAGTATAGAGTTTCTGTTTAAGGTCGTAAGATATTTTGGGACTGAGTAGTGGTGGTGATGGTGGCACAGCATTGTGAACGTAATTAATGGCAATGAATTTGTACACTTAAAAATGGTTAAATGACAAGTGTTATGTTATTTTTTTAATAAATAAAATATTGCAAAAAAAAGGGCAAGGAAAAACAAAAAAGAAAAAGGCTGCTTTGCGAGCAATTCAATGATAACGTTAAGGAGCATCCTCCATGTAGAAAAAGCCTTCCAATGATTTCTGTTACTCTTCTCTTTCACAATACTTTTGCTTAACTTGTTTTATTAATTACCCCACTTTTTTCACAAGAAAAATAATGGCAGTTATGACCCTAAACTCAGTCCTGGGTTTTTTTACTTTTCTGAATCACTAATTTTTCCTTTCTTTTCATATTGAACAAGATTTGTTGCATATATGCTAACTCCCCAATGTATGTCATCTTTGATTATTCTTTTAGATTCCAGATGTATATTTCTCTGTGGTAGACATTCCATCTTGTTTATTCATGGGACTTCTAAATTGCCATCTCCAAACTACTCTGAAATTCTGATCACACTCTAAATTGTCTGTTAATCCTTTCAGTTACTTGAATCACCCTCTTGCCAGATAGAAATCTTAAAAGTCACACTGAATATCTCCTTCTTCATCACTGCCAACATAGAATTGTAAAGGCCTATTAAATAAAAATTCCTCATGAAATGTTTATATTGTTCTTAAATAAGCATTGTCAATATCTCAGCTCTTATCTTCAGCAATATTTTGCTGGGACAAATAATGTAACATATATTATTTTAACTACTATTAATACCAACCTCTCCTTATCATAGAGGTCTTGTTCACACACTGAATTTCTCTGACTACAAGTTCTTCTCTATTGACAAAATAATTGTTATATTTAATCCCCAGTTGATCCTTAAGAAAATCTATTTCAGCCACACCTAATCTCACACAAAGAATCTTGCTAAATTTGATCATTTATTTCTCTACTCAGCTCTTTTGTTTTGGGTGACTCTAGTAAGTCTACTTCTTTCATTAAATTTTATTTTGATTAAATTTTATTAAGATTTAATTTATGCTTAATGCCCTCTATAAATGTAATATTTTCTCTGTAGTTTTCCATAAATTCCCAATAAAAGCTAATTTTTAAAATTTTCTTTTCTAATTATTTTATTGCATTAATTCTGTTGTGATTTTTTGTTATTGTTATTTTTTTTTGTTATTTTTATGCATAGATTTCACTCCTTTGATTCAAGTTCTGGTAAAGACCAGAAACTATATAAATGTAGCTAAAATATTTCATATTTTTCTTTCAGCTTTTCTATGTTATTCTCGTAAGAGATAATCAGATAATCAAATCTCAAAGACTCAAAGAGGTAAAAAGAACTATGGGCTGGAGTAAATCCTTCGGTGTTTCTAGGAAGCAAGACATTCTGAAATTTGTAATGCCCTGTCCTAACAAGTCGGTATGGTTGTAAATTGAATGTAAAGCACAAAAGACTCTTACATTCATCCTGAATTTATCAAGATCTTCTTCATGTCATTATATCCTTGAATTATTTTGATAGATTTCTTGTTTCCACACTGAATTCACAGTGTCAAAAAGGATCTCTTTTGTATTTATTCTGAGCATTTTACTTTGACAGCAATTTTAAATGTCACCAGTAGGTGCCATCTTACAACACAAAATAAAAAAAACTTAAATATGTCATAATTTGAAGATAATCAGAAGAAGATGGATCGATGATAGATAATAGGTAGATAAATAGATAGAGAAGTAGTTAATTACATGAATAGTTACATGTATAATCACTCATAAAATATAAATAAATGTCTCCAGAAAGTATTCCCTATATTATTAGGACAAATTTAATCTCTCAGAGACTTTTTCCACATCTGTACATGCTTACTTTAACATCAGAAAAGCTACTTTCTGACACATATAACAGAAAGTAACCCTGGCTTTTAACAAGCAGTATGGATTTGTTAGATGAAAATGCCATAATCACTGGTACAGTTCTATTCCTTACACACAATAAACATCAACAACTTCAGGGATTTTGTTTTTGTTTTTGTATTTTCATCTTAAGTTTTCCTCCCACATACCCTTCCTTATACTTATCTCCTCCTCCTACTCCCCTTCTCTTAAAGTTTTTGCTTAAATATTGGCATATTGATGATATCTTTCATTATCACCCCCTTTGAAAGCAGAACCTCCATAGCCCTCTATTTCATTTTTCCCTGATTTAATTTTTTTGCATTGCTTCTCATGACATGACAGACTATAGATTTTATTTATTTTATTACAGGTCTTATCCTAAATGGTGCAAACTAATTGACAAAGAAATTTTACTTTATGTATTCTTGTACCCACACACTTCAAACAATGTCTGTCACATAGTAGGATCTTAGAAATATGTGTTGGATGAATGAAAATTTAACATACGACATTAGGAATTAACAAAGTAGATAGAAACTAGAGAATTAAGACAGGAAACTGGTCAGAAAATAAGGTAAAGAAAACAAGCAAAACAAAATAATCTTTTAGATTGAATAGTCGGACCAGACAAAAGTTGCAATACTCCAGAATATAAGCCACCAATGCAAAAATGTACTGTCATGGTTGATTTTAAAAAGCTCCTTCATCTTCATCACTCACCCAAGTTTTCCAGTTCCATTCAGCTAAGTCTTGCTAGGACCTGTTCTAGTATCTGAGACTTGGTTTCCAGAGCGCATGGGGAAGAATCTTAATCTACTATTCTGGAGAATTCTTCCCAAATAAGAAGAGGGCTTAAAGAGATGTGATGGGAATCAAAAGAGAATGAGTAGAATTAGCACTGACAAAAACATTGGAGGAGCTCTTTTTCAAAATTATATAGCATATTTATTTACATTAAGAGATTCTTCTATTGCCAAACAGTAAAAATATGCATTTCTTTTCTGTCACTGGATACATACTACCATATGTTTCTACTGTAATTTATTAATTTCAATATTAATTTATTTTTATTTTGCAGATAGAGATGACTATTCTAATCCAAGTTGTGGATTTAGAAGAAGTAAATAGTTACAAGCATCATGACACTTCATAGAGATATCAAATTTTAATTAGCAATTTTATTCCATTGGGCCTCTAGGTTAAAAGGTACATTTTAAGACACTGATTTCTAGGGTCTGAATTACTTAGGAATGATATTTACACCACTTAACATGGCTGTTACTATATATTTATTTATTTATTTTATTGGGCAGTCTTTAGAAAGTTTACTTGCCTATATCACCCTGGAGTGTCACATCAGGAATTTCACTCTGGGTAACAGTAATGAATACATGTCATGGCTTCTAGAAAGTGCTTTGACATCCATTCTCCTAGGTGAGTGTGAATTGTATTTATAAATTTACATGTAATCCTACAGAGATTTCTAGAGAAGTAAATGGGATACTGTTGTTACAAGTATATTTCTCTTATTACCTACTAGAGTATAAGATCACATTGCTCTTTGCTTTTTTTTAAATTTTTTAATTCCACTAATATAGAAACTTTATTACAATCTCTGAACGAACAACTCTGTCCTCTGCATGTTGAAAACGTTTTAAGGATTTACTTAAATTTTAATGTCAACATCAACTGATTTTTAACTTAAAAAAATAAACCCTTGGAGGATCCTTTTAAGATAAAATTATTAATAATATTGGAAAATATTAGATGATGAAAATTTTTATATGTTTTAAATCATTTTAGCTTACTCCTTTTACTATCAGGGCTAAGCCAAGATCCCTGCATAAAATAGAGAAAATGATAAAAAAGAAACAGAGAGGGCTTTACCGAGAAAAGAGTCCAAGAGTCTCTCTTTGTAAAGAGCGTGATGTGGTTTTTACGTGGCCTCCATATTAGAAGACAAGTTGATATGGCAATTATGAGAAGTGAAACACTAGGCACCCAGTGATTTAGAAAATTCGTGTTAAGATACAAATGTCCTGAACTCTCCTAAATTACTCCAACTCAACCTCACTGCATCACACATGGATTGATGAAAGGCTCTTTCCTAACTATAGAATATGACTATAAAATATTTCTAACAAACTTTAAGTGCCAATGCCTGCCTCATATCAAAATTGGATGTTAGAAATACCATGACCACTTTTTTCTTAAAACATTCATTCACACACCAACGCTTTATATGATTTCTTAAATGGATTTTATAGTGAAAATCTACACCTAAGGAATTTAAGGAAGTGTAATTGATCGAGCTATAGCTAGGCTTACTAAGTTTTATGTATTTTGGCTGGCTGAAATATATACTGACATGATTTTAATTATATTTCAGTCTATGAGCTTTCTGTGGATTATAGTGGCTCACATAAATCAACTCATTTGTTTAGAAATGGAAGAGTGATAATTCTTACTTTTGCGTAACTTAAAATTTCTTATTTATTTTCTATAATTGCTTTTAATGCTGTCTCCATCTCAGGGTCTTAAAATGTAGTTCTTTGATAGTGTGGTTCAACTACCAATTCTGGATTATTATATTTGCATATTAGCTTTGAGCATAGAACCTGATGCAACACATTCCAGACATATTTGTATCATTGAATGAATAAATAATGAAAATTATTTCTATTTTCTAAAAAAACTGAAAACCTAACCTCAGTGTTTTAAAGTCTTGGCACTTAATAACAGAGCAAAATGTTGCATTTTATAAAGTTAAAAAGACATGTCATAAATGTGAGACAAAATAAATTTAAAGAGTACCACATAAAGAGACATACAAATCCATTGTAACAAAATATTAGTGTAATATCGGGATAGAGAAACACTATGCATTTCATCTATACTAGGAGATCAGTTAATGAGCAATATTTCCATTAGCCCATGACAAATGAGCCCCTAATCTAAGATTAGAATTCTAATTTTCAGTGAGTTTTTGGGTCTTGCTGAGTATAACTATTCATATTACCTCTACTAACCCATTAGGCTGTGCAATAGCTAATTTTCTGTGTCACCTTAACTAGGCTATGGTGCCCAATTGTTTGGTCAAATACCAGCATAGGTGTTACTGTGAATTTATTTTTTAGATGAGGTTAACATTTAAATCAGTAAACATTAAGTAATGCAGACTGGTCTCCCTAATGTGGGTGGACCTCATGCAATAATTTGAAAACTGTAAGAGCAAAGACTGAAGTTTCTGGAAGAAGATGAAATTCTCCTCAAGACTGCAACATACAAATCCTGCCTGCATTTCTTAGTTTTCAACCTGTCCATCCCATTTTGTGGATTTTGGACTGAAGATTACAACATCTACTCTTACCTAAATTTTCAACCTGCAGGCTTGCCTTACAAAATTCAGACTTGCTAATCACCAACAATCACCAATGATCACATATTTCTTTAAAAAAAAATTTCTCTCTCTCTCAAATATATATGTGTATCTCTCTCTCTCTGTCTCTGTCTCTCTCTCTCTCTCTGTCTCTCTCTCTCTCTCTCCACACACACACCCCTACACATACATAAAGTATGCATATAATGGATCTCTCTCTCTCTCTTCTTATATATATACTATTACATTTGTAATGTTAAAACACTAAGCCTTTGTTTTAAAGAGTATCTTCAAACATTAATAAATTTCCACAGACACATACTCTTGCTTTACAGATGCTATCTTTATAGCAGCATCATGTCACCTGATGTATGTCATATCCTTATAATTTCAAGCCTATGAACATTCGAAACATATTTCGCATGCTGATTCCAATTAAGTCAAATCTTTGGACACTTTCACTTTATTTCCTTTTCCATTGTTTTTTTTTTCTTACATTTTTTTTTGTGTTATTCAAGCACCTAAATTTTTGATGCTATTGACTTCTGACATATTTTATCAAAGAAGTCAGTACTGTGTACTTCTTAACTGAGTATGGCTCTTCCATCCTTGCTCATAAGTGAATCATTTTGCATCTGGCTACATAAGGTAAATTACCCATCCAAAAAAAGGCCATCCCTGTATTACTGACAGATCATAATCAAATTAAATAAAAAGCAGTAATGTTATGAAAGCCATCAGATTTTAAATTCTGTAAATTGAATATTAAAAAACCCAAAATGATATCACATGTGAATAAGATGTCACATGATGATTGTATTTGAACTAACTTCTAAAAGTAATGTGTGTTTTCTTGTTTAAATTTTTCTTAGATAATATATTTATTCAAGAAATAGTTATTGAATACCTATAAGTGTCATAGTCTATTAGCTATTCAAATATATATTACATCTATTTTTCACTTTTTACTATTATATTATTTTGAGTGTCCCAAGACTCTTCAGTTTCCTGAAATTGCTCCTGCCTACAAACCTGGGTTTGAACAACTCCACTATCCAACCTATCAGCCAAGACAAACATATCTAAATTTAACTTCTTCCTTTTCCAATTTTAATTTTTCTTCCTAATTAAATTAATTATGAACTGATGCATACCAGCAAAGCAATCAGAAAATTTCCTTAGCACTAAGATTATCATATTTGATATTAAATATATTGCATTCATCCAAATCTCATTTTTCTGTTTCCTTCACCTTATAAGGACAGAATGAAAGTTATTTGTTTATTGCATCATTCAGAAAATTTGTGCTGTGAGAAAAAAAAATCTGAGTTTATAAAATCTTAGATACAACAGTATGTCAAACTCTCTTTCTATGGAGGATTAGAAAGTTAACATTGCAAATAGAATTACCTGATCCTTCTCCTGGGGTTGAGTCTAACTTCTTGTGGAACACACAAGATGCCAAGAACTCAAGGACTGGTTATGACCTTTGATGTCTATATTCACCCATGATGGCATCTACTGAAACATTCTGGTTATTTTTGTATTTGCCCCCAGATATACGCAAGTAACTTGTTGTAATTCCCCAAATTCTGCTCAAAATCAACTACTTCTAGGCCTCTCTGAGGTTCTCAGGTTTCATCTTTCTAGATTCGCTGAAGCACGTGGTACTCTATAGCATTGCCTAAGACCCTTTAGCATTTTTGTCCCACTAATCGAAGTGCACTGGCAATACACCATTCCTTTGCTCAGGATAGTTCATCCACAGACACAACACTCTCTGTCCTATCTGGGGGCTTGATGTCACTTAACACTCTTCTTAGGAGAGGAGCAATGGTTTCTTTGCACTCTCAGATCTCCACACCTAACTCTCCATCTATTCATCCATCATATATCTATTCAATCTATATCTATATCTATATCATTTATATCTATCTATCTATATCTATATCATCTATATATATCTATATCTATCTCTCCTAGAGTTTCTTCAAGTAGCCAGAACTACTTGTTTCTCTTCATACTTCTAATCTGCAACACAAAAGAGTTATCATGTAATCTGAGAGTTTGCTGGTGTAATCTAAATTTTTATGTTTTCTTCCCATGCTAAAGTCTTCCTCAGAAATTTTCCTATTCTCTCAGGGCTTAAACTTTCCAACTCCAAACTATAAAAGTTATCTTTGTTATGTGATCAGTTGAATTACCCCTTTCCTGTGGAATAAATGAAGGAGGCTCTAGCTATTGAATATAGAGGAAAATCAAGAGTAGCAGGAAATTAAGTCGAGGTAGAATTGTTTATTATTTCAAAAATAGAATCTAACCCAAATACAAATTATATTTCTATTATTTCACTAAAAATTCTAAAATTTAATTTGATGAACCATCAGAAATATAATTAAAGGCTAAACCTCACAAGTAGCTATCTAATTTAATGTTTATGTTTACATCTAAAATCACTACTTTTGTTGGATTTTTAAAATATTTTTGGATTTTGAAAATGCTTGATTTTGGATCAAGGAAACTTCCATGGCATTATTAAATCACATTATTACTTTGTAGCCATATAAAAATTCTTTATTATGTCTAAAATCAAACATTTTTAAAAATCTGAAACTTTTCAGTTTTGGAAACTGATTAAATTTGTTCTCAAGTTTTAGATAAGTTAGATTTCTTCTTTCCTTCCTTCCTTTCTTCTTTCCTCTCCCCTCCCTCCCTCCCTTTCTTTCTTTTTGCTTCTACTTATTTTGATTTTTAAAAATTTGGTTTCTCAAAAGTGAACAAAGGAGAATTAGGAGACGGCACATAGTAACATTATCACCTAATTTATATGATTGTTATAGTTAATTCAAACATTGACTGTAGGAAAAAATATTCAAAATAGAAATATAATAATGATACAAGTTATAATATAATTCATCATGATTTTCTATTGTGCACTAAATGTGTCCTTTAATTCCTGGGCTTTCTCATGAAGAAAGCATTTGCAATGCTTATTTAAAAGCTGTAAAAACATAAACTCCTCCTCTCACTGAAAAATTATCATATGTTGTCTAATGTAATCTGACCTTTATATGAAAGTAAACTAGGACCATGTAAAATAAAGAATTACTTCAGTGAGAGTACTCCAGACATCTGTTGTGTTAATGTATGAGTGGTGATATAAATTCTCTCACCTTGAGGATTTATCAAATAATTATATCTGGGATCTCTACAGACATAATATAGCCAAACAATAGAAATAAGAAGGGAAATATTACCTAAGAGAGAAAGCATTGTCATCTGATTCATAAATTTTAAAAACATCACTTTTCTTTTGTTCATTAAGTACTCTCAAGAAAATTGCTTTTTATGTAAACACAAGATTCTGCAAATGAAAATGAAATGGACATATTCTCAGAATTATGTTCATTTCAATATATGAAGATTCCTCCTAAGCTTTCCAAATTTCCTATTTTTATAAATCCTTTGTCTTTATACATTATTAATTATATTAACTACATATATGTATAACTATTACTAATGAGAAATAGAAGTTTTATTGAAAAATCAACAGTTTATCCCATTAATGGATGGAACTGATATTGCCCTGAGCATTTAAAAGTGTTTGTAAAAAAGATAAAATTTTATATAATGTAAGACTACTGGTATAGGCATTTAAATGGTATTTGATGCAGTTTTATAGAGAAATATTTGTCTCAGTCAAAAAAAAAAAAGCTTTGAATGTCACATTTACATGTATCCTTGAAAATCTATATTGGCAAACAAAGCATGAGAACCAATATTTACACTGAAAAGTCTGTCTGCTCCACAAATATTTTAACAAAAATGTATGGTTATATCAGGAAGTGGAAAAATTTGTATCACAATTTAGATGAAAAGTTCACATAAAAATTATTTCTTAGAGCATAAACCAAACACTTTTTTCTGTGCCTTCTCGTTTCCTCCACATTCTTCCAAGGTTCTAATAATACCCCAGAGAATTTTACTAATGTCAGACTTAATGCCCATGCACTAAAATAGTTTCTATTGATCACTATTTTGTAGTGACTGCTTGTCCAGAAGCATTCGACAGTGAAATAGTCTCAAAGTTGTATCATCTTATGCTTTTTCTATGAGAGGCACTTGGACAGTAGCAGATTTTTATTTTTAAATGGGTTCTATTTGTACCTGCCTTAGATAATTTTGCTTTTCATTATTTACATATTACCATTTCAAAACCTAGACCATAAAAAATTATCTCAGTCTGGGAACTTCCAAGTGTTTTAGCTTCTACATATTTATCTTTATACATTTTATTTTAGCCATCAGCTTTTTATTAAAACTAAATTCACCATTTTAAGCAATGTACTTCACATTTACAAATAATTTGACGTAGAATAACATTATAAAATAATGCAACATTTAAAAGGAGGAAATTTGGAATCAAACAAATCCAGTTTGGTCCAGTTATGTAGCTTCTCTGAGACCCATTTTCTTGTATTTTACACATCTGCACAGGAGATCATCTGCCTCATAGAATTACTGTGAGGATTAAATTACATAGTGAAGGCAAAGCACTTAGAGTACTTTCATGTAGAAAGTTAAAATAAACTAACTATTCTTATCATTTACTATAAATAGCAATAGATAAAAAATGTAAGGGAAATGGCTCCAAAAACACCTTTGGCTTTCTACTTATTTTAGATCTAAAAATATCACCTGAACAATGAAGCTCAACTGTAGACACATTTAAACTCATGGCGTAAAAAAAATAACTTTTGTTTTCTGACAGGTTGCAAAATAGAACATTTATTTCGAATGTTCCTTAATGAGTTTTCATTTTGGAGTACTTGAAAAAGAATATCTTTAAAATATTTTGGTTAGTGTAGCTCCAAACAATATGAACACATCAACGTGATCTCTCTAGAAGTCATGAGGTTAATGTTTTGTTTTGTTTCGTTTCGCTTTTAAGCTAAACCAATTCAGTGTCTTAAGGGCAGAGGTTTATAACTACATGTCCAGAGAGATGTTGAGTGGTTTTTGTCAACTTATACCACCATAACATGGGTGCCCTGGGGGACTGAGTTATTTGTTCACAGGTGTTCACTCCCTCTCACTTGGCCATGCTTTCCTGATGATAATAGATTAAGTCCCCACCTAGTTAAGAGGAAATTCTATGCAGTTATTTCTTTTGTATTCCAACCTGATTTCCTAACACGTTATGTGAAGAATTTGCTTGTCAAATAAAATGACTAATTATACACATAAACAGCTTCTATTCTTGAGCACTATTGAGCTGTTAATATGGAGAGTTAATTGTCAAGTTTGGGAATTTTCCTTAATAATATTCATTTATATTTATGATAAGGTAAACACTATGTCACTTTTGTTCTATATTAAAGAGATTCTTCTTTCTCCTTTTCTCTTCCTTTCTTTCTTCCTTCCTTTATTTTTTCTTTTCTTCTTTTCTTCTTACTTTCCTTCCCTTTTGCTTTTATTTTATTATTTTAATCAATTACTCTACTGTTTCTTAGAAAACTAATACAAAAAAGGTATTTTAACCATTTCTTTGTCCCCTATAATAGTAGGTGGCCATAATACCACATTTCATATCAGTGACTGCTTGCTAGTTTTGAGAATATTTACTAAAATGTCACAGAAGCAAAGATAAACTACTTCTAAGTCATAGGAGAAAAAATATTTTTTCTATTTAGTGAAGTTCAATTTACTTTTCTAAATCCTTCTTATAGATTATTTATAACTCTCTACTTCTATGATGTTACTTAACCTTCCCAAAAAGGCTCACACCCATTTGAGGCATAATTAATACTCACTTGGTACCATAAACTGAACCTCAACAGCCCACCCTTCTTGCCCCTTTCTGAAAGCTGAAGTGATACATATGCCAGGGATTTTCCAGAGCTTTCTTAAATCTGCAGATTGCTTCCTTGAGAAAATTTACAACCAGGAGATATCTTGTCTTGCTTTTACCTTCTCCCAGAGAAAACAGATAGCAACTCAAGAAACTGAATTGAGACTAGCTAAATATGTTCCCAGGCTAATCATAAATTCTAAGGATCTGGAGAAATTAAGCCTGTTTTGCAAATCATTGTGTTTATCTTTCCCAATATACCATCACGTGTTTCTAATAACAATATAACTTGTCTCCAAATGGGGAGGCTCTCTGGGTCTGAATGGTGTAAATATACGTGGTGTTATTAGGAAGTTAATTACATTTAAAACAGCTAATAATTTTTCCTTATGTGCAAAACATGGAAATTCTTATTTTGCCTTTTATAAGTCCAGAACAAATTAAGCTCATTCCAATTGCCCTTTTACGTTTTTAATTATATATATTTTTGCTTTTGGGGTAGAAGAATTATGCAGATAAATACCTTGTGTAACAAAATGTTAATTTTGTTGTTGCTATAAGCTAGATAATTTTGGTCATGAAAAGAGCAAGTAAACTAGATTTGGCAGAAATTAGAGTAGTCCCGATTCAGCAGTAACCTTACACAAAACCTAAATTCTGTTGTAATCAAATCAGACAAACTAGATTTAGGCATAATTAGATCAGCATAATTAAATTCTCCCTCTCTTAGGGAACATCAAGATGCACATATGTAGGATTCATTATTTTTTTTTCCTTTGTCCCCAGTAGTAGCAACGAAACTATACTTGAGAAAAATTCAGATGGGTCTGTCACTTAACAAGAGGGGTTTTTATAATTCATATTTCTCAAAATTAACTTTGCCAAAAATATTAATTGTACATTTTAGAAAAACAAAATTTCCTGTTTTATTCCATTTTATAGTTTACCCATGGTTTTAAAGAATAAAGTTATTAAAAAAAAAAAAACCTAACAATCAGGAATTAAGAAAAGTATAAATGCATTCTCTTTTTTCATATGCTGGATGTCAATTCAAACCAAAGAGCAGGGTTTTGATAAGTTATAAGAGGTCTTATCTAAGGAGAACACAAAGGGAAGGCCTAGGGGATGGGGAGGAGAATGCTTTTCACAAGGGCAGTTGGTGAAGTTATGCCAGAAAGTTACATGTGTTTATGAATCTGAGGGCTATTATATAGGTCAGTGGTCCCTAACTTTTTGGCACCAGAGACTGAGAGTCCTATGAAAATCTAATGCCTGATGATTTGAGGTGGACCTAGGTAATGATGCTAGCACTGAGGAGTGGCTGCAAATATAGGTGAAGCTTTGCTTGCTCACTTGCCACTGACCTCCTGGTGGGTTGCCCAGTTCCTGACAGGCCACAAACCAGTTCCTGTTAGGGACCCTGATACAACATGTGCTTGGATAAGGAGGCTAATGTTAGTTCAAGGCCCATCCAGGCTGCTAAGGCAATGTATGCCAAGGTGGCAGTACCACGGAGTACTTAGCTAAATTCTCATAATCATTCATTTTTAAAGTGATTATTCATATACTTGGATTAATATCTACCATGTTTATAACTTTTTTCTAAACTTGTACTTGTTCTATTTTTTTTTTTTAAAACTTCCTCTCATTTTACCTTATGGTTGAGTGAACTCAAGGTCAGCCAGAGCCAAACTATGACTTCCAGGTTCTGATGAGGAGCTTAGATTTGACTCTGAAATAAAGAACCTCAGCAAAAAAAAAAAAAAAAAAAAAAAAAAGGTTTCATATGCTACATTGAAGTAATCTGATTGCATTTTAAAAAGGAAAGTATCCATCGGAGGTCTTTTGTGACGTAGGAGTTGTTTCTCTTAATGGCCTGGAAAGAGAGAAATTTGCAATGAAATGGGTTGATCTGTGACTAAGTGTATGTCAGGAAACTCCTCAGCTGGTGTTTTGTGGAGAAGTACAAAAAGTAATTAGTGATATGACTCGAGAAAAAAGTAAGACTCTGTATGTGTGTGTGTGTATGCACACATGTTAAAACAGGAGCTACTAAGGCATATTTTGGGGAATTATTTGGTATAAAGTATTGATAATAAAATGTAATGTAGTCTGTGAGAAGGTGAGGGGATTTGAGATCGGAAGCACAGAAAACAGCAAAAAGAGGTATGGGTACAAGTGAATAAATTTTCACATATGTTTATTCAAGGATGTATTTTATAAATTTTCACCAACTATTTAACAATATTCATTTGTGTCATAGTCTAAGTATAAACTTTAGAGTTGGGCAATCCAAATTTTATGAGAAATTTTGTGGTAGGTACTGAATCTGTTGCAAATTGTTAATTTCAGTTTTTAATCTTTCTCTTACACTATTCTCAATCCCGGCTCAATTTTTCAACTGCCCTACTTTCTTATGGCTGTAATAAGGCCTATGATCAGAAAAGTCCTCAGTCTCACAACTTATCCAAGTCTCTTGAATAATTACATTTGTTTAGAATGGGTTAGGGAATATCGCCCAAAATTAATCACTGTTATAAGGTTAACAGATTCTCATGAATTAACATACTACCCACCCAAAGTTTAGTAGACACCTCTTGAAATCGAGGTCTTATTAAAAATTATACAGATCTGATGGCAAGGGTTTCCAAATATATTGCAATTAGGAGGTTTAATTAAGGAGAATTTTTATCTTCCCTCAGTTGGTAAAATGATGATGTATTTCTAAACTTGATTTATATGTAGATTCAATAATTAAGTACACTCTGGAAAATCAGTGTTTCTAGAGCGATAATACTAAGTTAACTTTATTAAAGACATATAAATTAGAATAGTAATAAATCTATTAAAATTAATTTATAAAATGTTTAGATATGATTAGATACTTTACTAATGGACCTGAAAAAAAAAGAGATAAACTTTATAAAAATGGTCAATGATGCATCCGAGAGAAAACAAGAACAACAAAAAACAAGTATGATGTACAGGGATACAAAAGCTTTTTAGTGCTAATAAAAATTTTTAATTTTGTAATTAAATTTTATAGGATTGATGGGAAAGTGTAAAAATTTTTTTAAAACATAATTTTTTATTTGTCTGTAGTTGTATAATATATTTTAGATGTTTAGGCAGATATTTGAAATTCCTTGAACAGAAATGCATATGTATATTTTCTATTTATGTATCTTATCTAATTATATTTACAAGCATGCATGTAAATACATGTATTTGTGTTGTTTGCATGTATGTATACATACAATATGTGCATCCACATATAGTTACACATATATAACACAAATGTATAATGTATACATTGCAAATAAGTTTATATATTTAAAAACTAAATATGTATGTCACTGCGTTTCTTGTTAAAATTTAGTATGTGTGTATTTCAATCTATCGAAGAATTTCCTACAGTGCACTCTATGCAAAAACATAATGGTAGAGAATGCAATTACTTAATTTTGAGAACATCTAAAACACTAACATTTTTTTTTTCCAACAAAAGTAGAAGAGGTATTAAGGAAACGCAGCAATTTTCTTAAGGAAGTGTTGGAAATTAAGACCCTTGGGATAGAAAAACTGTCAATTACTTGTTGATCCTATTAGTCTTTGGCTTTGGGCAATTCTAGGGAACTTTTCTCCATTGCTATTAATATTTTATTGCAATTGTCCTTAAAGTTTGTTCCTATGTATGATCATGTGTATATGTGCCATCAACATTTATAATAAAGACTAGAAAATTCATAATACTCCAATGCAAAACACAATGTTTATCTCAGATAAAAATTTTTAGTTATACCTTATACATCTTTGTGAATTATGAAAAAAACACAATTAGTTCTCTTTCTCCTCAATTTCCTCCCAACAACAGGACAAAATCTAAGAATTTTTTCCAGTTGTTTTATAAGCACCATGGGGTAATTTATGTCCTTTCAGTTTTAATCCTCTTAAAATATAACAGCCAGATTTTAATTTTTTTTAATTTTAATACTTAATTTTATATAATATTCAATAAATTATATATATGTGTCATTATACATGTATCACTTTATATATATATATATATATAGTTTATGTAAGTCTATATTTCAAAATTTTAATTCTTAAAAATTGCTTTATGTTGGGGATAGGAAGGGTTATTTAATCAGAATAACCATAGAAATGATCTATACTATGGTGATTGTGAAGGTGGTTAAAGAACTGTATATATCAGTTGAAACTCATCAATTTGTAAATTAATAATTGGTGAATATTTTTATTTCAATTATATCTTAGTTTGATTTACAATATAGTTATTTCATTAACAAGAGGAATGTTCCATTATCTATTTTATCACTGATAATATTTATTTTGACAAATTCATAAAAATTGTTAATAAGTACATAATTAAAAAGCTTATAATAAATTCAAAATGTATATTATAATAAAATTAGGCAGGTTGTTTTAATTCTCAAAATTAATTATGCCTGCTTATTTTGAACAAGTGAAGAAATAGATATTTCTGCTGGAAATGCAGATTCTTACCATAATTTTAGTCATCCAGTGAATAGTCATCAAATTACAAAGAAGACCTATATGTCAAGTAATTTTATGTTTAAGAAACTTCAATAAATTATTGCATATCCAATAAAAATGCATAGAAGAGTGTCCATCAGAATATTTTTATATCATATAGATCTCAATAAGAATGAATAAGAACTCTATAACATCAAATAAAATATGCCCACAAAATATTTAAAGTAAATTTAGATTCTATCACAAATATAATAACATCATGTGATTGATATAATAAATTATCACAAGTTAGGTGGCTTAAAACAATAGAAATCTATTCTGTAGAATTCTAGAGGCCAGAAATACAAAGCATTAGTATCTCTGTGGCAAAAATCAAAGTGAAATATATGTTTCCTCCAGATGCTGCATTTCTCATTGCTTCAAGCTTCTGGTGGGTGTTGGCATTCCTTAGCTTGTTGCTGTGTCATTATAATCTCAAAAAACAGCATCTTCAAATTCCCTCTCCTCATCTTCCTATTGCCTTCTTTTCTCCAATTGTCCAATCTCCCTTTGCCTGTCTTATAAAGATACATGTAAATGCACTTAGGGCCTCCCTGGATGCTCCAGCCTAATTTCCTATCTGAAGATTCTTTATTTAATCGCATCTACAACGAGACATTTTTCCAAAGAAGATGGCATTTACATATTCTAGATATTGGGGCTTGATATCTCTGGAGGACTTTTACTAGTCTACTACAAGCAATATGAGATCTTTATAGGTAAAACACATACAAATACACACAAAAGACACACCAAAACTGTTAAGATATTTATCAATAGAGAGATCAAATACCAACACTGAGAAACCTGTGTTAATAAGTTTTATTATCAGTATAAAAACACTATCTTGAATATGATACTGTTGTGTATAAAATACATATTTTTCCACTAATAATAGAGAAACCATGGATTAAAGGTTAGTTTTAACTAAAAGTCACTAGTTTCTGATAAAGCCTGTTAGGAGGCTACTACAGTAATCAAGATAAATTGAGAGGCATATGCAATATGGTTGAAACAAGTGAGTATGAAGGAAAGGAGATTGATTCTAAATATATCAACAAAACTCGATGGCTGGTTGAACTTGAGTATAGATAGGTAAAAGGTAAAGTTGAAATAACAGAGTTTAAAAAAGCCAAATATAAATAAAATGATAAAAAATAAAAGGTCTGCTCTAAAAATGCCTTAGGCGTAGCAGAGGTAGAAAAAAATTAATTTTGCTATGTTTTCTATTCCAAAATATACTTAATGAGAGCTACTTGCCTTATCTCTGCACTACAGTTTATAAAAATTGAAGAAAAAATTAAAGACCAAAGAAGAGACAGTTTTGAATTTATTTTACTTTCCCCTTAGAACATGTTACTTCCATGTATGAGTTCCCTCAGGGAAAACCACTTTTTAATATCTCACTCTAATCTCATAATGACTTATTTGTTTTTTAAATAGGAATGCTTGGTAAAAGGTTAAAAGAATTCCCTTCATCATACAAGCTGACTTTTAAAATGTTCTTGTAATAAAGAGCAGGTTATTTGCCTTCCTAGGAAATGTTTACCCTTCATATGCTACAGATATTGGAATTATCCATTTGGAGTCAAAATGTCTAGACAGAAAATCTTGTTCTACACATTTTTCTGGAGACTTTCAGTTCAGGGAAAGATACTTAATCCCTCTTCGGTTCAATCTTCAACTGAAAAATAGGTATAAACACAGAGAACAATAGATAAAAATAGTAAAGAAAGAGAGCATTTCTGGTCTCTTCAGGTTATTCACCTGCTGATATGTCTATGTAGGTAGATAGATGATAGATGATGCATAGATACATAGATGATAGAAAGATGGATATAAATATTAGATATAAGTTCTGTCTGTCTATATGAATGTGGTTTTTACAAAATGATGGGCCTATAGCTATTGTAATTTAGATTTTGGTATGTACACTTATTCAGTGAGTTGGTTAAATGGTTGTAGGTAAGATTATTTACTCAGGCAATTACTATAAGACATTGTATAATTTCCTACCACTCTTCTGTAGAGAGAATGACATCAAACAAGCCAAAATGTATATAAACAAAGACTACATTGAAAACAACAGATACAAGGATCAGAGAGAGAATCTAGTAAAATTTCAAACAGTCAGTGTCTTTAATATTCTTGCCTATTTTATGTTTCATTCTTTAAGTGTTTAATCTTGCTATCATCATTCCAACATACATAATAAACAAATTCTTGCTAAATGTAAAATAGTTCAGGTTTTTATTCCCTGTAAGGGTATTTACAGTTTAATAGATTATTGTAAAATATTAATAGAACGTCACGATTCTAATAATGGTATTTTAAACAACATGACAGGTGCAGAGGTATTTTAGTGTAAAAGAGAAAGCTTGCTTACACTTTTCAATTAAGTGATCTGTCAACTGCAATAAACTTAAAACAATTCATGGATAACAAGCAAAAACTATTTTGTTCTGTGACAAAATTTCAGAAACCACAACAAATTTCCTGAAGTGATATCCTTTGTGGCCAATAATAGAAGTCCCATCACTATTCTATGAGCTGGAGTTTTTTTCATAGTACATGCCATAATTTTATCAAGCATGACAAATGAACATTTTCTTTGACTTTTTTCTTACATTAAAAAAAAGAGAGACATAATTAGTTATTATAGATACGTACTTCAAGATTACACCTTCCTCTTTAGCCTGTTGCTTCTATCTCAGGTTTTCATCATGTTTTACCTAGGCCACCTATTACAGGCTTATCAAGTTAAATTAAAAAATGTAAATATTTTGCCTTTTAAAAATTATAGTATCAAGTTTTATATTGTGCACTTGTACCCAGTGGCTTATCTCTTGACTGCCACTTTCAAAGTTAATTTGAAGTGTATATTTGATCGTGCTTTCCCAATGCTAGTACACGTCAATCTCTCTTTATATAGGAGAGATGGGATTTCTTTGTACAGCATCAAAGGCTTTCTAAGGAGAACTAAATTAATCTTCCAAGAGAAGCACTTACCACTTCTACACCTTCTATGTCACATCAACTAACATAACATTCCTCCATGTCTTTTTCCTCACATATTTCATGTCGTCTGTCTGGTTTACTTCCCCTCTTTTACCACTTAGGAAATTTATACTCACTCTTAAAGTTAAATATTACCACCACTATAAAGTCTCCCTAAATTCTCTGGGTTCCCATGGCAATATTGAGTATGTATTTTGGCAAATATTCTTATGAACACTTTATCTTTATTAAGGATCTAGATTCTCTTATTTGGATACTATGAGTAGCATCACAACACATTGATTCATGCAGCCCAAAGTAGTATAATAGGTTTCAGAGACATATATATATACATATATATACACACATATCTATATCTATATATCTATCTATAGGTAAGATTAAAAATATAGCTATATTTTTTTTAAAATCTCTATATATAATCTCAAACAGAGCAAACAGTCCCTTTTAGAAAAGAAAGTGACTATATGGTACAGTGCTCCTCCAAAAGATTAAAAACACATCTTTGTTTCCTTATATGTATCTGTGATTCTTTTTTGGTGGGTTCAGATGTTATTGTTTTCTTCCTCTTATGAAGGTAGCCTATTCTCAGTAATTTTGTTAATCACTGACTAATTACAGTTATACAGTCTGTCACTGATAGTGCTCCATGTGACACATTGATCTTTCCTGTGCAGGAGAACCACTTCGACCAACTTTTTAGCCACAATTTGTTGGTACTGCTGCTCTCTGTCCTAAACTATGGCCACTAAGCATTTGAGGTTTCTGTGTTAGAGAAATAGCTGTTCTTTGTGCTTCTTTATTGATGAATTAATGAGAATTCTTTTTTCATTGGCTATCATTCATTACTGAAGCACTAACAATGTAAAGCAGAAGTGGGAAATATCTGAGAGAGTCATGTCTCATATCTGTGAAATCGAATAGCGTTGCTTAGTTTTAATAGATGAGTTATAAAACCCAGAATTTAGAGATAGGATATTTACACTTTAGAATTCTTTTTAAAAAAATATTAACATGTAATACAAAAAATGAGGAACAACTATTACTCACTATCTAGGTAAAAAAATAATCCATAACGCATAATTGAAACCACTGTTTGCTTTATACCATACTCTCAAATTGCTTCCTCTTTCTCTCCAATGCATGTAAGCAATCATGTTTAATTTAGGGTTTATTTCCAGCCATCATTATTTCATTGTATGTAAATGTCCTTAAATAATGTATGGTACAGTATTGCATGTTATATTTGTTTTAAATTGTCTTATCATGTAAGTAAATTTCTGCAATATGTTTTGTTTGTTCAAATGTGTGTTCATGGGTTTCAATTGTATGATCTGTATAGTTCCTTTTTCAATACTCTATAATAATTTACTGTATGAATATAGTGCAATTCTAAATTTTAGATTATTCTTTGCTATTATAAACATCATTGTGAAGTAATTCAGTCGGTATCTCTTAAGGTATTTGTAAAAATTTTTTCTAAAATATATACACAGAAGTTGAATTAGTGTGTATAGGTTATGCAAGTTCCAACCTTAATAAACACTGTAAAACTCCCCATTCATACAAGCTTGGTATAAGATAGCATGTTGCTACTGATATAAAAATTGTGAGGGAGTCTCAAGGGAAACTCTGAGCCCTAATTAGTTCATTTAGCAAGTTCATTTGATGTAAGAACAATACAGAAAACTCAATCATGGTTCTATATGCTAGCAATGAATTATTTGAAAGTGAAATAGATGTAGGTATAGATATATAGAGGTAAGTATATAACAAAAACATATATGTTGAATGAAATACTTAAGTATGAACCAAGCAAAACAAATACATTATATATATGAAAAAAGTATTAAAAATTATCTTAAATAAATGGTGAGATGTACTATATTCATAAATTGGGAAGCTTGGTATTATTAAGATAAAATTCTCCACAAATTAATTATTGATTTAAAATTATTTCAATCAAAATCCTAGCAGAATTTTTTGCAAAAATATAAAAGAATGTCCCAGAGTACAATAATGAATATTTTTTGCTCTATTGAAGACACTGTCAAGAAAGTAAAAAGGTAAACTATGTAGCTTATTCACAGAAAACTGCATATCTGACAAAGGACATGTATAGACCATGTGAAGAACACTCAAAGTCAAAAAAAAGAAAACATACAACCCAATTTTTAAAGTAAGCAAAGTACTTGAGTATATACTGCACCAAAGATAGATAGCTGGCAAATAAGAACATTTTAAAATGTTCGATGATGATTACTATTAAAGAAATTCAAATTAAGACCATGAGACACCCTTATGTACCAATTATAATGGGTTAAATTAAAAATAATAATAAAATTGACAATATCAAATCTTCACAAAGATCTGAAATAACTAGATCTCTCCTATATTTTAGCAAGAATGAAAAATGGTATAGCCATTCTGAAAAATAGTTTGTCAGTTTATTGTAAAGTTAAGCATATACTTAACATATAACCCAGCAATCTCTTCCTAAGTATTTTCTCTAGAGAAATTAAATTTTCTCTAGAGAGGCCACATCAAGAATAGAAGGAGAGAGAGATACGCGAAATGGACTGGTCTAACACCCATGTATGGTGGTTAAGCATCAGGAGGAATGAATATCTTAGCTGTGGAGATGCCCCAAAGAGAGCCAGAGGCCCAGACCCACACTAGTTCCCCAGCCCAGGGTTCCAGTGCGGGAAGAGGAGTCCCGCAAAATCTGGTTGTTAAAATCATCAGGGATTCTGATCATCTGAATGAGACAGAAGGCTGCTGGAAACCCAGTCATCTTCTTGAGTCCATGCACTCTCTCACAAGTGCTCACCTTGGCCTCCAGCAGAGGGACAATGACTCAGGAGGCACCAGAGGCACACAGGGAAGGATTGGGTTACGTGGCTTAAGGGTGAGGGCCGGAGGGACAGCACCATTATTCCTGTGTTGAGCTCTCTTCCTATATAGCCTACTGGAGGGCATCATCTTGACTGTGTGAAGCCCTCCCCCACATGGCAAATCTGAATTTGCATTGGCCTAGTGAGCATTATTTGCTCCACTCTCATGACTCCCTGTTATTCCACCTCACCCAACTCACCCTAGGCTGTTTCAGCTGCTGAAACATAAGGACATCCAGTAGGTAGCCTCAGGCCTTTGGGTGCTCTGGGCCTTTAGCTGAGCTGTCCCAGGCCTGGTACTCATAGCAGCCAAACTTTGGTTCACAGTGTGGCTCATCCCACACACGTCCAGGTCTACCACAGGCAGCAACCAACCACCAATAGATTTGAAGCTCTTATCAGGTAGCCCCGGGTCAGTCACAGGCAGCAGATAACTTTGACCTGCATGGGAGCCCCTTCGAGGGGCCTCAGCATCAACACACTCAGAGGCTGCCTTCACACTGTAACAGAGCATCACCTGATTAGCTCCACAAGCAGCATATACAGAGGGTGTTCTCAACAGGCACACGAACCCACTGGGTAGAATTGCCTCCACGGGGTGAGCCGCCCGCCACACAGCAGCTCATAAGCTGTGGTCATGGCTGATCCTCACCGCCTATCAGCTTGAGAGTCAATCTCACCCATTGACATGATAGCAGCAATCAAGCCTCACATACAACCCATGCAAGGGATACTCTTAGAGTACCCAGCACAGGTGAGAATGAGCCGCTAAGCCACATAGGGTACCTACTACATAAGGCCACCCAACCAAGACTGGAGACAGAGCAGTTCTACCTAATCCATAGAAACAAACAACAGAGGCCAGTGGAATGATGAAATAACACAACAAAAAAGCATGTCCCAATGAAAGACAAGAGAAAACTTCAGAATAAAAAGGCAAGAAAGCTACTAGATACAGAGTTTAAAACACTGGGTATAAGGATGCTCAATGAACTTAGGGGAAAAGTAGATGATTTCAGTGAGAAATTCAACAATGAGATAGTAAACTTAAAAAAGGACATAGAAACCACAGAAAGACCCAGACAGCAATGAATAAAACAGTATTTGAAATGAAGACTACTTTAGAAGGAATCAACAGTGGAATAGGTGAAACAGAATTAAATCAGTGATTTAGAAGATAATGTAGCAGAAAACAATCAGAATAGCAACAATAACAACAACAATAAAAAATTAGAGTAGTTTAAGGAGCCTCAAGAGAACCAACATTTGCATCCTAAGGGTATCAAAAAGAGAAGACAGAGCAAGGGATTGAGAATTTATTTGAAGAAATGAATGACTGAAAGTTTTCCTAACCTAGCAAAGGAAATGGACATAAAAGTCCAGGAAACACAGAGAATCCCAAACAAGAAGAATCCAAAGAGGTTCACACCATGACTCATCGTTATTAAAATGTCAAAGGTTAAATACAAAAAGGAATCCTACAAGCAACAAGAGAAAGGCAGCTAATTACTTAAAGGGAGCTCCAATAAGACCTGTCTGATTTCTCAACAGAAACTTTGCAGTACAGAAGGGATTGACATAAAATATGTAAAGTGATGAAAAGACTATAACCAAGATTACTCTACCCAGCAAGGCTATCAATTAAAATTGAAGGTGAGATAAAGAGCTTCCCAGATAGGAAGAAGCTAAAGGAATTCATCACACCAAACCAGTATTACAGGAAATGTTAATGAGACTTCTTTATGAAGAAGGAGGGGAAAAAAAACCATAAATGTAAATAATAAATAGTAATAACTATATATTTATCAATAATGCTTTAAATGTAAATGTATTAAATGCTCCAATCAAAAAACATCGAGTAGCTGAATAGATAAAAAACCAAGACCCATACATATGTGTCTACAAGAGGCCAAATTCTGATTGAAAGAGACTTATAGACTAAAAGTAAAGGGATAAAAAAAGGCATTTCATGCAAATGAAAATGAAAAAAAAAAGCTGAATTAGCAATACTTATCTCAGACAAAATAGACTTTAAAACAAAGGCTATAACAAGAGACAAAGGAGGACATTATACAATCATAAAGGGGTTGCCCCAACAAGAGGACAGAGGCCTAGTTAACAGTTATGCACCCAACATAGGAGTACCTACATATATAAAGCAAATATTGAACAACATAAAGGGAGAGATTGACAGTAATACAGTCATAGTAGAGGACTTTAACACCCCATTGACACCAATGGACAGATCTTCCAGACAGAAAATCAATAAGGAAACAGTGACCTTAAATGTCACACTAGACCAGATGAATTTACTTAAATTTTTAGTGTTTCACCCCAAAGCGGCAGAATATATATTCTTTTCAACTACACATGAAACATTTTCCAAGATTGACCACATATGAGGCCACAAAACAAGTCTCAATAAATTTAAGAATATTATAAAAATATAAAACAAAGAAATGCCAAAATTTATAAAAGAATATATAAGAACTCTAAACAACAAAATTTTGTAATACATAAAGCAAAAATGATAGAAAAACAAAGAAATTAATAACTCCTTTAATATTTTGGGATAATGTAACACATCATCCAAGAAACTCATATCAAAAATACACGAGCATAGTATAAACAATTATAATAATAGAATTATGAAGCTGATTCTAACATTTTTTTCAAAGCAATGACTTAAGAATAATATCAGTGCAGGCAACCACTGGTATAAAAGTTGAGGTTTGGAGAGGTTTGAGTAACTGGTTTTATCCTACCAATAAATAATTTGAAAGGCTTAATATATATGTAATCCTCCCAAACAGTGATATAACAAATGAATGTTTATTGAATATATGTAACCAGACATTACAGTTTTTCCATCTTTTTGCATTTCCACTTGAATTTAATACTGATTAGATATTCATAACAAGTATATAATGTTTAATTATAACATTTCACAATAAAATATGATTTTTTTGCAATTAAATTTTTTCCTAGGTAAAGCACATAAAATTCACTCAGTTATGAAGTAAACCTCTATTTTTTTGTATTTAACTAATTACATTGGCTTTATTCACTCATTGACTATATGTTTCCTAAACTAAGCACATTACATATGTTTTCTTCATAGAATCTTATACCACCTCTTTCGATTGAGGATACTGAGGCTGAGATCATATAATTTAGACAAAGTCATGAGTTCGTTAGGTTGCTAAAGCAAGGTTTGAATTTAAGTTGTGTAACCCCAAGTCTTTTCCTTAAAATGATAACTATAATTCTTCCACATACCTTGACGTTTTCTATGAGAAATTACTTCATTACTGTAGGGTTACAATATACTTGAGAGCATATATATATATATATGAGAGACTGATACTTTAAAATCTCTACATCAAACCAGAAAATGTACCAAATGTTAAAATGAAATATTATTATATTCTTTCCATGTTACATTCCTAGGGATATTATGTCTAACGACGCTAGACAGTATTATAAATCATATTACAGAGATTAACTAAGGCTCACCAATCACTCAGTGTCTTAGAGCATTCATTTGACTGTGGATAAGATCTTTTGAGTAACAAGACTTACTGTGTTATTATATAGATATATGAAGCTCCATGTTACATTACAGAATAAGGCAGATGGCAGATGTTCCCAGTTATACATGATGATATTACCATGACAAAATCCACATCAGCACCACAACTCATCTAAAATTCCATTATCTCATTATTGATTAATTGTTTCAACTTTAAATTGACTAGAGATGAACTTGACTTATATGTCTACTTCGTCTATTTATTTCAGAATGTTCTACCTGTCAAAATGAAGAAATCTGATGATGTTCTTTTGACAAGAAGAATGTTTATATTTGTACATTTGCTCTTGATAACAACACACAAATAATAAAGTCTTATTCATCCTTGCAAAGACGCATTACACGTATAACAATTAAACATGTAATTATTTTTCACTAACTAAAAAAATGAGAATACTTTATACAGAGGTGTTTGTTGCCCTTATTCTATTTTCCTTTTATTTGCTTATTTTTTGTTCACCTAATAAACTATAAGGAGTAAAACCTACTGTGCCTTAAATATTGTAAGCATTTTGGAAATTCTTAAGGAAAAAAATTCTTATAATATTTGTATATTTTTTGTAACAATATTGATATGGCAAAGTAATGCTCATTTGACTTTTTAGTTTATCACTTGAAAGGATACAGCTAGCTATACATTCTTTTCTATGATCACAAAATTATAAGATTTACCTATAATAACATAGACATAAGTGCCCTGTATTGTATTGTATTGTGCACATATCTATTCATACATTTTTCAATATATTTTAGGTTATTTATTTTCTTAATGAATGATAGAATGCTAAGTGATTGAAGAAGTCTATTGGGCAGGCACTTATTTATAAGAAAATATCCTTTCTTTGAAGGATGTAGAAATATTCAAAAGTAATAAAAAAATTAATGTACTTTGAAAGACATATTAATCAGAGAGTTGAACATGACAAACTAAAATGTCTCAGCAAGGTGAATTACTCACTTAAAGTGTGATATTCAGAAAAGAATATAAAATATGTTCAAAAGAAGACATATGATCCAGTGTGACTAAAGAAGAGAATTTCACTTGGTAGGAGAGGGCGGGACACACAGATTTAGAAAGTAAAGAGTAACTTAGGTCTGTGGCTATGGAAACAAAAGTACATATTCAATTAGCATTTATGGGGTGCTCCCTTTGCCCAACATAGTTCTAATTTTTTAATGTTTTACCTTATTCAATCCTAAGAGCCATTCTAGGAATTTCATAACCCCATTTCATAGAGAAGGAAGTAGAGGCAAACACCGTTATTCATACTACTACCACTGCTATTAGCCTAGTCCACCAGTAGCAATATCACTACTACTATGAACACATCCACAATTCCACCATCTGATACTACCACTGTGACAACCACTAACACCCAACCAGCACCATCATCACTGTTACCAATCTAACCAAGCCATCATCAATTCCTCATTGTGCTACAACAATTTTATCCTAATTGGTCCTCCACTACTACTAACACACTCTTACAAGTCTATATTCTACACAGTAGCCAGAGAGTTAAAGTATAAACTTGACAAGCAAACTTCCTTATTTAAAAATCTAGCATCTTCTCATTTTATTTAAAAATGAATTCAAATTCTCATCATGCCCTATAATACCCTATACTATCTGTCTTTCTAAAGCATGTCCTGTAAACTTTTCTCCCTTTACTTTATCAAGTAATTTAGTTTTTTCTGCTTTTTCTCAAATACACAAGTCACATCTTACTCAGAAACTTTTTAATTGATGTTGTTTCTACCTATAAGAATTTCTCGGCAATTTTTTATGACTAATTTCCTCACCTTATTCAGAGGCCTGCTAAGATTTATTTTTGGCAAAACTCTTCTTCAAATACTAAAATGATTTCATTGTACCAGGACACATCACCCTTCTGCCCCTTAATCATTGACCTGCTTTAATTTTTTCCAGAGCATTTATAATTATGATTCAAACAATTAAGTTGTAAGTTACTACTGTGCAACAGAAAGTAGCCTAGACTTTGAAGCCATAACAATGAACAAATTAGAAGAAAATCTAAACAAAACAAAAGAAACAGGGTACGAATTCTACATTCAAGAAACATGTATTCTAGTCTCTAGAAAGAAGATAATAAAAAGAAAAAATGTGTAAAATTCATGTCATGTTAGAAATGAAATTATTACTTTTGTCTACTTGACTCATTACAATATAAGCTTCATGAAGGCATTTATATACAGTATTGCAATTTGCAATGGAAACATCAAGTTTTCTTGTACTTAATGGGTCACTGGAGCAAGATCACAGAACTGTCTGCATGACGTACAACTTGAGTTTGTTGGATTGACTTCCTTTGTTTGGGGTCCACTTGAAGGTGACAGAGACTTCTGAGTCCTCAGTAAATGGTCAAAGAAACTCATCTCAATGTAGTCTGTATTGTTTCCAATATCTAAAGAGGTTCATTAAGCACTGAACTTTAAAAAAAATTTAACTTTATTTTTTAAATAGAGGTATGATTGACATGCAAAAAAAAGCTATATATACTTAATGCACACATCTTGATGAGTTTGAAGATAGGTATACACCTATAAAAATGTCACCATATATAATGTCCTAAACTTATCCATCATCTCTAGACATTTTTTCTCTTCTTTTTCGATACAAGACAATTTAACATAAGATCTATCCTCAACAAATTTTTGACTATATAATACACTATTATATATATACAGTATAGTTATATGTACACAGTTAATGCACTATGTCACTATGTCACTATGTCTAAGTAGATTTCTAGAACTTATTCATCTTTCATAAATGAAACCATTTAAACTTTGTTCAACACTTCCCTGATTCTCCCTCATCCTAGCCCCTGATTGCCACCAGTCTACCTGTTTCTACAAGTTTGATAATAGATTCATGATATTTGTTCTTCTGTGTCTGGCTTATTTCCCTTAGCATACTGTCTTCCAATTTCAACCAATGTTTACCAAATAGCAGGAAAACTGTTCTTATTTTGTTAGTGATAGGGGATATACGAAACAATAAATTACCTTTCATTAGGAGAGGATATCCTAAAACATTCTAGAATCTGAACACCAAGAAATTTGACAGTGTAATGTATCTGTCATTTTCTGTCATACATAAATTTCACCAAAATATACAGTGTAACTGCTACTTCTCGCTCTCATTTTCTTATTAACAAAATGAAATCATAGTAATAGGTCATCATAGTATTTGAAAGATAAAATAACATTTTAGTCCTTGCAGACAAATTTGGCACATTACCTTAGAATCCATATTAGGTGGAAAAGATGTATCATAACATTTGTCATATGGGAGCAAATTATAGTTAGTATTTTGATTACTCGAATGCTTAAAAAGCAAAATTTCAGATTAATAACTATATATCAGGTGCCAGTTATATTTGTTCAAGTTAAACATACTCAAACACACTCACATAACCCCAAATACATACAGAAAAGCAGTTGAATATGTTTATGGAAAACCATTGAAGTGATCTAAATCTGTCTTCTTCAAAGGCAAAAGAAAATAGCAAGTGGCATGGAACTTTCATATTTATCACATCTAATGGTAACACTCACTAATCTGTACAATTTCCCGTGAAATGCGTAGAAGATTTAACTTACTATTCTGCTAGGAAAAGAGACATCCCAGAGATTCCACTTGACTCTCCCTAACCAGAAATTGGAAAGGGAATGTGGGGTTTCTGTCATTTGCTCAACAAAATAATTATAGCTCAACATTCAGGAACTGGGTAAATAATTACAGACAATTTTCAGGGCTCAGGTGGATGCACCTTGAGTTGGATTTGATTAAAATTTATTAAATGCCTGGACCCTAGTAAGTGTTTGTTGACTGATTGACAGTGGTTCCTATATATTTGTGTTAACTAGGGGAGTTTCTAATGATTTTTCTAAATTGTTCCCAGTCTCCTGATACGGTTATTCTGACCATTTTCCATAGATGTCTTTAATGAAGGCTAGAAGAAAGAATCACAGCATATACCTCTAAAAATGTTCAAGGTACTTTCTAAAGATAATAGCATTACATTCATTCAAGAAGTTTCAGGAATGGATAATAATTTAAATCTAAGAACTGGGAGAGATACCATGATTAAACTCAAGTCTAGACTATCTTCACTGTTTTCACAAAACATGAAGTCCACTTCTCAATAGTACATCAAGTGTAAAATAGGGCCTTGGGAGATACCTTGATAATTTTGATAAATCTGTAATAAAATCCTCTCTATTTTTTTTTATTTTGTCATTTCAAATTCATTTACCTTTTGCTTACTCTAGAGCAGAGATATCAGTTAAGCACCTGAACAAATATTTAAAATAACTAGTAATATATGAGCCAGTACAAAGGTCAGCAAACTACAGCCTGCATGTCAAAGCCAGTCTACTACCAATTTCTGTAAATACATTTTTATTGGAACACAGTTGTTTCCATTCATTTATATATCATCTATGGCTTTCTTCTTGATGTAATGATGAAATTGAATATTTATGACAGAAACAATGTGGTCTATAATGCTGAAAGTATTTACTATTTTATCTTTTACAGAAAAAGTTTGTCCATCCCCCTTAACTGAATCCAGAATCTCTGGTATGTATATGCTTTTTCGTTCTCATATTATGTTATGTTTTCAAAAACGTAAAATTGTCAGACTCTATTCCCACAAACATTCTCTATATTTTTGGTAATATCTTCAAAATTTTTTTTAAATTATTTTGCTATGAAAACATTATTTTAGATTTGCCCAAACTTATCCACTCTTAAGCAAACAGGGTGTGACAAATTTAACACTGGAGGCACTGAAGAAAGGCTTGAGACAGATTACTGTAGTATATTTAAACAAAATAGAAACAGAAACATGAGAGAGAAGAGGAGAAACTACTACAGATCATGGAAATTCAGTAGGGTTTGGGTCTCACACTAGATCCTCTCTTCCTGGTAATATAATCAAGCCAGATAACATTGTTTAGATTTTCATTTTCTTAAGCTTTCACTGCCTGTAATCATGTTTGCTGTCAATTTCTGACATAATGAAAATCTTCAGATTTAAAAAAAGAAGAAGAAAAGAAAGAAAGAGAGAGAGAGGAAGAAAGAAAGAAAGAAAGAAAGAAAGAAAGAAAAAAGAAAGAAAGAAAGAAAGAAAGAAAGAAAGAAGAAAGAAAGAATGAAAGCAAGAAAGAAAGCAAGAAGAAAAGAAAGAAAGAAAGAAAGGACAGAGGGATCGAGGGAAGGAAGGAAAAGAATGGAAGAAAAAAAGAAAGAAGTAAGCTTATCAAAGTATAAATGGAATTTACTGAAAGATATTTGGATATTTGGGTGGGTCATCAGTCGGGCGCAGAGATTACTACACAGTTACATATCCCAGCATAGGAATGTTCCAGTGAAGACTCTGCAGCTCTCAGGGATAAAAAAAGTCACCACATTACATTGTTGATGTGAGCACTAAATACCAGAAAACTTTTTCAGTTCTGGCTCTGACTTAATCTAGATAGTTGAGCTACCTCTCTTGCCAGACCAGAATGGTGTCTGGAATTTGCTGCCTTCATTGCTTTTCTCTGGATGAGAGTCTTATATTTAGAATTAAGAAGATGGGACTGATGTGAAATATTCTAGCTGTGTGAGAGGCTAGGAAAGAAAATTTCTGACTTGTACTTTGGTGGGAAATTAGTAAAGGTATGAGAATTTATTTAAACATAAATAAGAGGTATTCAAAATTTGCTGTGTGACTAAAAACATGACAAATATCCACCACATCCACTGAAAAAAGATGAGCCATGACACATAATTTTGACATCTTTATTATTGTTTCAGTGTATGCACTCTAGAAACAATAATGTGCTTGCTACTCTTGAGTGAATCATAAAAACTGCACATCTGTTCCTTAAAAAAAACTTGACATGATCTGGCTCAGTAATTTTTTACATAGTGAGTATTGTTCTTTAAATCATCAGTGAACATATCATAATGCAAAAGTAACTGAATGTCTATGTGTTATTGAGTCACTTAGTTTGATTTCACATTGATTACAAATAGGTGCCATGTTTCTAATTTCAGTAACAGGTAGTGTTTACATCCTTATGGCTTAAGTCCTTAAAGCTTTTATGTAAATCTAAAGCAAAGCTGCTTAACTCATAACTAACTCTAATATTTCTCTCTCTCTCTCTCTCTCTCTCTCTCTCTCTCTCTCTCTCTCTCTCATACATATGTGTGTGTGTATTTTATAAATATTTTTAACATTTGATTTCAGGTTTAATCAATTGTAATGGAGAGTACAACTATCATACAAAAGAATGGAAGATAAGGGGGTGAGTCAATTCATAAGGAATACATTTCCTTCTCAAGAAGTTTTCTTGTAACAGTCTTCTTGGAAAATAGAATATAAATAATTAGGCCATATATGACTAATTTTGGATTACTATTTCCCTTAGTACTTTGATGCACACTTAAATATCTATGGAATCTAAGAGCAGTTAAGTTATAAGCCTATAGTGATGCTTTGCTAGCAAAGTAAAGTGATTCATTTTTAAAAATCAAAACTAAAATTTTGAGTTGCAAATTGGGATGTCTGTTTTTCATTAAGTACTGGCTATGAGCCTCAGCTTAAAATTTCAGCTGTGACTTATGAATGGGACAGAACAGGGATATATGGATATTGCTTCTTAGTAACTACGTCTTTGTAAAATATAATTTCTTATCTCATGTCTTTATGTTTTGCCTGACAAAGAAACTATAATTGCCCAAATAAGTATAGGACAAGTGTAATTGGTTAAACTTAAAATCAAACATTAACATTTTTGTCATTACAACATATTTTTTCAGATCATTATATTTAGAGATAGCAGTGCCCTCTCAGTCTCTTGATAACCAATGTCGTGGCTGGCCCTTGCTTCTTATGATTGAAAGATTTTTTTCAGCAATAATCATCAGAACACCTTGAAAGGGTAAGATTCATTACAAGGCCTGGAGTGTACAAATCAAGCCTAAAGTCACACTATGAGGTCTGGTGTGGGCTGGTGGTGGGATGAAAGCTCAGGGGCCTGAGGTTGTGTTTTATCGGATTCGAAGTTTGGGGCCTAGGCTTTTACTAGCTCACTATTGGTGAATTTAAGGAATAAGGGCAGAATTTAACACATGAGAAGAGAAAAAATAAATGGCTCATATGATCAGTTATGGCAATCAACCAAGATCTTTAAAATAAAGAAGGCTCTGAGGTGGTGGTGGTAGTAGGGGCTGGCATTGTGTGTATTGGAGATAGCCATCTTTGAAGTGGGTGCCTCTGCAATTAAAACTTAAATCAGACACATGCATTACAAAAGAATAGGACATTTGACATCAAGAATTTCTGTTTTTAAAAATCTTTCAGTCTGTTTACTATACTACCCATGTATTCGTTTTCACAAAGAAAAAAAAAATTTCCATCATATATCTGATCATCGCCTCCCCCATTTGCTGTTAGTAAATGAAATTTACTAGGATGTCATTTGTGCTGGAGTAACCACACAATAAATAATATCTCAGCACAATTTTAGGGAAAATGTGTTTGCAAAGGGAATGGAAGGAAGGCAAAAGAAGTGTAAAATTGAGATTAGTCTAACTTTGATAGCATTTCCTTTCTAGCATGAAACAGAAGAAAACAAATTTAAGGATAAGTCACAACAAACAGCTTGTACTATATTTACTCAATCTGGGGACAATTTTCTGTATGACTGCATTTCAAATATTGCATTTTCTTTCCAACAGTTTACTCCTTTGAGATAATTGCCTGAAGCACATCAAAATAATATGCTTTCTAATGTCTCACTATGTGCTTCTCTTTGTCCCATGCGGAGAAAAATGAGATATTATACATCAATATGCTAGTTATAAGTGTGGAAATCATTGTTTGAGAGAAGCTCTCGTGATCTGTATATGCTCTAAACTTTACATCCTTTCATCCCTCGCACTTGTTACCAATTAAAAGACTTTCTCTTTTTGTCTCTAGCTTCAGCCTTTTTTGATCACTCTGGGCCCTTGCTTACATATGGCATCTACTACTCAACATTTTCTTGCAGTTTTATGTTTTTCGGCCTCTGCTCTCTTGCCAGGTGAGCTAAAATCATTGATTATAGAGCACCGCATTGGGAAATGTGCTTCTTCTCCTTGTGTGTGTCCTGCCTTGTGGATGCTAGCCAATGTGAAGAATTCTTTGTCTTCAATCATCCCAGTTCTTGTTGGCTTCATTAAAGATAATCGCTTGATACAAAGTGTGATAATGTGTGGGCAAGAAACTTGTCAGGAAGTGGTCATAGGCATGACTAACTCTATTTAATTTCCACAATTTGTGTAATTTTCTCTGCATATAGAATG
Organism: Eonycteris spelaea; assembly: GCA_003508835.1. Classification (NCBI taxonomy): domain Eukaryota; kingdom Metazoa; phylum Chordata; class Mammalia; order Chiroptera; family Pteropodidae; genus Eonycteris; species Eonycteris spelaea. The sequence goes on from PUFA01000021.1 coordinate 16,435,241, forward strand.
ATGTCATTGATAGATTGCAATCATTTTTCTAATTAGCATTGTAATTTAGCTTTGAAGTGACAATGAAAGTGCTGTGATATCAGTGTAAATGTACCTTACGCTTGCACATTCTGCATTGTGTAAGAGTTGCAATCTTACTATTTTATAATCCTAGAAAGGTGCCATATTTCGAAGTGCCTGATTCCCTACTAAGAAAATATTTCAAAATAGAAGTGGTTTTCACACTGTCTCCATTTTCCCTGTGGCTTATTTAGTCCTGGCAAGGGGGGTGGGTAGGGATTAGCTATTTACCAGTGAATTGTAATATTTGCAAATTAACAGGTTATTATGTACCTTAGAGGAATAATCACAGAGGAAAAAATGAGAGCTTCAGAAAGACCAGAAAATATAAATTAAAACATATGTCAATATAACGATATATAAAAAAAGTAAAGTCATTTTATCAAATTGTCAGAATTTATTGTAGAGTGACTAGGATTTTTTTTTTCTTCCCAATACTTTCAAATATATTGAAGTTGTTAGTTTGGTTACTTTAAGGTTATTTAAAAACTAAGGCGAGTTTAATTCAACAGTCTCCCATCCAAATTCAAGTTCTTTAGGCCATCGGTCTCTGTTAACTCTTTGGACTGGAGACCTGTACTTGGTTTTATCTTGCACTTTCTTCCAGCTTCTTTTCTGTCTCCACTCCTGTCCTGTAGCTAGATATTCCAGGGCAAATATGAAGATGGTGAAGTAGAGAAAACAACACTAATTCTCAAATGTCTGGTGCCTTTGTGATCTGGCCATCATCAGTACCACCTTTTATAGTAGGTGTGAAAATGCTGCTTCTTCCTGGTCCCATTCACTGATATGACTGAACTCCACCTCTACTATTTCAGTTTATGCCCCCTAAAGAGTGCATCTACAGCTCCCCCCCCCCACCTAAATTTCCATCACCAAAGCAGATGGTCTCTGGGCAAAATCTTTTCCAGATGACCATTTCAAATCCCAGTGAGGTCCACACATGGCTCAAAATGAGTCATCATGAATGCTTGCTATTGCAAATGATGGAAGCGAAAGTTAACTGATTTCTGCACTGAAATCACGAGCAATTCTAATTAAACTCCCACCTTAAGACTTTTCTATTCAAAAAGTAAAATGTGTTTGACTTCTTAGCAGTTTCCTTCAGAAACAGTGAGATGCTAGTTTCTCCTTCTGAGAGTCATTCCTATTTCTTCTGTAGGATTTTCTCTGACCTTCCTTTCTCTTAAAGTTGAGAAACTTCCCTGCTTGGGAAGTAGGAGAACAGCACTCCTCTCTTTGCTGAGATAAATCCCTTCAAATAATCGCCTCAATTTATTTTTCAGGTCTTCCCTTACCTAGGTGACAGTTGCTAGTTTGAGTTTGCTATGTGGGTAAGTCTTGAACAGATTGTCTAACTTTTTAAAAAGTAGAAGCTCTTACCACACATTTTCTCCAGGTTTTATAAAATTTGCAAAGTACAGAAAGTCTTCCATATCTTGTTTACAAGAAGTCAGATGTGGAGTGATTAAAATTAAGAACATAGAAAAATCTGAGCATTTAAAGTGTGTGTGTGTTCTGTTCACTGTTCAGAGGACCGGGTTTCCTAACTCATATGGACAAGACAGCGATTTATACGGAACAGTGGAAGGCATCTACCTCTGGAGAAGCTGGACACCTTCGATGTTAGGATAATTTCTCTTGATGACAATAGCTCTGCAGATGACTCATTCACTCCTTTTTGTTCTTCGTTCCTGTCTGCTCAATAAACAACCTCACGTTTGTAATTTGGCTTCTTACGTAGATTAATTTACATGGGAGTATTCATTGATCACGGGCTATGAATATCCAGTTTGCTTGAAAATTGTATTTTCCATCTTAATAAATAAATTTCAGATTTTATACAATAATTAGCTCTTCAATTTGGTAAAAGCCCCTTTGCCCATGTTAGACTATGTCAAGTGGATACTGGATATTGCTAGATATTTTTTTTTTCTTCAAAGGAAACTATTTTAATAATGAATATAGTTGTCATAAAGAAAATTCAGATTCCATATCTATATACCCATTTATACTCTCAGCTCCTTGTGCAGTGAGATATTTGTATCCTTATAAGTTTGACTCATATTAAGTACAGAAGAGAATTAATGGAAAAAGGAATCTAAATTAGAATTCAGGGATGGATTCACAAGGGAGATTACCTAGTGAGTTGTAGTTGGAAAATAAACAAGATCAACTAGGTTAAATAGATATAAATAGAAAATACACATAAAAGAAATAACATCCTGATTTCTAAATATTCTACGAATTCCAAGTCATTTTTAAATTTTATTTTTTAAATTATCTAAACCTCTTTATAGTCAAAATAATTGTAATGTCTACTCAGGCTTTAGTTTTTGTAGATGATAAACAACTGCTATCTTAAACACTGTGACACTCTGAAATTTTACTAACGATGCCACTACACTCTGAAGAAAAGCGATAAGTAAATTCACTATATATTAAATATGAACCAAAGTTATTTGCGTATTAGTAGCAATTATATTTACATTTGAAAGACAAGAACAATCAACTCAGTTTGAAATTCCCTCATATAAAGTTTCAAAATGCTGTTTTCAAATAGATTTAACACTTTTTTTTTCCTGTAAGAGCACTGATGTGGGAGTTAAAAATTCAAAGAAATGAAAGATTCATAAAATTTGCTTAAAGTAAGTTTCTATAAAAGGTTCAGAAATTTTATTTCACATTTAATAAGTGATCCATTAGTTAACTCACAAAATAAAAGCTATTTTTGTATCTATAAATTAATCTCTTTTGACATACATTTAGCATGAATCTAGGGTTCACTCAAATAAAAAGAAATATTTTCTTTAAGATATGTTCACTACTATTAGAATTTTTAAACTTTAGATTGTAAAATATTTTGGCTACCTTGTAATATGTCATTCATGCATCCTTGTGTATGACAAATATCTAATTATGTGCCGCATTACTATAATATCAAGTTATCATTTTCCCTATAGAACAATAAAAGAAAATAAAATAAAAGAACAATGATCCTGAATTCTGAATATGTGATAGGTCTTGATTTTCTTAAAAAAAAAATCTGTTAAAAATAAATGTTTGTTTACATATGCATTCTCATTAACCCAAAATCTTCTACATGATTTGAATGACACTACAGTAAATAATTTGTTTTAAAGCAGGTTGTCTCATACATTAGATTTTAACAATAATCTTTCCATTGGGTGAAGTTTAATTAATTAAAAATAATAGTTTTAAGAGCTTGAAAAAATGTAACAGCTATTTGTAATCTTACAAAACATCAATGTGACTGCTTATTTCACATTTGTTTTTTGGACAATCGATTTGAATTAATCATTTGAACCACTGTAAATTAAATCATAGAGCAGAAAAGATGCTCAAACTTGTAATTTGGTATTTAACATACTTTTTAAATGTTGAGTCCAATATAAAGCACTAACTATGTGAATAGCATAACTTATAAAATATATAGAAATTCTCTTATTCATCCTACTCTAGACCCCAGTAATCCAATCATTTTGATTATTAGTCCTTAATCTGAGATGTTTTCGGAATGATACACTACTATCACTGAACCATTAGTTCACAGACTGGTTTGGTTTGCTTAATAATTATGCTTAATAATACAAAATAATAATAATAGTCTATTAGATTGAGAGAAGTGAAAGGCATTGGATCTATTTTCCCTCAAATCTTTATCCTAAAAGAATCTAATTCATTAATGCTAACAAATTTTCTCCTATATTCTCCAGAATTTCAACTAGAAAAGCAAAATTGGCAGCATACCAAAGCACAGTCCTCTATTGTACATATTTTCAAACTAAAAGCAAATCAATATGAAACTTGCATTTTTACCAAGTGATATTTAAATCTATTATGATGTTTTCAATTCTAGATACACCTAGATAGTTTTTGTTTGTTTTCTAGGCATTTTAGCTTTAAAGAAAATAAATGACTATATGGTGAAAAAGAGATGTATATTGTAAGCATTTTCTTTTTTCTAAAACAATATAAATATATAAACATAAACAAGTATAATTTTGCCACGTGAATATATAGGTATGTATGTGCATGTAGTAACATATATATCTAGATATTAGAAATTTTATAATAGATATATCTTAAAATATTTATTGTAAAGTAGTGAAATTTTGTTGTCTCCTATCCATGAATATTTGCTTTTGCATAAAAGTTTTCATATCATTAAATAATTAATAAAAGCATATTGGAAACCCTTTTTCAATAAATTCAGTGTGTTTAAACGTGAAAAGATACCTTAGGCATCACCTTGGATGAATTTTTGAGAAAATGATCTTATGAAGTACCATAGTCATCCCTCATCCAAAATCTCATTATATTTGGTTTCATTTACCCATGGTCAACAGTGGTCCAAAAATGTAAAGTGGAAAATACCGGAAATAAACAATTAGTAAGTTTTAAACCTAACACTGTTCTTAGTAGCCTGATGAAAATCTCATACTGTCCTGCTCCATCCTTGCTAGGACACAAATCATTCCTTTGCCCAGCATAGCTATTGCTGAATATGCTACCCGCTCCTTAGTTCCTTAATAGCAGTCTAGGTTACCAGATACTTTCAGTATCTCAGTGCTTGTGGTCTAGTAACCCTTATTTTACTTAACAATGGCCCCGAAAGCACTAGTGTAGTAATGCTGGCAATTTGGATACGCCAAAGAGAAACCATAAAGTGTTTCTTTTAAGTAACAAGGTGAAAGTTCATGACTTAAGGCATTTTAGTATCTCACATCATCACAAGAAGTGTGAGTACAGTATAATAAGATATTTTGAAGGAGGAAGGGGAGACCATGTTAACATAACTTTTATCACAGTATATTGTTTTAAATGTTCTATTATACACACACACACACACACACACAAGTTATTGCTGTAAATCTCTTACTATGCCTTACTTATAAGTTAAACTTTATCATAGATATTACACAAGGAAAAAACATGGTATATACAGGGATTGGTAGGTACTAGCCACAGTTTCAGGCATCCACTGGGGGTCTTACAGATAAGAGAGGACTATCGTACTAGCAACTGGCAGTTTAATTCTGGAGAGGAAAGTAAATCATGTTCTATAAGACATATATTTTATTTTCACTTCACTGACTCTATTAAATTTGGTTTCTTTTTCTTTATATTTCTCTTGTTATTTTAGCTGTTTGATATTTCTATTCACAGGATCTGTAGAAATATGATTGAGTGAAATATATTGAAAGAAGCATTTTGGTATGTACAATTGAAATGAGGCTGATATTTTGTTCCTTTTTCAGCTTTTTAATAACAAGAACTTGTTATTTGTATTTTATCTGTATTTACATTTTAATTCTTCAGAATAATAATGTCTGCATTCTTTTGACTTTACTTTGTACAATAATATATCTGATATGTAAAGTATACAGAAATTTATGACAAGAATAATATAGTTCATTTTGTTCAGAAGTCACAGAATTTCAATTTAAATATACCTAATAAATCTTTTTATAATAACTTTACCTTAATTTAGTATCTGTTTTAGACTATCTTTAATCAAAATTCAATTGACACTGCATTAGGAAAGAATTTTTGTTATAAATTCTTTTATATAAATATTTGGGACAGAACATCGATATTCTTGAATAATTTATTTCTTTATATTAGTAAACATAGATTGGATATAAAATTGAAATATGAACTTCCATTACAAAATAAAATTATAAAGCTATTTAGTTAAAATTATTGACTAGCAATACATTAAGAATGCATTAGATAGCATTTAGGAAAATCGTTTTTAAAGTAATTGGATCTCAATTCATGTATGCCTATTATTTATGAATTTTTAAATATTATACATCATGAATAAACATGACATTTAAAATAATAAATTATTCATATGGATTAAATGGTAACATTGGCAAAGTGCTACACCACACTCCTAATGAAGTGAAGTAAATTAGTAAAACTAGACTCCTTGTTGTCCAGAAGTAGCCTCATGTGGCATATAAATGTTTAAATACATTTCTGCGGGATTCACTTTCTTCTATTATTTTTCTTTTTCACATTAACTTTGTATCTATTATAATTTGTGTCTCTCCTTTGTTTTTTTGTTTCAGCATGTGACATCTCAGAACAGTGAAAAAATTAGGTGCTCAAAATATTATTTAAATCCATGTTTGACTCTTTTCAACAGGCCAATTAGCTAATAAATCTTATCAAACCATTCTTGGCAATTTTTTTACGTATTTATTGATATTTTTGACATATTTTTACATATTTATTGATATTGATATCAGTAATTATTGATGTTGCTAACGTGAAGGTTAAAAACCTTAATTAGAAGATAATTGTATTATTGCGATAACTATGTTATTTGCTTTCTATGTCTGCATATTAAATAGGTATAAATACAAATTGCTTATGAGAAAATGTTTAAGGCCTTTAACATGGAATTCCAGACATCCTAAATATGCCATTCAATCTTATCTTTTGTTTTCTTAACATAAATGTTCAATTACCCTGAGAGTTTTACAACACCATACTCAGTCTCACGTCCACAACTTTACTTATGATTTTCCTCTTTTCATAAACTCAGACATCTTTATCCCTTTACATACAAATAGTGTCCATCCATTTAGATCATCTACTTACATTTCATTATGACAAATATTGTTATACCGAAGGATGTGGAATTCTAGACAACAGACTTTTTCTGCTAATTAGGTTGGAAATGATCTAACATACCAGAAACTATTTCTTTTATCCTCTCTCTAGATGTTAGCTCTTCCTATATTCAATAATATCTTGATCAATTAATTTCCCCCCTTAACTCTTATATACTGTGTTTCTCTTCCCTAGATTATAAATCTTAAAACATTTAAATAGTAAAACCAGTGACATATTCAAGAAAACAATAACAATAAGAACATTAAACAAATATAATTAAAAATGTATTGCATATCATATAGTGTCTATCTCTCTGATTGCTTGTATCTCTCTATGCATATATAGTCACATTCTCTAAATAAAATAAATAAATAATGCTACCTGCCTCTGCTTCTTTGTGCATCATATATATTTCAGCCTTTGCTGTCTGGTTCATTTTCTCAATTTCAGTTTTCAGTGGCCACATACATGAATCTTTGTTGCCTGTTTAATTCTTTTTAGATTTCTAGACATTTCCATGTTAATATATTTTCCTACTGCTTTTAACTCATTATGCAAAATGTGTGAACTCACTGTTTCTTGCCAAACTTGCCCTCCTGTGTATTTTTAATATGACGACCATAGACCTATTTCTTAAAAATAGAAAATTATTAGATATCCTGAGCTATGAGTATGTTCTGTATCTCTCACACCTGAGGAGTCACAGTTTCCTCTAGACGTCTCTCACTGTTCTCCAATCACATTCTCTCTGCCTAAATCCATGAAGTCGCCACTTCTCATGTTTTGCAATGTCCTCTTAATGCTTTCCACCTCCTCAGTCTCAGCTCTTGACTTTGCAATAAAGTTGTCGTTTCTTTCCATGGCATGCAACCTTTCTTGATCTGAATTATGTCTAGGTTCCCACCCAATCTCTAATGATTTCTCACAGTCACCCTTATACTTGGTTATAGAAATATTTGTAGCCTACTTGACTGAATTTACACGTTTGAAAAGTCCTTTCTTCTCTTTTCAATCTGGCAAATACACGCATTCCTTAAAAGTCAGTTCAAATGGCAACCTCAATGGGAAATTTCTACTGTCCTTCAAACTGAGAAGTCGTTTCTCTGTACTCCAAGGCACCACATTTGTCTTTTTTAAAGCAATTTTAAATGACATTTATAAAGCAATATTCTCAAATAGAAATTATTCTTGAAGGAAGGTCAAATAGCCAATGACTCTTTTGGGACAGTTTTTAAATTTGAACCTCTGACCAGCACACACACATACACGTAACATAAATACAACTTACCTTACCACTAAGTTGGTCCTGACACTTACTTATGGCATTCCTATAAATTTTTTTTGTCTGGGCTCTAATGATCTGCAATGATGGGGCTGGATTATAAGTATCCTTGTTATATCAGCGCCTAACACTATTAGTGAGATATAAAGTTATCATTGATTGAAGAATGAATGAATGCATACATTTCTGATATTCACTCAACAAGTATTATTTTAAATGACTAAACTACTGATGTTCACTGAACAAATAAATACATTAATACATAAATGATTAAGTGAAGGGAATAAAATCAATGAAAGAATTTACTTTGATTTCTTTCTCATCTGATATTTTAAGCATATTTATAATCTGTCATTGAGTTGTGGCTAATGTCTTGTATGTTTATTTAGGTATTCCATATAAGTAAATTTATCTGCCTAACTAGATTATATTTTCAATGAAGACAGAAATAGTGCCGTCTACAGTTATTTCCACAATACTTAGGAAAATGCAATGTACACAAAGACTTATTGAATAATTAATATAAAACCAAATGTTTTATATTAATTTTAATTTTAATTGTTTAATCAACTTCTGTAATTAATTTTGTGATATATATTCTTTAAAAGATAGAATTTTATATTTCCCTGGGTGAAAAAAATTACCATTATAGCAAAGTATAACCAAATACGAATCAGAAGAAGAGATGAAGTATAATTTGTTTCTTACTATAAGGTTGACATCTGTTTTCATTTGCTGAGTTCTACTGTTTTGCTTTATTTTCTTCTGCAGGGTGGAACACACAGTAACATTTATTAAAGCAGTCAATAATCTTAATACGTCCTTAATGTATTTGATGCATCATACATGGGTGATACTTTAAATAGCACCAGAGAGTTAATCAGATGTCTCAGATTATAAATGGAGAAAATTAGGAAGATAATGAACTGATCTGAATAATCAGTAATAGACCTTTTATAAAGACTGAGACATTCTGACTCTCTTCATTAAGATTTGTATCTCCTTGAAAGAAAACTATTTCTTAAAATGAAATCCTCTGGAACTCGATGTGACCTATTTCCCAAAACAAAATTTTAAATGATAAATATAGTGGTTATAAAATAAAGGCTTTATAAAAAGATAATACAGCATTTTTTATTTTATTAGATATTTTACAGAAAGTAACCAAAATATGTTATTGATTGACATCTGTGTATTTTCCAAGGTAGCATTAATTATTAAAATCATTGAGTTATGAGAAACACTGCATTTGTTAAAACTATAGCATATACATGTACAATATAAAGTGACTCATTTTTGTATTAAAAAAAATGAAAAGAATTCCAGATTTATTCCACATGTCATACTGAAGTAATTTTAATTATCTTTTTGACACTTAATTCTCCTAAGATTAGTGCATTTTATGTATTGTTGTGTTGATGTTCTGGCATTACATAGCAAAAAGTTTAAAGAAGATTTTTACATGGTTTTTTATTTGATTACCAAGGTATGTTTAAAAAATGATCCAGAATGAACAGAAATGTAAGTAGTCAGAAAAAAAGTTTAAAATATCAAATTTGTATTTTGGAGTTTCAGAAAATACATTTTAAAAATTATTAACAAATATAAAAAGTGTTTACATGAGCATTGATATAAGGGAAAAGGAGAGATTTTAATATGAACTAATTTGACAAGTGAGCAAATCTACTGAAAAAAAGAAAAAAAAACTAAAAATGTAAAAAAGCAGCAGTGAGGTTACATAGACTTCAAATTAATTGAATATTTGAAAATAAATATAATCGAGAAAAATTACCCACGAGTATTAAGACTATACATCTCGCAACACAAAAGTTGAAACTTGTTAATGGTTTAAGTCAGTGCAAAATTGCTGAAAACAACAAAAATCGCTCTTTGTTCAGAGCAAAGACAGCAAGGAGAATAAATTGAACTATTGTTTGGGTAAATGTTAAAATACTAACTGATTTAGTAGGTATAGCCATTTCTATTATTTAGTTATATGTTTTATGAAATGGAGAAAGGAAAGCAACATTTTTTTAAAGTAAATATCTTAGTGGTTGCCCCGGGGCCTATAATTAGCATCTTAATTTAAAAGTATCTGGTTTGGATTAATTTAACTTAATTTCATGGTCTACTCAAACTGCCTCATTATTTCTTCACCTCTTTCTTTGTGCTATTATTGCCATACCAGTTATATATTTATGCAATAGAAGTTCATTAAGACAATGCCATAATATTTCTTTATGCTGTTATTTTAAACATTAGGTAGAAGAAAAGTTATGAAAATTTACATTTATTCTTTATTTTAACTTGCATGTGTAATCATAATTATTGATGTTCCTTGTTTATGTGGATACAAGTTACTGTCTAGTGTCCTCCCATCTAGAAAATCTCACTTAATATTTCTTGGGCTGGGTGTGTAGTAACAAAATTTCTTTGTTTCGGTTGGTCTATCATAGTCTTAATATTTTATTTTTAATTTTTGAAGGATAGTGTTACTGAATACAGGATTTCTTATTGCCCATATTTTCCTTTCATATTTGGAATAGTACAATCTATGGCCTCTGGCTTTCATTATTTCTCATGAAAATAATCTCTTACTTCTATTGAGAATCACTTGTACATGACGGTCATTTTTCTTATGCTGCTTTCAGGACCTCCAACTTAGATTTTCAATAATTTAACTAGGATAAGTCCAGGTATAGATATCTTTATATTACTTGGAAACCACTGAACTTCTTGATATGTAGATTAATGTTTTTCATCAAATTTTGTAAGATTTCAGTCATTATTTCTTGAATATCTGCTCTGCTCCTTTCCAACTGTCCAAGGATATGTTGGTATGCTTGATGGTGTCCAATAGATCTGAGTCTGTTTATTTTTATTCATTATTCTCTTTTTGTTATCCATATTAAATAATTTCAACTCTTAAAGTTTGCTGATTATTTTCTTCTTCTAGATCAAATCTACTGTTGAGCCCCTCTAGTGAAGTTTTCACTTCAGTTATTTTACTTTTTAACTACAGAATTTCTTCTTCGATATAATAAATACATATATAACATCTATTTATTAATATTCTTTATTTGATGAGACATCATTATCACATTTCCTTCAATTTTTTAGATACGGTTGTCTATAGTTTTCAGAAGCTATTCCTAAGATGATTTAAAATATTTGTCTGGTAAATTCAGGAACTATACCTTCTAAGGCAGTTGTGCCCAAACTTTTGGGCACCAGAGACTGATAATTTATTTTTGCAAGCCTCAAACAATGGTAGTAGTAATAATAATAATAACAGCAAATATTCATGAAGTCTAGATTATTTAGAATTTATCCCTTTTTAGCTCATTATAGGCAATATCTTCCATTAGACTGTTATGGCAGCTGTAACAAACTAATTCAGTAAAAACATTTGTTTTATGTTGTTTGCTGGATAAATTATAATATTTGCAATTTTTGTTTTAATCTGTTGATTTTTATACCTGTTGGTTCTGTGCAAGTTACTATTTCTTTCTTGTGTGCCTGGTCCTCTTTGACGCAGTGATGGTTAAAGCAGTTGAAAAAGTAGGAAAACTTTTAAACTTAGGATGAAAAGACTGAACTGCGTAAAGAAATTGCTTTTCCTTTTAAATCCCTAGGGAAAAAAATCAATGAAAGAACCATCTTAAATGAATTTCAATACTTTATTTTTGCAAGTCTCAATGGTAGTAGTAATAATAATAATAACAGCAAATATTCATTAAGTCTAGATTATTTAGAATTTATCCCTTTTTAGCTCATTATAGGCAATGTCTTCCATTAGACTGTTTATTTTATGGGAATATTTAGTTCCATTTTTTATTTTTTAGTAGTTCAAAATGACCAGATTAGCAAACCCTTGTGACCAAAATGACTTCTATACTTTACATAAATTAACCATAGTATGGATAATCCCTCTATCTGCTTGGTTCATCTAAAGTTTTTAATATACTTTAAATATTTTGGAAAACTATTTTAGTTTTATTTGTTTACAGGAGGAAAGTTGGTTTATTACCTCACATACCATTATTGGAAATTGGAAGCATTCATTCTATTGCCTTTTTACTGATCTTTCTCTACTCTCTTATAAATCCTGTGATAACATAGAGAAGATTCATTCCAAACTTAATTGTTTTTACTCTAGACTTATTTTTTATTTACATTTTTGTTATTTGTTCTCATTATTGAGACCCCAGACTGTATGTATGTATGTATGTATACATGATTTATCTTTTTCTAATCATTTAGTCCCTGGAACTTTCAGCCTTCTTTGTACCATGGCTCTTACAAAGTATAGATCAATCACAGATCATAGATGCTCACTTTATGTAATTTCATAAAATCATTCCTCAAGGACTTCAGTATTCATCTTGATCCTTTTAAAACTAATAACCCTTAGTTTCATTGCTTTCCATCTCCATTCTGTTTTGGCCCTCAATATTACTGTTCCATACTGGACCATATTACGTCAAGGCATTTTTTTTTCTTTCTGCCAAACAAGAAATTCAGTATGATGGGGTAGTAATGTTAAACTAAGATTCTTGCCTAAAAAAATTAAAATAATAACTAAATTTCTTCAATTTCTTAATATCCAAATCGATAAAATTATACTTCACTCATATTATGCTTAATATATTTAGGTGTTTATTTGTTTAAATATATCGATTCCAACAAAGCTGTTTACCTCCTCTTAATTAGAAAATCAGTCTTAATTATCATGCATTCTTAGTAATTGAAACACGGACATGTAGCAGATGCTGTGTTAATAAGTATTTTTAACATCGTTGGTTTTCTTCATTATCTACAAGCATGATGTATGCTTTGGCTATTTAGCAGATTCTACTTTTCAGTAGTTTTTTGCTCTGGTTTAAGCTGTCTAAGTGAAGGGTTTAAAGAAGTTTCCATTCAAGGAATATACAATTTTGTGCCAAATCCAGTTTTAGAAATTATAGGGTATTTTTTTTTTTTAAGCAACATCTGTAGGTGTCAGATCATGTTGACATTTTAGCATGTGGTTCTTGTTTTTTATTATGGAAACCTATAATTAAGTTATTTATCAGTTTAAAAGTTTTGGATGAATCAACAACTTAATGAAGTATAAAAATGTCATAATTTACCATGGTATTAATTCCATATAGAGAAACCATACTTAGGTTTATGCGTATAGTAGGTGAGGAATTTAATACACAATGCAATACACTAATAATATTGGATTTTAAGTGTCTGTTGCCACATAAATTTCATATCTCATATCCTATGATTACCTCAGTTCCTAAGTGGGGTTAAAATTGAGTATCCACAATGAAATGTGAATTTCACAGGATGACAAACTATTTTTTACTTCTCTCTTTTTTGCTAATGTTGATGATATAAATAAATATTCTTAGAGGGAATCAAATATTTCAGATACAGCCATCATCCATTTCTGACCAGGAAGGACATCTTTAGAAAACATTGTTAGGCAGCCTGGTTTTTGGACATTGCAGCAGTAATGAGATATATTTTTAATGAATTAGGACTGAATCAAAAGAATAGGACAAATTAGAACAACTGAGGCACTTTGAAATTCTAACTTAAACAATAATAATAATTATAGAAAACTCTAAAATAAGTTCATCAGCATTATATATTTCCAAAATAATTGTAAATGGTATAAGAAAGCTATTTGTCTAAACAAGCGATTTTATATATTCAAAACTAATTTATGGAATAAGACTACTTAATTATACTTAATTTTTATTAATATATTTATAACATACTCCCTTTTCCTCACTCCATAAAAAGATTTTTTAAACATGAGAATAAAGCATTATCTTCTTGTCATATTGTTCTCCCTTTTTAATAATTTAATAATGTTTTATTGTATTAAAGTGGTATATCACATGATTCTTGTACTGAATGTCAATAAAAACTTACTGAATAAGAAAATTTTTTCTTTAAAGAAATAGAAAATAATATAAAATGTGACAAAAACAGTACCTTTGTGCTATACATCATGAATTCTGTAGTATATCTAAGCCAGGCCAAATTATAGGATATTTGAAGATTTTTAGTGGTTCTCGAACAACCTCCACTTTATAATTTAACATGTGGGAGGAGATGTATATTAAGCACTGTGATTCTTATGTGCCATGTATGTATCGCTTTCAAATATTGTGGTGCTTCTGGGGATCTCGAAGTGGCTCATGACTCCAAGAAATCATGAATTCCTCAGACTTGGGTTTATCTCAAATTTAAATTCATTTATTCAACTTGCTAAGATCCACAGTCAAGAACCCTACTGAGAAAATAAAAAAGAACCCTATTGAGGATGTATTATTTTTTATTTACTTGTGAAATATATATTTGTTACTTTGGGTGGTTATATAAAATAATCATTCAGATGCAGTACTATCAGTTTCTGTCCAGAGTATCACTGGTGAACATTATCAAGTGGCCCTTTTACTGTACAATATGAGATAAATTGATAGTCTTTATAATGTCACTCAGTTACCTAGCAAACACCATAAGAACATGTCTACACCTATAAAAATGAATCACTTTCTAACAAAAGCTTGAAAATCAGAAATACCTTGAGTTGCTCAAAATAATTATTCAAAATAGATTGCAGCCCCATGATCAAGTAGCACTGGTTACTTTAGGATTGTTGTTATTTTTTACAAATTAAAATGTGGATATTTTGTTCTCCACTGCCAAAATATAAATTTTAAATAGAAGTACATTTGAAGAAACAATAAACATAATGATAACAATGTTTTACTCTCATATCTTCCTCTCTTCTCTAGTTTCCCTAAATCATCCTCTTCTAATTGCAACCTTGCAATTTATAATTATAAATTGACCTTGTTGATTAACCACAACTAATTGAAAACATAAACACAAAAGTCTAGATGAATAGAGAGTTCCTGATGATCTACTGGGCATACTAGTAAATTCTAATAGCTAGAAAAAGTGTCAGTAAACCATTTTTATGTTACATATTTTTCGCATTATTTTTATAAATACTTTTATGTCACATTATTATTTTAAAAAATACTCTTCTAGTACACCTGTGGTTTTATGTGTCTTTGTTAATCCTGATAGATTACTCATAGGTATATCATGTGGCAGGTTTTAAAGTCTACAATATAAGGAGGTCTTTTTAAACTCAGAATATGAAGAAAACTCATGCATTAGAATAAACTTGTCATGCCTCCACTACACATATATATATATGCATCACTATATCTGGGGTTGGATGTCGCCAGAAATTTTAAAGAATTTTAGTAAAAATACTGAAAACAGAAATAAAGCCACATAATTTTCCACCCAGGATAGACCCATGATTATCTGCAGCCTTGTAAAAATTATTCATTGTGTTTTTAAAGCCTTAGTTCCCAAATCGCAGTTTACTTAATACCAAAATTTCATCATTTTAAAGTTATTAATAGTTTTATTTTACTTTGTACTCTCTCCCTTTCCTGTACATACTCATTATTATGGTTGTCAATTATCTTCTTAACTGTATGACTTTAATACAGGTAGCTCTACTATTAGCAAATTGCTCAGAAGCTGCTAATAGCTCTCGAGAGAGCACTTGTCTCACCCTGTATCTCCCACCTTATCAAAAGGTCACATTAATTATATCACCCTTACTGAGAGGAAATCAACGTGTCAGTCAGAGGGCCTCACAATTGTGCTTCAGGTAGAACATGAAGAGCGAATTGGTTATATTTAGTGTCCCAAAGTAGCCCATTTACATTTAGCTCTTGTAAATGCAATTAACACAAATGAAACAAGAAAGCACACATATACTTACTGGTTTACTTTTTTGACAAATGTTGATTTGATATTATTTTATGTTTATAGTTGTGAATAAAATATCAGATGTTAATTAAAAATAGTTTTAAAGAATCCTTATAGAATGGTTTCAAAAGAGCAAGGGTTTCATTGTGCAAGTTGAGAACTTTCATTTATCATTTGAATTTTACTAGTAATTCTGCACATAAATTGATTTCTGATTAATTTTCTCCTATGTTCAATGTGCTCCACATTCTTGGTATCACAGCTTAGGAACTAATTCTGAGAAAAGTCCGAACACTGGCAAGGAAAACTATAGGAATGTTAGTGTCTAATTATTATTACTACATTTTATCTGTGCAGCTAGTTTCTGTTTATTTTTTTAAAAGATTCAATGTGCCATTGTACCAATTTTTCTAGTCAATATTATTCCACCATTAATACATTATCCCCCATTCAAAAACAAATATCACTTTGTTCATTTGGAATAGTATGTGCTGTAATGACCAATTGATAATATGAATTGAGAATCATACTTCGATTTATAATTATTGTGCATTATGTTAGTTAAATAATGAACTATGTATGTGTCATGGTCCCAGTAGGATACAGAAAACACACATATTTTAGGGCAATTTAAAGATTTTTTTAAAAAAGGGGACTGTTTATACAACTGAGGGTAAGTAAGGAAAACAATAAAAAATAATGCAGCCTCCCTGGTAAGCCCAAAGAGACTACAGAAAAGAGCAGAAAGCAGTTATTGTGACTATCAGCCTGGAACACAGTCAGCTCCAGTAAATAAGCGCAGAGAGGAAGCTATGGGGTAAATAACTTTTGTCTCAGTTCTTCTCTTTCTTTCTTCTAATATTGGGTTCCCTTTTAGCAACACTCTCCCCAAAAGTCAGAAGTTGCGGGAGACCATTGATGTAGTCCATGAAGGTTAGCTTGCAGAGGGATAGCAGGTGGAAAAAGGTGAATTGATCTGAAGAGTCAAAATAAAGATGGTACTTTTGGAGATTTCATCATTAATTTCTAATTGTCAACTGAGATGAACTATGACATGATATGGGGAAAATCTGATACGTGCAAAGAGTCAGGTAAGAGCAGAAAAGTCAGCAAGGTTGTAAGCCTTCAAAAAAAAAAGAAAAATAATTTAGATAAAGTCAAAACTTCATAAAGGGGTTATAAACTAGCAAAAAGGATTATATGTTTGGGAGAAAAACAGATTAGTAACTCCGAGCTTTAAGCCAGAATAAAACTTGATATCAAGCCCAAAAATTTAGAACTAAGATTGCTGAAGCAAATCTTTCTCGAGAGTACCAATTGCAGGCTATACCACTTAGGAAACTTGTTAAATTACTAAATATCTCCAAGCCTAATTTTTCTCATCTACTAATTTATATCTAACAGAGTACAGGCATGCTTAGAACTTAGAACTGTAAAATAAGAAGATGCAAATGAGAGCCCTAATTTAACCTCCATGTGAAAGAATTGGTTGTTTATAAATATAAATATATGTATATTTAATTTCAAACTTACTTTTTTAATATACACTATTATAACACTCTCTTCTTCCCATATGCATTTCAAATTTAAAAACTATAATTATAACTTATCTGAAAATCTAATACTTTCAGGACATAGCTACACTAATTTTCACTTTCATATAATGAACACTTAATTATATCCTAGATTAAATGACTTCTACTTAATTTTGATGTATTAGACAATCTCCTTTACATGGTATCTTGAACCCAATTTTAACTGGGATTTTATTCATAATAACATATTGTAATAACGTCTTCATTATTACAGCTAGCCATTCAACGTGAAGTACACATTACTCTCTACCGCCACACGGACACTAGTGCTGCCTTCTTGTTACTCAAATGCAATCTTGCCACAAAAGAAAGCTCAGTTAAGGAGAGAAAGCTCTATTAGCAACTCTTCTAGATTTGAAGAGATGATGGTTTCTTAGAGTGACTTCTATAAATATTTGTTGGACAATTAAAATTCAAATATTTTATTTTTTGATTAGATAGACAAGCGGAGAAACGAAAAAACAATCCCTGGTCTAAAATGCTTGTCTTATCAGGATGCTACTGAACGTTAAAAAGCACCACTGGAGTAATTCTTAGGAATTAAATTACTATATTTTAAAGAAACTTTTAAAGTCTACAGTCATGCCACCCTGAGTGTATCCCATCCCATTGATTTTGGAAGCTAAGCAGGGTCGGGCCTGGTTAGTACTTGCATGGGAAACCACCTAGGAAGACCAGGTGCTGTAGGCATTAAAAAAAAAAAAAAAAAAGAAATAGAAATAAATGAAAATAATCTTTTAAACACAATATGTATTATTGGAGAGTAAGTATTCCAGTTAGGCACATTGACGCTATATTGATAGTGATGTATTGATACCATTAATTTGTAGTTTTTTCCAAATTGTTCCAATGACTTAGGTTTGAGACACAGGAAATAATTTTCATGGCTGATTCAGGAGGTGTTAACGGAAAGTGATGCTTTATAGATTGGTGGCAATAATGCACAAATTTCTCATAAAAAAAATGGTTTGGACTGGAAAACTTCATCAAGGTATTGAAATTGTGTTCTGTTTGTTAAGCAAATATTATGCAACTGACTGACCATCAGGAACATATGTGTCATGGAAGCTGATTTTTTAATTAAGGAGCCTAGATGTTGACTAGTGCTTGATTCTACACTCTCACTGTAACAATGATAGCATTTAGACAAATAAGAGGTACCATCTTTTTCAAAGAGAAATTTAAAACTGATTGACAAACTAATCTTTATATATAACATTTGTGAATTATCCAGAGTTTTATTGGGAAGGAGATATTTGGAAGTTCAGTGCAGACTATAAAAGCAAGGATTTTGGATACAGAGCACTTTGGTTTGATTTCAGCTATAACAGTCACTACTTATTTTGACCTTGAGCTTCAGTTTTTCAGTTGTTAAATGGAGATAATGGTATTATATCAATATCATAGTTTTGTTATAAAAATTTAGTAGATTTTAATCCAAATAATAGTAGTTAATACTTATATAACACTTATACTTCCAGTCAGTTCTAAGCCCTTAAATATGTGTATATATATTTATCTATACATATATATAATTTATCTATATATAAATATTAATTTTTCTAGCCATAGTACTAATCATTAAAATATATATTTAGTAATAATTTATATATATAATTATATATTTGGTTAAAGATTTTTCGAACTGTGACTAGAACTATGAGTGCTATGCAGATATTGGCTTTTTTATGTTATCTGAATTACTACACGTTATCAACTTTTTATGTACATATACTTTACTTGAGGGATGGGAGAAAAAAATTATACATACAATAAATACGATAAGTATAATCTACAATTCCAAAATCCAAACAACCCTGAAAAACAAAATTCTTTTCACAATGTATTTGACAACAAAAAAAGAGACAACTTGAATTTATTTGGGGGTAAGGCTTGACCCAAGTTAATTGAAGCCTGCTTAGAACCTTAATTTATGACACTTGACTTGGCAATTCATGTTTTACTGCAGTAATATTAATATAATTGCTATCTTTTATTCAATATATATATATTTTTAAATTCAGAGTATAATAACTGCCGACCATCACATATGTCGGTACTGGCATGTATAAGAGGTCACTCTGACTCAGACTTCACATTCTCCCAAATTACGTTACTTTCCAGAAAGAACAGATACAGAAATAGGTTACACTACTTATGGTACTTTGGTAGAATATTTGGAATTTGTTTAAAATATTCTGTTCATTTACAAATCCATCTAGAATTATGTAATTTAAACATTATTTTAAATATATGTAAATTGAAACTACCATAGAATTTATGTTTGGTTTAGAAAATAGTATATTAAACTAAATAGTGTAAAGGTTACTCAATTTCATTTGTTTAGTTGTTCTTTAATTACATGTACTTATTTTTATTAAATAATAAATAATTATGTACTTATATACAAAATATATAAATTTTAAGTGATTTTTTAATTTTAATTTTTTATTATAGTTGACATACAATATTATATTAGTTTCAAGTGTACAGTGCAGTGATTAGACATTTATATAACTTATGAAGTGATCACCCTGATAAATCCAGTACTCATCTGACACTATATATCTTCATTACCAACCTACAGACTATATTCTTTATGCTATACTCTTTATCCTATGCTTATTTTGTAACTACCAATTTGTACCTCTAAATCCCCACCTCCATTCACTCATACTTTATCACCCAGTGGACATTGTTGATGTGTGTCTTTTATATGTATGTATGTGTTCATATTTACATATTAGAAGGACATTACATTTAAGCACCTACATCTGAAAAGATGTGTCAAGGAGTTGCTAAGACACGTAATGTGTATGTATTTAAAGACATAAAATTTTAAATTTACCTGCTTGTGAGAATGATATCTAATTGTGTATTATTCATTACTTTTCTACTATTTTTCTACTATTCAGTATTTTTCTAGTATTCTTTTATAAAGGGCTTTATTTAAAAAGATTTTTTATTTAAAAATTTTTTATTAAAAGCTTTATGTTTTCCTAAAATAAACTCACTTGATGAAATGAGAAAATTGAATGAATTTTCCACTGCATTTAATAGAATGTAAGAAACCAAGTTAAAGTATTTTAAAAAGATATAATAATTTTTACGTTGCCATTTTGAAGACAATACAAACACATTATTTTGTTTGCATTTAATTATATTTCTGCTCTGTCTCATTATTAGACAATAGTTTATTTACAGATCAGATCAATCAAGCTAAGGCCAAGTAAATGTTTTTGACCACCTGCATTTTAATAATTTAAAAATGCTGACATTTAAAAATAGAGATATTTAATCCTGATATTAATGGAATATTGAAATGTCATATTAGAATGCTTCAGTCATGGAAAGTTTCCCAGGTTAACTATAATTTTTTTAAAAAATTTAATGTAGTTGTCTATGGAGAAACTGCCGTAAGACTTTTTTATAATGAATATTTTATTTATGTAAACAATTAAAATAGATATGTATATTCTTGAAAAAATTATAAATTAAAATATCATTTTCTTATCATATATTATTAATTTTTTTATAGGATAACAAATCATTTTGAATTTGAGACTGTGTTGATGACATAAGTCACTGTTGCCAGAGCTATATCAAGTAGTTGTTTTAAATGGGATATCCAAACACATATATATATAATACACACACATATATACACATGTACATACCATGAAATTCTGCATAAAATATATAATAAATGTATAAATCCAGACAATTCAACAGAAGAGTAGAGACAATATAATGTAATAAAATAATGTATCCACTGTGTCATTCTAATTTAAAACTTTTAACTACATTTTCTAAGTACTGGTAATGTTTTTATGATCCTAGTATCTTGGCAAAAACCTAGTGTAATTAAAGTCATATTTTCCTGATATTTATGTTTACTTCATATTAAACTTAACATGGCTTTCCACTTTTTTCTCTCTACATTTCACTAATAAAGTTGAAAGTACACACTGATATTGCTTCTAAAATAAGATAATTGTTAACTTCCTCATCATAAAAGAAAGCATTAATTAAATTAGCAAATCTTTTTAAAGAATTTTATCACATAAATAAAGAACACAAAATTTAAAGTACAGAATCAGCACGAGGTCGTCATATAGTTTAAAACTTTTTTTTCCCCTTAAGCCAGAAGTTAGAGGTCACTTAACTTTATCAAGGTCTAGAATTTCATTCTCGAATATAGTTGAAACTAACTCTGATAACTTAGAGTGTCCATCAAATTTTTACAAGAGACATGACTTGAAATTACCTGTCATAATAATGAGTATTTATTAAAATGAATTGGATAGCTTCTTTAATTTTAGATTTATTCTTTGTCTCCAACTTTCAATGTTTCCACATCACTCCCTATCAGATTTGTCTCCCTTCTATTTTTGAAAGCACATGGCTTTGCCGTGGTCTGATGTGAGAGTATTAATAGTCTTCCCAGCAGTTTTCTTTCTCTGGAAAACTGGGATATTTTTAAAGAAAATCACCATATTTGAACATCTTAATAGGAATTCTGAAATAGATATTAGGAGTTATAAGACATATTTTCCTAGTGTGCCGGATATTTTCCGTTTGTCCTTTGGGATCCCGTTACTCTTCATCAAGTGACTGGGGCTACTGCCCCGAGTGCTGACGTCATTGAGCTTTCTGCTCTCTGACTCTCATCGGATTCGGTCAGTAGGAAGAATCAATAGGTGATGAGAAAATGTATGAGAGTAAACCCCAGGGAATTCAGGACTTTTTTTTTCACTCGTGGTCATAGGTTTCGGTGTCCCGCTACTAGAGGTGACTTCTCTTTTCAGACGACTTTCTCGTTCAAGGGCCCTCTGCAGGTTAAGCGACCCCTCCTTTCACCTCCCTCTGCTCCCTCATGTTGCCAGCATCATGTACTTTGTTATCCTTTGTTGCTATCTTTATCTACAACTTTGGCAATAATCCATGCGTTTGACTTTGATCAATTATCCTGTTTCATGGTCAGTCTTTTATCCACGAAGCCTCATTGCTGCAACCACTTAAGAAAACCTGTGATGGATTAAAAAATGAAGTAAAATTAGTTAACCAAATATCCACAGAGTTACTTTTACATGCTAACCTGAAAACGTTGGAATATATGCATGAGCTTGATATTTTAGGGTGAAAAATTATTACAGCTTTTAAATCGAAATCAAGAAATATAGATACTGGTTTTCTCGTGTATTTGTTTGTTTTGTTGAGGGCAAGGTGCCCTGTTTTCATCTGTTGAATATTCAGTTTTGTCCTCCAAATATAATTTCCATCTTTTTCTATCTTTCTCTGTGCCTTGAGAGGCTGATACATCATAGTGCCCCATTTGGGCTCCTTGCCCTCTGGCTTCTAGTTGAAGTTGGTCAATGGATGACAATAGCAAGAGATGAGAAGGAATAAGAAACAATAGCTTGGGGTATGTATTCTTGCTGCTTCTTCTCTGCTGCTCCTCAGTCCTAAAGACAATAACAATTCCCAATATTTCTAGATGCTGGAAGCTTCACCTTTTTTTTGTGATTTCCTTAGCTCAATCCATACCTTTGTAACTATGTCCTCAATGAACATCTTTCAATTGCCAAATTGTGTGTCATCTGTTTCCTGCGAGAATTTTGACAAATTCGGCATTCAATATCTGACTTGTTACAAATTTATATATATAAATAGTGTCTATATCCTATAATAAAGCAATTGTTTTAATTTGTTTATAGTATCAGAATAGAAAATTTTGAACTTACAAAATGGACACATTTTTATAATCCACAGTCATTAAAATGATCTAGAATTTTAACTCCCAAATTTCCTTGAATCTAAAATACAGCTATTTTTAAAAACAACAAACAAGAAAAACAGACAAACAAAAATAGTGGGAGCTGAGAACCATATATCAAGGGAGTTGAGGCCCAGGGTGTCTGTGTGTCCAGTAGGTCTATAAAGTCCCAAATTATATTTATTGTTAAGATTAAATTGATAATAGTGTCCGCATGCACTAAAAAATAATTCCATTTGAACAATCTGTTATAGGGTCACTCTAGTCATAACACAAAATTGTTTTAATTTGTTAGGCAATATGAAAAATATTTTGTATAAGTTAGAGCATTTTCAGGCTAAGGTAGTTGCTAAAGTCAAAAGTTGGATTTGTTCAGGTAAGAAAGCTGCCAGAAAGTTGTTTTAGGTCACATAAATTCTCCTTCAACATATATGAGTCCATAGCTCAGGATAAAATGCCTGCAAGGATGAATGTTAATATTATTATTCTGTTAATTTCTATTTATTGAAAATAATTCTGCACCTTCTGAGGCATGCAATAAATTGTAATGTCAAAGTTTGTGAGCCACTAAGTGTTCATTTCATGAGGAGGCAGATTTTAATGGACAATTTAAATGTCCACAGTAAAATTTCTGAGGATGCAGTAGAATTGGCAAATAATTTTAGTGAATATAAAATAATATTGTGTTTGGTATGTGTCTCATATTAAAACATGCAGTGAATTAAAAGCTCGATCCACTTAAAAATTTAGTCATAAATTTCAACACCACTGTATATGAACTTTGAACTTACTATCTTTTATAGTAAAATATATATATATATATATACACATATGTGTGTATATATGCATATATATGTATATATATAAACAAAAACCCTAGAGTCCCTCCCACAGAAATGTTTGTCAGTACTTTCTGTTCTTATGAAGATTGTTTGTTAGTGATCATGCCCATAGAGACCATTTGGATTTGCTAAAATTAGATTTAGTAGCCCTTGGTAATAGAATCTGATTTGGAGGAGAGCCAATGTTCTTGATTTAACTCAGGAATAATTGTGACAAGTACCCTTTACCACATTATATTTAGGAAACACCTTAAAATATTTGAAGGGTGTCAAAATACATCAATCTCTTCAAATGCAAAACTTCTGTCAAGGACTAAGAATGTAATGGTTAAGGAGATGAAGTTCTTGAAGTTATATAAAAGATTGCCTTCACTTGTTCAATTTTTAAAAATCAGTAGGAGTATATCTTTAGATGGAACTTATTAATACATCTTAAAATTAAATACTACCATTGTCCTATTTGAAAAAAGATATTCCATTTCATTTCTGATAAATTTTTTTCCTCTCATTTTAGATGAATAAAACTAGTCATGACTTTTACAATACATTAAAAAGTTTTAGTTTTCAGGAAGAATCATATAGATGATCTAGGCTATGTTAATTCAAAAATAGATTAAAATATCTAATTTAATTTTTATATGAATAAGTTTGTTGCTTATCAATTCACTGTTTCTAAGCTCCAGATTACTCTCTGCCTGCTCTGTTAAAACAGATTGGGTCTTTTAAATATGTTTTTTTTTGCTAGCCAACAATGGAACTGATTATGGAAGCCTAGAAAAATGACTTTTTTTTTTTTTTACACCTACAGCACCTGGTCTTTCTAGCTGGTCTCCCATCCAAGTACTAATCAGGTCTGACCCTGCTTAGCTTCCAAGATCAGATGAAATTAGGCTGGTTCAGGGTGGCATAGCTATAGACTAGAGGAGCAAAATTTTCCTTTCTGGTTCTGGTGTGCTCACTTGGCAAGTCTCTGGCATGCACGGCTTCCTCTTGGCTCCTCAGTAGTTACAGCTTCTCCAGTACCTGGTTGCAGCAGTGCATTGTGGCCAGCAGCACCTAGTAACCAGCTGTTACCTCTGGCACCCTGGTTTGGGCAGTTTTGTAGCTGAGCACCGCCAGCCAGTTTCTCCAGTGCTTAGCTTTTGCATTGCCTGGCATCCAACAGAGCCTAGAGGCCAGCAGGTCCCCTTAATTGTTTACTTTTATGGCAGAATGCCTCCAGAGAAACCATTCGTGGGCAGCTTCCATTGGCACACTTGAGGGCAAAATTCTGGCCAGTTCTAGAGGGTAAAATTTCACCAATTTCTATTTGCTTGGCGCCATAGGAACTTCTTTGTCATCCCAGAGTTACAGGTGTCTCTTCTCCAAAAGGTCTGAATCTCATCCCCAGAAATGAGGCTTTTTCCTTGTAGCGCTGGCTATTCTTTATATCTGCTATTCCTATATTCTTCAGAGTTCGTTTTATTTCTTGCTACCACATTCCCTCATTACTTTAATCCCCTGTTATATCAAAAATTATTTATATTAAACTTCTGTTCAAATTACTGGAGTATTTCTAACTCTCGATTGAGTTCAGATGAACACAATAAGTATCATGTTTTTGTTGTTGTTGTTGCTGCTGCTGCTTAACTAGGAAATGACTGGCTAATTGCCCCGGAAATATTTTGATTGTATAAAGTTAGTGAAACTGCTGAGTTGGAAGAACAACCAACTTAGGCAGTGGGGTGAATATTCTCTAGAACCACTTTCTACTCTTCTCTCTCTCCTTCACTCTATCCCTCCCAGTGGACTAAATTCTGACGACAACACTATTGTGGGATCTCTTCCACTCTGGCTTCTGGCTTAGTTTAGTTATGGGATTCAGTGGCAGAACAGAGGGTAGGTAGAGAAAAAAGGTTGAGATGCTTACTTTCCTTGTTGTCTCACAGATCTCTTAGGGCTTAGGCATGCCTGTGTTCCTTTTCCTCAGGCCACAGCTTTGGCTGGACAGCATCTCCTCCAAATCTATAGCTCATGGAGCATTCAGGAAATACCAAATGCTGATGTCAGCAAGTGAAAAAAAAAAAAAACAACAAAACAAACACTCTACTGGTAGGTGGATTGCCTGGTTAATGAGATTCTATTGATGTTGTTACATATTGGAGAAAGGAAAAAATAACTCTGGAACTAAGAGAATTCATCAGTGTACCTCTAGCTGCTTCCAAATATGGTAACAAAAATTAACTAGCTGAAATGCTAGCCAAAGGTAAGAGTTACAGCTGATTGGGAAAGGAGGAAAAGATTAACTACAGCCTTGGGTGTCGTTGTTCATGGGGAATCTAGCTTATGGAGTTACTCTCAAAAGTCACATTATTTTTAGAGACTGGCCAGTCATCACTTCAAAGCCTCAGTAACACAGAGAATTCAATGTAAGTCATGAGCAGATTTGAATGCTGCAGTGGGTGGGCTATAAAAATCAATGTAGATGTACTGCTTTGTATTGTTTCAGCCACCTCTGAGTCTAGTTGAAGCTGCAGTAAACATTTTCCAACACTGATAGTTTCCCACATGGAGCCTGGGTGTCTCTCCGCTTCTCTGACTGAGGGCTTCCTGTGGCACCGTGGGAGCTAGCTAAAGTCACCAGTTGGATAGTGCTGGAATATCTGAGACTGAAAGCTTTCATAGACAACATTCAGTTTGGGAGGGACAAAAGCCACAGGTCAGATATTCCTATCTCTTCACTTTCCTTCAGAACAATCCTGAGGTGCATTCTACATAGTTTCTCTGGTATTTCCCAGAAGATTAATCTTTAATTGCCCATCTCAAAACCTACTCATAAAATCACCCTTTGTTGGCTATTTTCTCTTTCCTCTGTCTCTTATTTCTGCTCCCGCCCTTGTACTACCTTGATCACTTCCCAAAATCTATCTACTTACATCACAGTCTTAATTTCAGGACTGCTTCTAGGGAAAATCAGAATAACATAGCTCTAGTTTTGCAGAAAATACACTGATAGATCCGCATTGCAATGCTGGTTTGAGTTCTGTATCTTTATATTACCTCACAAACATAGTATAAGTCCTTGTTTTTGTGTTCTCTGCAATTCATATATCTCATGTCAGATCTCTCCAAAATAGTTAATCAGTGGAAAGTGAAAGAATATTCAAAGTCCTATTCAGCCACAACTAAAATTTATCTACCACTAATGGTTTTCGTAATCCTGTTGTAACATTTCTTTCTTTCATATAAAAGTAGTAATCCCTTTTGTTTTGGGGACATAATATTAAAATTGCTGCTTTTAACTTTTAGCACATTAATAAAGAGATCTAGAAAATCACATTCTAAGACAGGTAACTAATCTCTCTTAAGCAGAACGGATTTAAAAAGAAAAGTCCATCGCTTTAAATAAGGGTCTCTCCAAGGACACATGAACAGATAAAATCAGGCTATGAATGCTTTTTCTCAGTGTAAATGTTACTATTTTCTAATATTTTATTATCTTATAATCAGAAAAATGTAACACCATAATTGAGGGTTTACAAACATCTAATTTTATAGAAAATCATTGATAATATAAGTAAAAAATCTGCCTTGAACTTTTATATATACAGTGTGATTATAACTACGTAAGACAGGTAAGAATAATTTTTTTTTAAGAAAATGTGGAGTAATTTGGGATTTATATATAGCTGTGTAAACAAATATTTGAAACTTTGCATTCAGTAAGAGACAAATTGGTAGTTATTTCTATATTATGTCTAGAAAATACCCACCAAATTCTAGAAAACAATACTCCAACAAATTAACCTTGACTATTTTCATTACTGGGACTTTGGGAATTATTTCTTGGCAGATTTTCATATTTTCTTAATGTATATAAATTAATAAATAAAATATCCAATGTGCTATATGAAAATATGTCAGAAAATATTCAAAAAACTGTTTAAAAATGCATCAGCAATGTCAAAATACCATTAAAAAATATAAACTGCAAAGAATATATGATATATTTTTAACAATTTTAGGGTGCACATAATTAAAGAACTACTGAATCTACAAACCAAGAATCTGAATATCCAGCAAACGTTTTCCTATTTTACAACTAAAACACTGTGTGATTGCTTGCACATTGCCCCCATTTTATATCTTGCATCACTTACAACATCAATGTCCGGTAACACTTCCTGAAATGATGTTTTATTGCTTCTTGGTCTTTTGGCTAAGATCAAGTGAAATGATGTTTTAATTTCTAGTCTTCTTCTCTGTTCTGTCCAATATGGTAGTTACTAGTCACCCACGAGCCTTTGAAATGCGGCTAGTGTGACTAAAGCAGTGACTACTTAAAAAGTTTATTAATTGAAGTTGAGATTTAAATGACCACATCTAGCTAATGACTACCACGTTGGGGAGCAAAATTTAAAAGTGGAAGCTGATCTCTTTTTAAAAATGAAAATACTCTGAGCCCTGAAAATGCAAAGGTTATTTAACTGTTCAGCAAGTTTGAATACTGAAGAATCACTTAATAGATGTTAAATATGGACCATATGTCTGCAGATTTTACTTTTATGTTTTGTGGTTGGAAGATCAAGTGGGGTTTGAATTCACAGTAAAACTTAATGTACCTTTGTGAATGAATGCAACTGTTTCTTAATTGAACGTGTTAAGATATTGAACTATTTTATTGAACTAATAAAATGGCTAATATTAAGTTAGGCAATATGTCATGGTGCTTAGAGGGAGTGAATGAATAATTTGATTTAATATTGAGTACTTTAGAACAAGAACACATGTATTACAAGGTAAAATGGTCATTATTGTGATTAAAATGAGCTGGTAAGTTTTATATCTATGTATGAATGTTAAATTATTTTAAATATGTTTAGTAGAAAGGCGTTCATCTTTTTATATTTATCATACATAAATATAAAATGTTTTGTATATATTTAATACAATTAATCTTTTCAGTAGGTATTACAATAGAATTCTTTTTCTATTATAAATCCAAATTAGATATATAGATACATAGATGCACCTTATCATATTCATCACAAAAATGAAGGAATTGATGATCCTAGTGGTGTAAGATAATTGTTATTTTCCAGACACAGTAATAGGAGAGCAACATATTAAGGATTTTATATTCTAGTTTTTATTTGGTAATATTAAGTAAATCATTTAAACACTCCTGAAAACTGCTTGTAAAATGTGAATTAATCAGAAAATAACTAAATTCATTTTAATCTAAGGTTTCAAAGGGCATAAAAATAACTAAAAAATAATAGTATTGATAAAAATTCTATGTGGTGTTTTTCTGTATATGTATGCACAAAGGCAGATTTAATTTTGAGGAAAACATGAACTATGAACATATACTAAGAATATTATAGCAGCGCATTTATTTAGTTTCTTATATCACAAGTATGATATTATCTCATCAGAATAAGTTGTTTCTTTAGAAGAGCTAATAAATGAAAAATCACTGGCCAACGTGGGAGCCTCCTAGAATATTTTATCAGTAATCTATTTTCCAGTTGTCATAGTACGATTACATTTTTGATGTTTGACTACTGATATATTTTAAGCTCACCCCTCTCTCTTTTCCTTCTGCTCCACATCTAGGAAAGCTGAGAAAGCTTGGATGCTCCTTCCTTTGGTGCTTGTGGGAGATTCAAATCACTCAAGCCCCTGCCCACATGGGAATCCTCACTCTAGGCCTATACTCTAACAACAATATGAACTCAAGCCAGTAGTCTTTCTCTGCTCTCCCAATCCATCTTTGGATCTACTTGTACATCACCCTGCTCTTTCCAGAAAGCTGCATGATGCAAGTAATAAACCTTTTTATACCCTCTTGTGTGTGTGTGGTGTCATTGGTATTGATGTATGAACCCATTTTGAATGGGGGTCTATCATATCTATTCATAGTGGCTACAACAATTGACACAGTAAGTGGGGTGTCTAGTGGATGATCATCACCATCTGGGGGTTCTTCTTCTCTTGTTTAGCTTGCTAACTGGCTCTGTCACCTCTCAAATCATGTACTTTGAGTGGATTCTTGCTGGTTTGCTTGCACTTTGAGCTCTATTGCTTTGTGCTACATTTGCTGAGTTCTACCCAGCTTCTATTATAGATATTTTTCCCACCTAAGTCAGAAGTTTTGATAACTGACATTTAGAAATAGGAGTACTGGATTGAATCCCTCCATAGAGTGGCCTTGAGTCTCACATGTCTTAGCCCAGATCTGTCTGTATGTCTTAGATGAAATTGTACATCTCAATTCTAGTATACACAATGACTGAAATTTGACTCAGAGGAAAGACTCTTAATCTGTGATGGTGGCTTGTGTGTCTTGAGCTGGTGTGAGCTGTCATTCTACAAAACACTCAGTTAAAAAACATATTACGTACGATGTATAGATCCATAAGATGATTGCTTCTGAGGATGAAGAGCAGTCACTAAATGGATTATGAAGCTCCGCACTCCTAAAAGCAGATGACCCACTAATATCCTACAAAAATAACTTTGTATTGATGTTGCTACCTATGTCTTTCCACCACAAATAAAATTGATTGAGGACTTATAACACTCATATTGCAGAACCAAGGGGTTAATTCAATCATTCCCATGGAAGAGTTGTTTAATTTTGATGATACTAACTTGAGGCTGTATGGAGGAAGACACTTATAAATATGAACAGGGTAATGGGGGGGAGAGAGGGAGGGAGGGAGGAGGAGGAAGGAAGGAAGGAAGGAAGGAAGGAAGGAAGGAAGGAAGGAAGGAAGGAAGGAAGAAGGAAGGAAAAAAGAAAGAAAGAAAAGAAAGAAAGAAAGAAAGAAAGAAAGAAGAAAGAAAGAAAGAAGAAAGAAAGAAGAAAGAAAGAAAGAAGAAAAAAAGAGAAGGAGGAGGAGGAAGAGGAAGGAAGGAAGGAAGGAAGGAAGGAAGGAAGGAAGGAAGGAAGGAAGGAAGAAGGAAGGAAGGAAGGAAGGAAGGAAGGAAGGAAGGGAGAAATAAGTTAATTTGACCTAATTGGAAATCCAAGATTTACTAAAATAATTTGTACAAGAAATATAAAGGCACAGATTAGTTTTTCCACCACTAAATCACAGATTCTGATTTAGCTTTAGCATCTGCTGAGATGCACAATAGCCAAGCCTTCATGCCTTTATTCAACAGGGGCTCAAATATTATTTACACTTGGGGAACAGACTAAATTTAAACAAGTTGCCACTATAGTCTTAGGTAAGTTACTGAACATAAAAAAGAAGACAAATAGACCTGCCTTGCCTTAGCTATTATAACTATTACTGTGACTAAATTCCCTATCGTCATAGCACCCATGCCCTAAAACATCTCATAGCGCTTATAAGCACTCTATCCAATGAGTAACAAAGTAAAGTTAAATTAAGTCTTGGGCAATTGCAAATTGGCTTGACAAAATAAGACCCCCATGGATCTTCCCCCATAGCTAAAATAGTTATACAACTCAATGGAAATTCTATCAGGATTGAAACTCATTATATAAGACCTTCTCCTTCAGAGAAGGAGTTGTTATTCCTACTACTTTTTCATTTATAATCCAATCTGGCCTGTTTATGTTAGAAAAAACCAATGACACCTCACAATGATTACCACAACCATAATGCCACTTAATGCCACGATCCCATCCATTGAGGTTTCCATAAATAATATTACTGAAACTACTGACTTATCCATCAGTAACAGGTAAATATTTTGCTGGTTAAGTTGAGGCTAATACAGTTTCTTCAATGCCAATTTCAACACCTTTTCAGGTAAATGGATAACATATACTTTTATCATGATTCTCATGGCTATCCCAGTAGCTTTGACAGCTCACACAATCTTTGCAGGCAAGACCTTCACCACATCCAATTCTATCTAACAGTGTAGATATAACCTTGCATTGATTACATCCTCCTCTGAGGAAATTCATTTGACATACTCATTCAGGACACACAAATACTCATGAAGTGCCTCACAGTAAAAAGGGATTGGCATTTCCTTACACACAGCAAAGATTCATCACCTCCTTTAAATTTCTGAAAACTATGTGATAAACTAAGGGTTACTCTATATCCCTGAAATTGTCAAGAAACAGTTATTAAACCTCACAGCACCCACACTATTAAAACAAGAGAAACATCTTTTAGTATTTGCTGGGGGAGGTCCTAGAGGCAAAATATTTCACATTTACAAATTTCACTAAAGACCTTTTATTCTATCACTTGTAAATTAGATCATCTTGAATGAGACTCCCTTCAACAAAATGTGCTAGTATCTATACAAATTACAATTTAACAGACACTTCCATTAGTGACAACAGAGACTCCTTCTCTGTTGAGGTTATAAAGACTTGGTCTCATGGTTCCTAGAATCTTTAGCCTTTAAGGTTTTTTTTTTTTTTTTTTTTTTTTTTTTTTTTTTTTTTTTTTTTTTTGCCAGAAGTTGCCATGAGTTTCTAATACAAGAAACTGTCTCCTCTTGGCCTTACACTAAAGTGACAATTCCTGACCCTTCATACCACTGTGCATTGGGTCATGGAAGTAGCAACCCACAAACTTGGCACAGCAATCATTAGCAATCATTAGCACAGGATAAAGGTAAACATGCACCTTCTTGCTTATTCCACCTCGAAGAGTAAGTATCTCCTCTATCTTTGACAGATGTCATATTGCTGGAATACATCACTCCTTTCCCAGACTTCTTGGTTACCTAAAAAGCTCCCTGGGATCATCTGAATAAACAGAGAATGGAATTTATGTAATTTGCAGATGGCATCGCCATCATTGCAAATAATAGAGCTCAGTGGGAAGTTGCTGTTTTCCACCTCCTAACCAGGAAATTCTAATAAAAAATGAGACCCAAGGGTCATCACAATTAATTAAACTTCAGACAGTCATCCTAGCACTGGATACTCCGGCCAACCATCAGCCCCATCTGCATATTTTTACAGACTTTTGGGCCATTGCCAATTATGGTGGAATGAAGGATATATAAAGATGAAGTGATGAGTAGATATGTAATAAAGTAGAATATTAACAATATAGGTGGCAAGTATAATATTTACTGAAAAATACTTTTAATATTGCTATATGTTTAAAATTTTTACAACAAAATTTGGAGAAAAAAGTTTAAAAACCATAAAAAAGGGGAAGGAAAAAATGCATACTAAAGAAATGAAACAACCTCTTGGATGCTTTCATTTTAACAGAATCCTGGTTTATAAAGAAAAAAAACTATAAAGAAAATTTTTGAGAATTTTGGGAACATTTAAATGCGGAATGGGATTTAAATGATACTATTTTTAGATGTTTTACATGTAATAATGGTATCACTTTTGGTAGGAAACACACCTATACTAAGGAGTTAGATAACCAGAGTGAAGTTTTATGGTATGTACAATATATAAAAAATATCAAATAGTTCAGCAACTCAATTATGTAAGTAAACAAAGGATACAGACAGATAAATATAAATGGATAGAATCTATAAATAACCTCCAATATAAACCCCCAAATGACAACTGTTTAAACCTATGTGGTAAATTAAGAATTATAATCACTCCATCTTTTTAAAACTTTTCTGACTTTTTTTCTTAAAAGAAGGAAATACAAGAAGAAGTGATCCGGTTCAATGATTGATTAGAAATGAGAACTCAGATGATAGGAACTAGTACTTGAGTAGTTTTACCTTGACCTTAATGTGGGATATTTTAGATTAAAATGCTTTGTGTCTATCATTTTTTTGCAATTGTGTTTTTCTTCTCCCTTTCAGATTGCAGAAATCAATTCTGACAGAGATTTTCATATGTAATGGGTATATTTTTTCTTCTTTTATTTGTCTTCTGACTCTTACATTTGTCTTACATTCACCTCTCCTTTACTGTCCTCTACACAGAAAATGATCATCTTTTTTCGTAATTTCATTCAAAGAAATTCACTTGCTGCTTTGACCACAAGATGTCCCTGCCACCAGCTACTTCAGTGAATTGCAAATGTAAACTGTTAATAACGTATGTTAGTAACATGATATTTAAAGGATCTCTATGTTTATTAAAAGCAGAGCCTGAAGAGACTTTCTTCTGAAATGAAATTAATTGTTTAGAAAATATCTACCACTATACAAACAAGCAAAAGAAACAGAATTTAATTTAATTTCATTTAATTTGCTTATAGATAAATCTCTGTGAATTTGATATGAGACCTCTTACTAATAGTCAATGTTATGCTCATCTGTGAGTTGACAAAAAGAACAAGGAAAGACCCCTTTTAGGGAAAGCAGCTATGTCTGCATGGCGCGATACTTGCGTGTCAGCATTCTATAATGTAAAAAAATCCAAACCACTATTTCTTCTTTTTGCCTTTATGATATTTGTTATGGACTGAATGTTTACGATCCCCCCAAATTTATATGTTGAAACCCGAACCACAAACTGGTATTTGGAGGTGGGAACTTTGGGAAGTAATTAGATTTAGGCGAGGTTATGAATGTGGAGGCCACACTATGGGATTAGTGTCCTTAAAGAAGCAGTAGAGACACCAGAGCTTCTCTCTGTCAAGTGAGGATACGATGAAAGGACTGTTTAAGCTGCCTAGTCTACATTGTCTGGTTATAACAGCCTGAGCAGGCTCAGCAGTATTCTATCCCCCAGGAGAACACGAATAGTTCTAAAAGGCATTCTTATCACTAAGAATTCACTATAGATTAACAAACTATTTTCATTTTAAAAACTAAGAGTCTTAAGACACAAATTAAGAAAATATTTTTTTAAGTCTGATTTTGAAGTATTGCCTCTCAAAACTCACCCTTCTCTATGTATTTTGTGCTGCTAGTCCAGGGACTCTGCCAAAGCATGTCTTCATTGTCAGCTGGCCATCACTTTAGTTCTTTCAGTAGCAACGCCCAGGGGAAGATTGGCATGCTGGAGGAGAATGAGCCACAGGCTTCTTTATGTTCCCCTGCTGGATCATGTCAGCACCACTTCCACAAAGACTCTATCAGTGGATTCCAGCTAAAACTGATTCCATGTTACTATAACCAATACCATGAAATCTTCTCAGAGGCATCAACATCCACGGATGGGTGCCCCAGTCCCAACGTTTGAATCCCAGCTGCTAACAGATCAAGTCAGCTCCTGCAGTGCTGTCGAAGCCCTCCGTCAGACAAGCAGAGCAACACAGGGGCTTGAGGTGGTATGCTGTGAGCGTGCATGAAAAATGTCTTCTGCAGCTTCAACTGGACCATGAAAATATAGGGCAGGTCGTCCACATTGACTTTTTCAGTCCACCTGTTGCCTCATTTAAGTCTGCTTAAGCCCTATATTGTCTCATTTGTTACAGATGCTTTATGGTAATGGTTAAACATAATATCAAAAAATGATGTAACACCAGAAGTAAAGTAGAACAAGCTATATTCCCTGATGTAGCTATTACTCTCAAGGCTGTAGCTAACATGAATCTTCTTTCTCTGGTAACCTTCATGCTGGGTTAGCACTTTGGCTGGTTGGTCTTCTTGTTCAGGAGAGAGTGGTGCAGACATGGATCCCCAATGGCTCTAACCACCTGCTTACTTAACCCTTGTAAGGCCATGGTCACTGCAACTGCCAGCTGACTGTTGTCACCAAGTTTGGGAGCTCTCAGAGGTATCTTCATGTATTCTCTGAGTTCAGACTTATTCTTCCCTGCCCCATAATGTAGCAATATCTCTAGCACCTCATTTTATTCCAGGAAGTTCACTCGTCAGTTAGAGTCATGCCTTTCTTTGCCTACTGATCCATCTGCATTCAGAGCCCAAAATAAACTGATAATACTCATAGTATTTGTTCATGGAAGTATTCGGTTCGTCCACCTCATAGAGAGAACAGGATCATGAATCCCTCACAGACTAAAAGTTTTCAATTGGCAACTTAGAGTGATGGTAATAGAAGGCAATCCTATGATCACGCCTTGATTTCTGGATACAAGCCTTCTACTTATTGACCTCTCAGCAAGATGTAATCGCCATTGGTTCAATATCTATACCATATCCTGTCTAACATACTACCCTAATAGCACATGTTTTATACCCTATCTAGTGATTTAGCTGAACTTTTAAAAGAACCTCCCACTGCTCTACTGGACATGCAAAATGCTGCTTTGGCAGTACTTTATCATCCGGTTCTGAGTTTCACTTCCTCAGGGGCTTTCATCTAACTTTCAAAATTTCATAGTTCTAACTTTATCCATTTGTTCCTGGTAGCAGTTTCCTGCAAATTCTGTTTCTCTGATATTTTAGCACCCACCACTTTTCCCCCCTTTTAATCCTCCATTGCATGTTTAAATAATCCTTTATCTGGATTTTGTTAAAATTACTGGTGCGCTTTCTGTCTTTCTGACTGGTGCTGGAGGGAGGAGGAAGAGGCTGAGGAAAAAGAAAATTTGTCAGAATAATTGGAAGTATATTGGGGCAGTAGGTTAAATTGAAATCCAAGTAGTCACGAATGTTCTTGAAGTCCATGAAAATATGATACCTTGCTGGATGTTGTCATTGGAAGATAGGTATTAGCAGAAGGAACAGAGAAAAAAAAAATAGAGAAATTCAACTCTTGGAAAGGTCATCATTTTTTGGTGGACTGAAGTAGCAAAGGAGAAATAGCATGGGAACTCAGCAGTATTCAAAAGGACTCTGCTAGAAGATGTGGTCCAGAACAGACTTTATGGAAGTTCAAATAAACTGTCTTTAACGGGAGTTATACCAACCAGATGCATTTGTAATTAGGTGACAGAATTATTGGTGGCCCCAATGATCAGGAGTTACTACTGTAATTTAATGACAAAGGACCAGGAATATACAAGTCCTGTAATGCAGGGGATTCTCCAGGACAAGAAAAAACTGTATCTCTCCAAAGGCCATTAGCAATCCTAATGAAACACCATCTCAGATACTATATTTAGTATTTTTCCTACTGATATATTTTTTAAATCACTTTCTTGCATTTTATCTTATACACCATATGGCTCAGGTAATACTTTAGTAAATGAAACATTTAACTAATGAATCTAAAAATATCAGCTGAATAAATCTTAAGCATCAGACTCATGAATTGCATAATATATAACTTTCAAATTGTACAAGTACTTTCTATTAATCTTATTCAATTTGGAAAGGCACAGATATTCTCAAGATTTTAAAATTATTTATGTCAAAACAGTACTAAATATATGCAGGTTTTCTCAGTGGAATCAAGCAGTTTTGTAAATGTTTTGCTTTTGAAATAGTGTAAGATTGTGAGTTCATTTCTTCGCAAGTTTCCCACTCATCATTCTTTCCTTCATAAATATTTAGATGAAGTAGTCAGAATATAAACGTCTTAGTACAAAGAAGAACAGAAAGGCAAAAATGTAGATTATCTATTGCAGGAAAGAAAATGGTTCTGAAGCCAAGCTACTACCTCGTAATGCCAAAATTAAAATATCCTATGGTTTGTATCTGATCCAGTTGTGAATGTGAGGACTTTGCATACAGATTTGAAATAAGTAAATAGCAAAGGAGTAGAAATTCAGAGCAAACAATATCTAATTTTAAAATATGCCTATATTAAATGCAATCTTGTGTATAGGAGAAAAATCTCTCATCCCAAACCTTGTAGAACTAAACTGTTTGCCTGATGTAATTTAGAGCTTCCTCTGAAGAGTAGAAAACAGTCCTATTAAAATGTTCAAGTATTTTTTTTTTATTTTAAAGAGATTAAGAATTCAAGCTAGAAAATAAGAATTACCCACCTAGCTGACAGATCATCCATCCTTATTATCTTTAAACAGTTATTTCTCTAATCTTTTACATTTGTTTTTGTTTGTGTGAATGTTTATATATATAAATGCCTCTATGAATAGTAAAAACCTTTGAAATGGCTTTTTAAAGCATCTCTTCCCTTTGGCAATTTGCAATAATACTTGGACAAGTATAGTCAAGTTAATGTAAATGAAGAAAATTATGAGCAGAAACAGCACTTTCATGTTGAAATAGTAATAACTATCAAGAATTGAGGGTTACTGACTTCTAAGCAGCCACACTGAAATTTTCTGGCTATTTTATAATGAGAGAGGAATTCCTACCTGGAGTTACGGGGATTGGCTGAACACATGATACCTAATACCAGACAGATGAATCAATAGCAGTTTATTAATCACATATACTCTCATAACCGTGAGAGAATGGCATAGCACCCCACACAAGGCAACAGGGGAGTTGCACTTAGCAACCTAGTGAAGAAGCAAGAGCCGTGGGAAGCAGGCTTGTAGTATGGAGAAGTGGAGGGACTTCTGGTCCCACAGGGGAATGCGATTGGCTTGCTTGAATAAATCCGAGAATGTCAGGGAAAAGGAAACTTGCTACTGACAGTGGAGTCTGTGAGAGGTCAAAATGAAGAAGGCGAATATAGAAGCCAAATCGATCCAGAGCATAGCTGGAGTTGCCCCACCTGGATATCCCTGCTGCCTTTGGCTGGTTCAAAACACTGGAGGTGAACTTAGAATACTTTGAGAAAAGTGCTTCTAAGTCAGGGTCCAATGACGTACGCGGCTTTTGCCGGGGTTTCTGCTTGCCCAAGCACAGTAGGTGCAAAAATAGAAAGTGACCTCTCATAAACCTAATTTATATCCATATGTGAAGTAATTTTATAAAGTTCTTCTTTGTAGGTGAAATCATTGAGCAATAAACTATTCAAACTCTCTTATCCTGAAATAACTTTCAGATAATTCAATGTGATATTGAAGCATAACTTAAATCTCTTTAAATTCCAGTTATAACTGCACCGATACTATAGTAGTTTATAAATAAAAATTTAGACTTAGGTTATAGAAAAACAGTGCATTTAAAATGTTGATTTTAAAAATAATTATTAATCTCTACTATGAGAAGATATCACCTAAACTTTAGGTAGTTAGATAAAAATTGTATATTTAGGAGAATATATTCCTAATCCATCAAAAATATTCTCAAAGAAATTTGAAGATAAAAATATTAACCATTATAACATGCATAATTGCATAACTCTTAAAAAGTATTTTAAGCTCTTTATATGCATTCATACTCTCAGAACTGTTAAGTGGGAGAGATTCCATTATACTGAGTAAGTACTTAACCATTTCTATGGAAATCTGAACCACAGCAAAACATAAAATCTCAAGAGCCTTGAACATAAGATAATAAGTAGAGAAATCTGGAGAATACAAAATATAATTTTCTTTACCCTGTTCAATATTCATTTTTTAAGTTTAATAGATTTTACTCCCTCAATATTTATCTTTTTTAAAAAAAATCTTTATCTTATATTCAACTTAGTTTAGGGTTCTATCTATCCCATCACGATCTTAGCCTGCCTTCATCCTTTGGGACAGATTTTCCTCAGTCTAAAAACACGAATAGAACATGTTACTTCTCTTCAAATTCTTCAGTAAATTTTAATATCCTTCAAATTCAAAGGCATTAATCAAAGGTATGTCCTTGGAGATCTGGCACACATTGAATTCTCCTGTCTCATTCTATTAATGTGTCATTCATCTATCCCTTCATCTATCATCCAGCCATTCATATTTATAAACCGCCAATGTTTGGTCACATACTGTTCTAAGGCTAGAGATGATATAGCATGGCTCTTACTTTCATGTAAATGTCGTTTATCAGTGGGGAAAAATACAATGAAAATAAACAAATTTTAAAAGATAATTTTAGAGAGTGATATAAATTTTAAACATAATGTAGTACACAATTTTTTTGGCACTGGGTTTGGGCACCTCAAACCAAAACAGGACGTCAGGACTGGTGCTTCCCTCACTAATGCATTTCCTAAATATTTAGTAACGGGAGAGTTTTCTGACCCTCCCAGTAGGTATCATAGGAGATACCAAAACAGCTTGTAAATAACAGGCCCACTAAAATGTTTCCATCTCCCTGAGCCTTTAGATTCCTTTCTCTGCAGCATGCCAAAAATGTCGCCTTTTGACATTTTCTTTTAATTTTCAACCATCAATTTTATTTTAAAATATTTGTGCACTGCATTGAGTACCAACACAGATGCTACCAAGAAACTCAGAAGGCAAAGTGTTCAGTGTATGACTTGGAGTAGGTAGACTGCTATTTTTCACAGAGAAGCAAAAAATAAAGGATAGAGGGCAAAAAAGGACATTATTCCTAATTACTGTTCTGAAATGTGAATGATAAAAATGAAGGAAATTAACTATAGGTCACTAATTAGTCAAGGTTACAAGTAACCAGAGTACTGAATAGTAACTCCATGCCCAGGTGTATGAATCTAAATCTAAATCTAAAATCTAGGTGATTGCATCCATATTAAGGAAATTGGCTCTACTAAGACCAATATTACTTACCCGGTTTAACACCCTTAAAATTGATTCTCACATAAGCTCTTCAGAATCCTACTAATATAAATTAGAGTGGGCTTAGCCTTTCGATGTATAGGCTATCTCTTTATAGAATAAATCTTGAAT
Organism: Eonycteris spelaea; assembly: GCA_003508835.1. Classification (NCBI taxonomy): domain Eukaryota; kingdom Metazoa; phylum Chordata; class Mammalia; order Chiroptera; family Pteropodidae; genus Eonycteris; species Eonycteris spelaea. Next base: position 16,475,731 of record PUFA01000021.1, read on the forward strand.
ATTAATGTTCAAGATTATGTTGGAATCTAATTCATTTTTTACTTGTAGGCTATAAGATGTGGTGGTGAAGGGGAGCAGAGTCTTAAGGAGAATCGATATCCAATTTTGCTAACAAAGTTTTTGAAAATATTTTTTTATAGCACATGGAAGACTATTTCCCTTAGATGTGGTGGGATGGGGCTATCTCCCCTGAAAGGTATTCAGAGGAATTTCAGGATTCAAAATTTTCAGTCTCATTTATAAGCATCCAAATTACTCTCTCCTATGATACAAAGTTCCAATCCCTTTTTTCTGTTTTGTTTTATATAAATGGATAGATAATGGTATAAGAGAGGTACTTCAGGATAACACAGATTTTATTTTTCAATTACAGTTGACAGTCAATATTACTTTATATTAGTTTCAGGGTACAGCATAATGGTTAGACATTTATATAATTTCTAAAGTGATATTCTAATTAGTCTAGTACCCACCTGTGGGTTTGTTAAAATAGATAATAATATAGATATGTGTAATTACAGCAGATTATGAATGAAGAATTGTCATCAGGAATTTTGTGGTGAAGGGCAATGATATCATATTCTATTTATTTTATAGTAGAAGAGATTTGAACACATTTACTTCAAGAGAAACTTGCTCATATGAATAAGGACAAGTTAAAGATGCAGGAAAAATAAAGTCTAAAAGAGGGGATGGAATAGAAGTTTAAGCACAGATGGTAGAACTGACATCCAAGAAAGGCAGGGACAGAGCAGGGAGATCTAAGTTGGCTTCAAGTAGAAATAAGGTTAAAACTGTTAGGTCAGTATGTCCAGGGAGCTCATAAGAGAGAGCCTCAATTTTTCTCTGAAAAGAGAAGAATTAGTCTGCATAAAGTAAGACAAGGTAATTTTAATTTATTAGATATTGTATAAAACAGTGGTAAATATCAATCCACATGAATTTTCAAAATCTAATCGTCATTCTGAGAAATGCATTGTTAGGTGATTTTGTTGTTGTACAAACACCATAGAGTGCACTTACACAAACCTAGATGGTGTAGCCTACTGCCCCTAGACTGTCAACCGACACAGCATGTTACTGTGGTGAATTTTGTAGGCAACTGTAATGCACTGTGCTGTGACATAATGGTGGCCATCACATCACCAGGTGTAATGCAGGAGCTCTAGTCCAGGAACCTGTGCCTGGACCTTAGAGATTCCGAAAAAATCCACTGGGTGGACCAGCAGAGTGAGATATGCCATTTATTACTCACAGTACGAGACTTCAGCACTTGGTCAGTTGAAGCTGCAGGAAAAGGCAGCCAACCAAAAGCAGGCATTGATTGTTTCATTTGAGAGCAGAGGGGAGGGGCATTGCCTCCTGTCAGGGAATAAGGGTCTTCCTCCGTAGAGGAGAGCCGAAGGTCCTGCCTAGCTCGTGTTGGGAAGGACTGGACCAGTCATGTCTTGAGCGGCAAGATAATGTCCATGGGAATGGCCAAAGGGGCAGATAGTGCCAGTGGAGTAACAGGAAGTGTCCCTGGGGGCAAGCACAGCCTGGAGAACACTTTGTTCATTGTCATCCTTGGGGCTGCTGACCCAGCAGTCCTCTGCCTCTCATGTGGGTGGAGGGGCTATGTTTAAATTAACCCCACACTGGGAGATCAAAAAAATTCAGCTCCATTATAATCTTATGGAATCACCATTGTATGTCCAGTCCGTAATTGACAAAACATCATTATGCAGCTGTGATTGTATTTATCCCAACTACCTACATTTCAACAAATAATGAAGCAAAATGGACTATTATCGAGTCTTTTCTATGTGTACTTATTATATGAAAGTATAAAAAGAGTAGCAACTTTAGCATCTAAAGTTGTATATTTTGCCTCTTATTTTTAAAATGCTATGATTAGTCTGATTCCAATAAGAGCATCTAATTAAGTTTACATAATAAAAATGTTGATATTGCAAAGGCAATAAAATGTATGGAAAATATTAATGTCAATGATCACTTCGCCTGCATTTTCCTGTAATTATAAATCAGTTTAATTGCTGAATAAACACAAATAATCTATACCTCAGTCTTAAAAAGATACTCTAACTTTACAAGATAGATTTGTAAGTAGTTTAAATGATATAAAAACAAGGCTTTTATTCACTATTCTTTTCCACAAATAGACATAGAAATAATGTTTTTCTAAATTTCTCATCTAACAGATATTTTTTGTTTGTTTGAAAGCCAGATGTTAAGAATGTGTTCAAACCTTACTTTAAAAATTTTTTTATGTTAATCTTTGAATACTAAACACAATTTAAGCTAAAATAGGCAGCTGGTTTTTTAAAAAAATAAATAAATAAAAACATCCTAGGGCACATTATTAAGAAACGTGACAGGAAAAATATGAGTGGAATATGCCTTTGTTATAGATTTTTCTACTGATGCCTAAACTAGCTACAAGTAGTTTGGAAATTTGAAAATCTTTTTTTGCCCTTCTGTCACAGGCATTGAGACACATCATTGTATTTCCTACTTATCATCACTATTTTCTTAATATAGAATGAGGAGATGTGGGATATCTGAGATTAATATTCTCATAAAGCAGCAAGTATATATTATTTAACTAGGTCCTTATCTGATCACTCATCCCAAAAAGAAAATAATTTATATATATCGGAGTATATTCAAGAGTAAGGCTATATCTCAAATATTTCACTAAGAATAAACCCTTTCATCTGCAAGTGACATTTCTTCTAGCTTTTTTCTTAGTCAAATAATCATAAGCAGGAATATTTCCTCGTGAAAAAAATCAAAGACGTCTTTTTGGAAGTCTTCTCAATGGAAACATATATGCTTTACATTTGTAAAAGTTAAAGTAAAATACCAGACATGGCCTTTGATTTCAAGAAGTTGAAAATCTATCGGGAGAAGCAACATATTTATACCTAATGTAATTATTGTAGTATATGAGTCCAAATAGTTTTCACTAAGAGAATGTAAGATAGTCATCCTAGGCTCTGAAGACCTCACAAATATTCTAGACACAGGCAATATAGTAGATTTACTCAAGAAGAAAACTAGCTACTCTTTTACCAAATTCAATCTTTCCCTAATCTTTGTACAGAGGATAATGAATTAACGCAAGTATATCCGGGAGCTCCGGACTCTCTTGTGCTTGTTTTGCTTTGGCCAGCCCAAAGTATCCTGTTCTCCTATGACACATGGCAAACACAACTCTGCTTTTAGTGGAGAGATGTTAAAGTGTCAGAGTGACTGTGCTCATACTCAAAGTCTCAGAATAGGGTTCTAAATGACTTATGCCCTCTCGGCTTTTAAGCAACAATCTATGTGATGTATACAATCAAGGAATCTGAAAATTGGATTGCTCAGTCATTTATTTTCTCCTAATCAGGTGATAAATAGGATGACTGCCACTTTACATGGATCTGAACCTCAGTAAATGAGGTTATGTTATACACCATGCTGAGTGTTGAATATATATTTCTATAGAGACAGTTCTCCATGTCTCCACCCTTTCCAGAGTCTGATTTGCTTAGGATATATGTTTTAGTGTGCTAAGACTGCCATAAGAAATACCAGAAAATGAGTGGCTTAAACAACAGAAATGTACTTTCTCATACTTCTGGAGACTGCAAGTCTAAGTTCAAAGAGAGCTCCAGCGCCTGGGCAGCAGCTCGAAAAGCACCAGGGGACTTATGGGGAAGAACTGAGTTTTCTGGCTTCAGGACGAGGGCTGGAGGAGAAGCTTTCTCCCAGAAGTACTGGTGGAGGCCACTGTTCCCTTGTTGAGCTCTACCTTGACCCAGGGTGCAGACGCGGGCAGCCACCATACCTGAGCTCCATCAGCCTGGCTAACACTGGTCACCTGCCCTGATGATTCCCTAAAGCCCTGCCCTACCCAATTTGCAGGTCCGCCCAAGCTGCTTCCAGTGTCTTTTCCATTAAAGTGGCCTGCCTTGGCTCATGCTTCAGACTTTCTTAAAATCTCCCAAATGGTCACAAAACCTAAACAAGCAGCATCTGGCCTCAGCGTGCTCTTGCTGAGCAGCCTCAAGCCTGGCAGCCTCAGTTCATGGGTTGGCCTTTTGAGGTAAATCCAAGCTGACTATGGGTTGTGACCATCTGCAGATTGCTTAGTGGCTTATCTCGGGTGGCCCCAGGGCAGAGTACAGGCTGTGATTGAACTTGGCCTGAGGTGGGCCTTTCTCAGGAGGATCTATGCTGCATACTTGATAGCCAACTTCACTCAAAGCCTGAGCACTACCTGGAGCCACATTTAAGGATGAGATACCCAAAAGGCAGACTAGGAAGGCACCAGAGTCCTGCTAAAGGGAATCCTTCTTCCTAGGGTCAGCCCCTGCATGATAGCTCCTTCACTATAATCACCAGCCAGTCCTCACAACCAGTCAGCCTCAGGGTCAATCCCTCCCATTGATGTGTAAGCAGCAACCAAGGCTCAGCTACAATGAGAGGATACACACAACCCACACAAGGAACACACCTGAAGCACCCAGCTCAGATAACCAGAAAGACTGTGCCACTGGGCCCCACAGGACACCTACCACATAAGGCCACTCTATTAAGACCAGGAGGCATAACAGCCCTACCTAATACATAGAAACAAACACAAGTAGGTAGCCAAAATGAGAAGACAAAGAAACATGTCCCAAATGAAAACAGAACAAAAACCCAGAAAAAGAACTAAACAGAATGGAGACAAGCAATCTAACAGATGCAGAGTTCAAAACACTGGTTATAGGATGATCAATGATATCAGTGAAAACTTCAACAAAGAGATAGGAAACCTAAAAATGGAGATAGAGAAGATTAAAAAAAAAACAATCAGAAATAAATAATATAATAACTGAAATACAGAATACATTAGAATGAATCAGCAGATTAAAGGAAGCAGAGGATCGATCAGTGATTTGTAAGATAAGGTAGCAGAAAACACCCAATTACAATAGCCTAAAAAAAAAAAAATCCAAAAAGTGAAGATAGTTTAAGGGGGCTCTGGGACAACATCAACATTCACATACAGGTACCAGAAGGAGAAGAGAGAGCAAGGAATTGAAAACTTATTTGAAGAAATAATGAAAGAAAACTTCCTTAACCTTTTGAAGGAAATAGACATACAACTGAGGAGCTCAGAGAGCCCAAACAAGATGAACCCAAAGAGGCCCACACCAAGACACATCATCATTAAAGTGTTGAAGGTTAAAGACAAAGAGAAAAATCTTAAAAGCAGCAAGAAAAAAGCAGTTAGTTTCCTACAAGATAATTCCCAAAAGACTGTCAGTTCTCAAGAGAAACTTTACAAGCCAGAAAGGATTGGCATGAAATATTCAAAGTGATGAAAAGCAAAGACCTAGAACCAGGATTCCTCTACCCAGCAAAGATATTGTTTAGAATAGAAGGACAGATAAAGAGCTTCGCAGACAAGAAAAAACTAAAGGAGTTCTTCAATACCAAGGCAGCATTACAGGAAATATTGAAGGAACATTTTTAAGAAAAAGAATAAAAAAGATAAAAAATATGAATAATAAAATGGCAATAAGTACATATCTATCAATGATTACTTTAAACATAAATGGATTATTTGCTCCAATCAAAAGGTAGAGTGGTTCAATGGATAAGAAATAAGATTTTTACAAATGCTGTCTACTAGAGACTCACTTCAGGGTGAAAGACTCACACAGGCTGAAAGTAAAGGGATAGAAAAAGATGCTTCATGAAAATGGAAACAAACAAAAAAAATTGAGGTAGCAATACTTATTCTAGACAAAATTAACTTTTTTTTTAAATAGACTTTTTAAAAAGGCTATAACAAGAGATGAAGAAGGACCCAGTAATCCCACTTCCAGGTATTTATCTGAAGAAACCTAAAACATTATTTTGATGGGAAATGTGAATCTATATGTTCATTGCAGCATTATTTACAATAGCCAAGATATGGTGGCAAACTGGGTGTCCATCAATGGATGAATAGATAAAGAATGGATGGTACATATATGCAGTGAAGTATTACTCAGCCATAAAAAAAAAGAGAGAGAGAATGAAACCTTGCCATCTGCAGCAACATCGATGGGCCTAGAGTGTACAGTGCTGAGTGGAGTAAGTCACACAGAGAAAGCCAAATGTCGTATGATTTTCACTTACATGTAGAATCTAAAGAACAACAAAAAACAAACAAAACAGAAACAAATTCATTGATACAGAGAACATTTGATGATTGCCAGATGGGAGGGGTTTAAGGGGTGGAAAAGAGAAGGGAGTAAGAGGTAAAAATTGGTAGTTAACAAAACAGTTATGAGAATGTAATATACTTATATAGTCATATAGTCAGTAAAATTATAATAACTATGTACGGTGTCAGATGGGTACTAGATTTATTGGAGTGATCACTTTATAAGTTATATAAATGTCTAATCACTATGTTGTACACCTGAAACAAATATAATATTGTATGCCAGCTGTAATTGAAAATAAAAAAGTATTTTAAAAATGTAGTGATATGGAAAAGAATTTCCTAAAGTGAAAAAAAAAATGGCTAGAGTTGTTAGGAACTGTAGACTAGAGTTTCCAGAACTGATTTGCAGACCAAATCACAAAAGCAGTAAGCAAGTATATGAGTGAGGATTCCTTCTGATCTTTCACCATTAGTGAACACAGACTTTCCTAATGTTACATCTAAGGACTGAGAGAAGTCTCTTTGTACCTGTTTGTCTGACACACTGAAAAATAGAGAACAAAGGGGATTAGCTGAGAAGATCACCTGAAGCCAGAGTCATGATTAGTCCAAATAACTTTAAGAACAGAAAATGGCATTCTAAGTCAGGATACATGGAAAACAAAGCAAAACAAACAGCTAAATATTTGTTCTGCAACCAAAACATCCAAAGGGAACAAACACTAAGCTAAAGACAACCCATGAATTGTCCTGGTGTTTTTGTTTTTGTTTTTGCTTTTTTGCTATGGACAAATAATAATATTTATGATTTAAGGATAGATGAGTAGATAGTTATTTGATAGAGAAACAGACAGTAAATAGGTAGAAAACAATTTTATTTAGCTTTTTTATATTATCTCCTAATCATGCAGGGCTTCAACTATGGTGAAAAAGAGATGAATGAGAGATCAAAATATTTTATTTAACATCTTTTTATGATCAAATATGATCAGTAAAGCATTTCTTTTAAAGGCAATTTTTAAATGTACTGACTTTATGGTATTCTATAGAGCACAATTCTATGTAAATATTTTTAATACAGTAAGATTTTGGAAATATATGAAAATAATGATAATATATATATAATATGATATAACTAATATAATGTAATCTCATGCAATATCTTATACCACATTATACACCACAGTATGGTTCTTATAGGTACTTAGTTAGATATGGTATATCTCTCATCCTTGTAGAATCAGAAGACATAAAAATTATTCATACTGATATTTGCAGCCCTGCAATTGATTCATTATGCTATTTTAAAAAATATTTATAGTTTTGAATATACAAAGTAATATAGCCCTTGGAATAGCCTTAAGGAAGTGTTTTTCAAATCTAATTACCTTGTGCGGGTAGACTAATTCTTAATGTCTAATCTATCTATCTAATATCTAAAAGGTGTGTAGATTAATTCTTAATGTGTAATCTAAAGTTTTTATTTTTTACCTTCCAGTTAATTGTTCCTTGTCCTCCTCTCTTTTCTATTGTTCTCCTTTCTTTTCTGCCTACTATTGAGAGAATTTAAAATATTCTTTTAAAGGACCCCTCCCCCCAGGATCTTGAAGTTAGAATCAGGTGATGTGTCTTAAAAAAGAGTGTTTTAAACATTATTAGAAAATTATTCTGGCTATTTCAAATATATTTATTAGCATGTGAGATACATGGTAAAATGTATTTGGGGTTTCCCTGAAATGGCAGAACCTCAACCAGAATACAGAGATGACCATTTGGTTATACAACCAAAACACATGTCCTATATATAATAACTTGGTAGACTCAAGAAGTCACTCTCACTGAACTTCTCCAGCTCGATACTAGTATCCAAGGCAGGAACTCTATTCTCTTTGTTTGTCACAATAAACTATAACTTCCACACAATTTATATGGTAGAGTACTGGATTGTGCCAAAGTCAGAGGTCATCCTGTGAGGAACTATTTTCCTTTTAATATGTTACAATTTCTGATAAATGAGCATTAGCTAAATAACATAATAGAGATTAATACAGATATGAGCTATTGTTGTAATGAAAACAAGCCTCCTCACCAAAATATGTTGACAGATTTTCTAAATTTATCGACAGCAGTTGAAGTTTTCTAACTCTTCCTCCTCTCACCATTCCTTCATTCTATATGAGGAGCTTAGCCCATCATATAAATGCCCTGGCTGATTATATACTTGTAATATTAGTTCTTAGGGACACAGCAAAATCATCTATTACATTAAAGTTATTTTCAGTTCTTGAAGAAAAGGAAGTCTGTATCTAAAGAGAAATTAGGGACTAACAGACTGTTTTCAGGAAAACAACTTGTTGAGAATGAAAAGATGACTTCTGATTTGTGATTCCTTTAAAGTTTATTCATATTTGTAGCCTGAAGGAGACTGTGTAAAGAAGATAAAATAAAAAGCTTGGATGCCACACAAGATTAACTTGGCAATAGAGATAAGAGCATTTAATCAATGGAAAGCTAGCTTCAAGGAGCAGATCAGATCACAGTGACTAGAGGGCAATGTACAAAGCCCACGAATGATTGCTATTTACCTTTTGAAAACAATGACAGTAATATTTTGCATTTTGATAGCTACTTTGATCAGAAGTTTCCAAACTCTTAGCATATTTTAACATATTAAACCTTCTAAGATAGATATGACTTCAATCAGAATTTTATAAAGGGATAGGCTGCTTGAATTTCTGTTGGAGAGCATGCAAGATGAGCGGAGATTAGGGATACTTTTGAAAACATCCTACAGCCCAACTCCTGTGGAGTACAGTTATATTTTATGTAAAAACGAATAGAGTCTCAAGGTAATTAGAATCCTTCACTAGATATTGTTTTTTTCCACATGGAAAGAAATATTAAAGTTTTATTGTAAATGAAATGTATATTAATCACTGAATATAAATACATTCTAAGTCTTAGGGGAACAAATGAATAGCAGTAAAATAGAAACAGAAAATAACAGAAACAATAGCAAATACAATTAATTTGTATATAATGAGGTATTATACAATTATATTATGAAGAGTTAGGCATCTGTACATGAAGTAAGTATATACTTATAGTTATTAGTTATAATAACTAATTAACACAGGTATGCTAGTGGAGATTCATTAACATTTTCTTTAAATAAAAATATTTTTTACACATATGATCTGTAATTTCACATATATAATTAAAAATAAATGTCTTACCTCACTATAAACACATGACATACACCAAGACTTTGTAAACTTATTTTAAAAATTACTTTTAATGAAACTCAGGTAAAAAATAGGAAAGCACGGTATGGTGGATGAGATCTTTTATAGTTCTTTGTTTCTACTAAATAACTGAATAGACAGATAAGTTGATAATAGATATATAGACAGATGATAGATAAATAGATAATCCCCTCCTTTGTTATAGCTTCGATTAGGGACGAATTTAATATGCACTATTTTCTGTCTCAGGCTGTGTATAATATCACTAATAAGTACTGAAAAACATTGTAAATCTATATTATTAAAAATATTTATTACTAAAAATAGTTTTCACTGAATTCTCAGCCTCACTAAAGAGTGACAAATATTAAATTATGTTTCCAAACATTTAGAGCAAGTTCCTCCCAAAATAAAATCAAATTGATAAAGAATTGTATGTTTTGCATAACATTTAAAAGATTTGGTACTTTCTATAAATAAATAGAAAGAATCAGAATAAAATAACTAAAAAAGAAGAAGAAATGAACTGCTTCTATTAAAAGTTTTACCTGATGACAATATTGAGTCTTTCAGCAATATAAGAAGACATTCGTAAAAAATAATTTACATATATTATATATATATATATATATATATATATATATATTAGATTATGGTGTATTAAATAGCTATCAATGTTATAAAAACACAAAGAGAAATTCATGGGTATAATTATATTGCCACATACTTTATAATTACATATCTCTAACTGATGCTTTTAATCACCTACTGTGGTTGAACTGCACCTGCAAAAAGGTTATACTCAGATTTCCAGTACTAACTATAAGGTGTTTTGAATTGCAGAAATGAATGTTACATTGATAGAATAAATGATAATTTCATAAAAATAATTTTAAAAATTTGAAGCTACAATTCTTAATAATTTTTACAATATAAGCCCAATAATATCAAACTCCTGAAAATGAGAGAATAATTAATTTAGGACTTCTGGAAGAAGAAAATGTACATCGTGTGCTCTTTCAAATACATTGTCTACTCTATACAACTAACTCTTTGTTTAGAATATGATAAGAATGCTGGTTGGGTCAATCTCTTTGACCTCCTAAGTAGTAATTGCTTGAAAGTGATATTATTGTAGTTTTGATACTACGAATACATTCTCCAAATTAGGTCTAGTGAGAGTTGCATCAGATAATGTCATAAAATTATTGAAAAGCTTCTCCTGGCTATTTGGGGGAAAAGATGTCTCTAGATTAGCTGGGATTAGCCACATAACACTACTCTGATATATCTCTAATTCTAGGCTTCAGCTGTTGATCAGAGTATATCAGTTCAAAAATCAATATATTTGTCTCGAAGAACTGTAAATCAATTTCTTCTATTTGGTTAACTCATTTATTGCTTGTTTTTTCTTTAAGTTCAAGGTTTATCTTCCTTGGGAAGTGTTTTTGTATATCCTCTCTCTGCCTTAGCATCCCTTGTGTTACCTATATTATCTAGCATAGCACTATATTACAGAATATTTTAATTTATGACTTATATAGATGCCCTATTTTAGGAAAAAAAAATAGTTAACTACTTTTTTCCTCCCAGAGCCTATCTATGACTACTTATAATGGCACTTTAGAATCTCCTCATACACTTGAAATCTTGCTTAAGACAAACGTATTACTGAAGACAAATCAAAAGTTCTTTTATCTAGCCTTTTACCCAAACTGCTGAATGTTACCCTTTGGTATAAAGTAATGATTTTCCAGTGGAATTGGTTTTAAACAGAAGGAAAAAATTGTATAAATAACCATAATATATGTATATGAAGCATTCATAAATTTATTCATAAATTTAAATTGCAGACTGTTTTCGTCACACAGGAAACCCAACTGTTATAATTTTAAGAATATGCTTTCATTTAAGTTGATTTAAATCACTATGTATTAAATAAGTAAACAAAGCCTACAAACATTTTTGTTTTATTATTTCCTCATTTTGGGGGCGGGGGACAGGGCATCTATGTACACTTTCACACATTTTACTTTATTGTCTATGTGAGGTTAAATAGCCTAAATGTGTCATTGTTTGATTTTGTGATATTTTGTTTTGTTTTTTATATATAAGTATATTACTCCTTTAATTACCAGTATAAATTACTATAACAATTGGATAGTCACCATTATTTTCTGTCTCCATATCTTTCTACCTATAGAAACTATTTTTTAAGTTTTGGGCAGTTTACATTTGTTGTTGTTGTTGTTCATGGAAATAATATTTCCAGTTTACTTCTTTAGAATTTTTTTTCCTAATATAATGCATCTTAATTCACAAAATGCCTTATTTATTTGAAAGTGTTAAATTTATCACTTTTCTTTAGTAAAAACTCCTTTCTCTTTATATCTAGGTATTGTATTGAGTTCTCAGAGAAACAAAGCTAATATGTTTTTATATGTATATTATATGTGTGTGTGTATTACGTGTGTATACATACACGCACAGAGAGAGAGAGGGAGAGAGAGAGAGAGAGAGAGAGAGAGAGAGAGAGAGATGAAAGACCAAGAGATTGATTTTAAGAAATTGGCTCTCCAGGTCTATAGTCCAAAATCTGCAAAGTAAATCAGTAGGTTGGAGACCCAAAGAAGATTTAGAGAAGTTAATTATATAGCTTTAGTCCAAAGACAACCTTCAGTAGAATTCACTCTATATGTTTGTGTCCAAATTTTATTTTCTCATAAGGACACCAGTCATACTAATTATTACCTTATTTTAACTTAACTCTTTTAAGACCAACTTTCCTTATATACAGTCACATTCTGAGGTACTGGAAGTTAAGATTTCAACATACAAACTTTTGAGAGAACTCAGTCCATAACATATAGATAAATATACATAGATTCCTATAGATATAAATGTAAAAGTAGAGCGCTAAAGAGACATAAACTGAAATTTGAGTTTATATATTTATACTGTATATAAATATATATTGAGATATATTGAAAGTAAATCTCAAAAAGATCAAAAGAATGTTTATGTTAATTTTTATTTCTGTGTAGAAATGTATATTTATAATGATAAATGATAAATGAGACATGAAAGGCAAAATAACTCATTATCAAAAATGGTAAATGTGAAAAAATTTTAAGATGGGCACTATGTCAATTATTTAATAGGAGAAAAAGACAGAGTGTATCTGAAATTTCCATACTGATTTGTTAAAAATTTCCCAGAAAAACATATTTATTTACTAGAGGATTCAGAACCTAATCCTCATCCATAGGGAGAAACTGGTTGGGAAAAGTTGCAAATGTTAAAAATATTTGAAAAAAATATTTTTAATTGTCTTAGATTTTGTCTAGGAAGAGAATTTTGGAAGGAGTCAGAAGCAGTTCATATGTTATTGAAAGGGGAATTTTAATGAGGTCAGATTTAAATTGAAACTATGAAACATGAGTAGTCTACCCTAAAGGCTAACTCTAGACTCAAACTAAGAAAGTCAAATTGTTTGTTAAGAGATCAGATTTCCTGAATTTCAAAGGTTTAGAAAAATCTCTATCATATCTTGTTGTTGAAGAAAATGTCAAGGCAGGTACTTTCCTGAAGAGAAGGATGCTACAGTGAACCACAAAAACTATTATAAGCAAGTGATTGTTTCATTGTAACAACAAAATTCATAACACTTAGTTGTCCTTCCTCTCCACTTTCCTGAAAGTCTGAGAAACTGTGTTTTTGGAATAGTTATGTCAAACCAAATGACCATTTACCAGAGAAAAAGAAAAGTAATAGCAAAATATGTTTTCGCTATTGAGAAGCTATAACTAAAACTATACACCTCAAGTTTAAAATTATTTAAATATAACCTAAATATGTATATCATTTGGAAGACATGATTAACTTCTTTTAATCATAATCTGGTTACAGATTTAGCAATCATCTATAAAATAGATGATCTTCATTCAACAAAGTTGGGATAACAAACCAAGCCACCTCCCTACCACTCTTTTCATTTGGGGCACTTTGAGAAACATTATTATGTCTTGGATTTCTTCTTTTTAAGTGTAACTATCCAGCTGTTATCTTAATTAGGTCTGCCACAGGCAAAGATCTGGTTTTCTACACCTGTGGAGAAGATTGTCATGGCATTTTAATGACTTAATAGAGCTTTAGGAAATGGAAGCTAGTGTGAATGTGAGTAATGATTAGTTCAGCTTGGTGCCAAAGTTGTCAATTTCCAATTAAGAGATGTGTTTGTTCCTCAACAATGTACTACCACAAATCGGGTGTTTTGACACTGTTAATTTATCTTTTACCACCCAATAGAAATAACTCAAATGGCTCCCAGTAATCTCTTCCATGATACAGACATATTGAAGTTAGAGACAGCTGGATATCAAGTTTAAAAACAAACAAAATAAATTATTTTCAGCAATGAAAGTATATGATAAAAAGAATAATTATCTTTGGTAATATGCCAAACTTATGGTTTAATTGAATGCTGTGAGTATCAGACTATGTAATTTTAAGCACTGAATGTTCTATTTGATAGGAAATTCTGATATGGTTTATGAGTAGATAAAAAAGGGGGAAAAAGGGAAATATAGTGCTCAGCGATAAGAAAACTTTAGTACTAGAAGACAAAGTAAATATAAAATTCTCCCAGTGAAGCATCAATCTACTTATTATTTTCTATAGAGCTATGTTGTAGAAAGTGGGACAGTAGTTTATAGAAAATATGAAAAGGGTGAATTGATAATAAAAAGGAAACATTTTAATTTACAACATTTATCCCTAAAGAAGCAGTGTCTCTAGTAAAAATAAGCACTACTTGCGAACACTATAGAGTATTAAAGAGTTTTGAGATATGTAACCAAAAAAACATAGGGAGAACAATGGATATACTTCTGAATGTAAAAATATAATAACAATAGTAATAACAATAGCTATTATTTATTAACTATTATTTGCTAAGGATTGAGATAGGTTCATTTTCACATGTTGTTTTATTTACTCGTCACAATTTCCATGCAAGTTAATTGTTGGTATTATTAGTTTTTTTATTAACAAGATCATAGGAGTGAAATTATAAAATATTAAGGAAATTGACTAAGGTAACAATATTAGGAAGGGCTATGCTATCAAAAGAACCCTTGTCTTCATAGGCAAGTGTCCAGGCCCATTCATCATCACTATCAACGTTCCTTAAGGTGTTAATTCTCTTTAATATATGATGATTAATCTGCAAAGTCATATTACATGTCTATCAGTGATACTATCAGTTATCTATTACCACATAATGAATTCCTCCTAAACTTTAATGGTTTTGGAGCTTTCAAGTTTGACTGAGCTTGGTGGGAATAGTTTATCTCTGCCCTGTTTACCTTTGACTGATAGGACTTAATTTGATCTGGAGGATACATTGTCAAGATGTTGGCAAGTTGGTGCGGCTGTTTTCTAGGAGCTCAACTGGAGCCATTGACTGAAAGCCTTATCTGAATGTGATGCTTTCACAGCATGGCTTATCTTCCTTAAAACATCACTACAGTTGAATTCCAAGAAAGACTATTCCAGAGGATAAGCCCTAACAAGAAAGCCTGGTGAGCTTCTTTCATTACAGTTTCCAGTGCCCCATGTACCAAAGTCAGGAAGATGAAGGCCATTGTCAAAGTGAGAGGTGGCTTTCCAAGAACGTGAAAACTGGGAAGTTTGGATAATTTAGAGCACCAAAATAATGGTAAATCAGAATGTGATATCATGACTTTGATAGGAAAGTGAGACAGATATCAACATTTCCTCTATTCTTGGAAGGAAATTTAAATTGTCAAAGAGCGAATTTTTTCCCTTTCAGTGTAACACAAAATAGTCACATAATAATTACACTTAAAATATAAGTGAATTGGAAAAAAGATTACACTAGAGATTGTGGTGTCTAAAATTAATATTTAGAAAATGTGTTATCACAGTTTTTAAAAACCCGAGGTTTCTACTCAGCAAACAGTTTGACTACTTTCACTGATAATCTTAATGGATAAATAAGAGAAAAATTATCAAAAATAAATGATGGGAATGTTTTTTTTTAAATGTGATAAATTGGAGCTTTAGTTTTCTTGGCCTTGAGGAGCACAGGTACAGCTGGTAAAACCTGATGTCTGCCAAGATAGAAAATCCAACTTGAAATAGACTATAACTTTCTAATGCCATAGTATGTGCATTTAACGCAACACCAGAGAACTATAAGAAAAATCCCTTGGTCAACAATCTTGGGAGTTAGTGGTGATAAAATAATACTTCCTAGAGAATTTTTAACTAAGTGTTTTACATGTAATGTTTATAAAATTAGTTTACATCTAAATTTAAATTCACTCTCATATTAATAACTAAGTATTGGAAGTCATGGGTAGGCATATTCTAACAACTCTGGACTACTTAAATTGTCAGTGAAAAAGGATCTCCATAGAAATAGGATAACTAACATCAAATCAAATCAAATAACATCAGAAATAAAAACAAAAAAAGTAACAATAACTCTTCAATATACTTGCCTTTATTAAAAATATTTGAGTATTATTGTGAAATTATTTTAGAACTTCCTTACAGTTCTATTAAACATATTAATCTATTCATTTAAAAATATGTTTTCTATACACAATCTTTTATGTACTTACTAAATATCTTAAGCAAAGATTTATTTTTATAACAAAAGAAATCCATAATGAGGGACATTATGATGCGATCCTAATTCATGGCTCTTTTCAATGATATTTGTATTTTTGGAAAATACTTCAATTTATTGGCTTATCTTTATTTTTTTAACTAAATCTTACTTTCCATCTCTTAATGGACTTTTCAACTTCAGTCTTAGTAAGGAATATGGCATACAGATAATGATGCTTATAATTATAATAATCTCAATTAACAAATAAACTATTAAAGGGAAATGCACTTTTCCAACTCTTTTATTTCCTTCCATGAAAAGAAAACTTTCCTAAGCCTAACACGAGCCTCCTATGAGCTGCCTTTGTAAATATGTAAACGGAATTTACTAGTAAATTTGGAAATGTGGAAGTTGGTTTATACGCAGTTAACATATGTTTGCCGTCACCCCTCCATTCTTCAAGATTCTCTACATAAGGCAATAGTCTAAGCACAGAACTGTCTAGAAATGGGGCCTATCTGCCAATTCTGAAGTTCAATTAGCTAACTCATTATGTTTTCACATTACGTTATGCTATTCCAAACTGAAATATGGGCATCAAACTGTTATTTATTTTTTTCTCAATTATTTAGAAAACAGACGCAGAGGAGGGATTCTATTAATTAAAAGACCACTCAGAGATTCTAATTAAACATTAATAACATTAAAATAATATTAAAACAGTGTTCAAATGGATTAATTATACTAGAGTTTTTTGACCTAAGATAAATCATCTACCAAATTGTCAATATACATATTATAATGTATTTTAATAGTTTTTAAATATGTGCAATTTATTTTACAGGCATATTGAGATTATTGATCAAATACTTTAATAACAAATGACAGTATTTTTTATCACCAGCTGAAGAACAATTTGTTTATGTAATTTATATGGTAAATTAAAAAATTATGAAAATAAGTCAATATATTTACCTATGTAATTTAAATCTTCTAAAAACATTAACAAATCTATTTGGTGAGAATATGGTTATTAAATATCATACTAAGCTATAAACACTCAGAAATAAGTGATAATAGCAGTAAGTTTTCCTAATCTTTATCATTTTGTTGTTGCTTTGGTTGATTTAGTTGTTGACTTGCTCTTTTATAAAGCACATATTTCAGAAGGCATTGATCAGAAAATTCAAAGAAAACATGACATTTCTTCTGTCAACTACATGTCACATTTAATATTTGAATCAACAGGTCCTTTGAAAATCAGTGTAGCTTATTGGATAAAGGGTCTTTGTGTTAGAGACATTTTGAAACCCTTGTACATTTACTGTCTTTATAATTTGGATCAATGAGTTTAACTTCATTATCCCATGTTTTCTCATGTGAATAATAATTCTTAACTAAGAGCAACACCAAGGATTAAAGATGCAGGACTAAAATTGTGTAAAAAAATTAATATTTAGCTATAAAAATGTTTTTATTTTTTCATGTTTTTTTCTTTGTATTTTATTTCTTCTTAAATTCACTGGGATGACATTGGTTAATAAAATTATATAGATTTCAAGTGTACAATTTAATAATATGTCATATGTCATATGTGTTCACCATCCAAAGTTAAATTTCCTTTCATCGCCATATTTATGTTCTTGTATGCATCCCTTCTAATGAGTATAACACTTTCATTTGCCTAAAGGAAAGTTAGACCTGTGGAAATGCAAAAGAATAAAAGATGGAAATGAATTTACTGAGTCATCATATTCTGGGAAATAAGTCATTCTTATTCTGGAAAGGATTTCTCTATATTCCTTAACTATAGAGCATTGATAAATCAGAATATGGAATACAGGAAATTGAGTTCAATCTAAGGTGGATGTGAAGAGGCTTTCTGATGGGAAGTAGAAATATATGTGAGTAGAAGAAGAGGCAAGGCATCAGATGTCTAAGCTCCCTTCTCTTTAATATTAAGATGTTGATTCAGTGATAAAAACAATTAACTAAAGGACTCCAATTTAAGAAAATCACATATTACTTTGTATATTTTGTCTGATAAAGATGCAAATTATTTCTTTCCAGTGAAGAGCATAACCCCTCAAATTTATTGCCCTGCGAGATATTAACCAGATTTGCATACAATGGAGCAATCTTGACATTCTCCTTAACACTCTTTTATTAAATAACTGATTAATATGTAGCTAATTGAATGCTTTAGTACACATTCTTTGATGTTAGAAATAAAGTGTAAAATGAAAATTTCCATATGATATATTCCAAAGGGCAGAACAGGAGAAACACATATTCCAAAACAAACCTTCACTCTATAAAACTACATCAAGCTTTATTTGAGACAAATTGATTTATTTTGTGAAAAGAACAAAGAAGAGAATCGACTAAATCAAAAAGATTAGATGTTAATTCACTTGCTACTTAAAAGAAAATTCTCCACACCACATTTCTCTAGTGGTCTTATTAACACCACTTCAGGCCAAATACAATATACATATATCATCAAAGAATTTATAAGCATATTCAGTTCTCTCTGATTTATCAACTGCATTTCTTCCAATTAATCATTTTTTCATGATACATATGAATTAGTTGCAAGTTAAAATTTATTAGTCTTTTATTGCAATTAGTGTTCTGATAATTGTTATGTTGATTGCCTATGGCACATCTGCTCTGTAAAATGATATGTACCTCAAAGTTTTTATCTCTAGATGATGATGTTACTATCTGCACCTTCTGGTTAGAATTATTATATTTATCAAAGTTATACTCCCAGGGAAAGAGACAACCAGTTTTATAATGTTTGTTTTTTTAAAAAATGCAGTAATCCTTAAGTAACTGATTTCTAATCTGTTAGCTGATTTACTTCAGTATCTCCAGAAAACATGCTTGATTGATCTTTCACGCATTTTCTATTGACTTCCCACCATAGATATTGAAGACAAACTTCTTTATGTCCATAAGCCCCAACACATAGATATACATTTCCCATCTACCATCCTCCAAAAATAAATATACCATTATATAAGTGAGGTCAATATTGAGTGTTTACATTATTATGAGGTAAGTGAATTCTATTCACAAATGAATCACGTAGTAGACATGCTTACATATTTGTATCTGTACATTCTTCATTTTACTAGGAGTTCATACATGTCTTTTAGTTACATTTGCTTAATTTACTATTTATCAATAATTCAGACACATTTTTTTTGCCTGTAGCTGAAAGTTTTCTTTAGGTATGCATTACTTTAGTGTATCAATAACTTTCTTTGTAAAGAAATCTCTCATAGTCTTTTGACCTAATTCAATCTGTACTATTTCCTCTTTTCATTTGGTGTCCATGGGCATCGCTAACTGTTGTCTGTTTCTCCTCCAGGGGACAAGGTTTGTCTCTTTCCTGCTGAATTTTTGGATTTATTAACTGCAATATCATCTTCTCAGTATATGCCCTCTTCCTAAAAAAGGATGTTAAGAGTGATAAACATTTGATCTATTGCATGTCTGAAAATATTTTTATTTTATTCTGATATGTGGTTAAAAGTCAAGATGGGTGTACAATTTAGGTATATAGAATTTATCTTGAAAACTTTGAACACATTATTCCACTATCTTTATTATCTTTTATCTTCCTGTGCTATTATTTATAAATATGAAGTCATTTTGATTCTTAATGTTCTAATATGATCCATTTCCCTTCCCTTTTCTTTTTCTCAGCAGTGTTCTAAAAATTCCTGACATTCATTCTTGTAAAGTTTAGTAAAGTTTATATTCATGCACTGTGCTAAGGCCTCAGTGGACTTTTGTATTTGAAAAATGTCCCTTAGTCTAGACACATTTCCACTGATATATTGATTTATTTTCCTATTTTTGGGGGGGAGGAGGACAGGGGATACTCTGTATTGATGTTCAATCCTTGTGGTTAATTCTCCCTTTTTTCTCCTAGTCTTCATAGTTTTGACTTTCTAACTTATGTCTTCAACTTCATGTTCCAAACATTCCAATAAGTTTTTAATTTTTTAAAATGTATTCTATCATGTTTTCAATTTACATTAGTTTTGTTTTCCTGAATATTTTTTGTATGGTGTCCTGTGTTTTTATCAAATTATAATCTGATAATATTCCAGAGAAGATTTTATGAATATATTAATATATTTTTTTTTGGCATAGTCCCTATGTTTCTTATTATCTGTTGAGTTTAGTCCTTTACATTCTGGTTCAATAATTTTCTCAGATTAGCTCACTTTCTGTTTTCTGTTACTGTTTCTGAAGAGCTGTTTATCCTGGGAGCTTCAACTGAATGTTGATGACGGACTGTACATTTTAGGGAAAGACCTCAATGTCAAAGTGGTATTTCCTCTTGGGCTGGTCAGTTTTTCCAGAGACTACTTCTGGAAAGTCTTTGTTGATGGTAGACCCCAAAATGAAGGTGGAGACTGTTATCGGCTTTCAGTTTGTATATGTAATTATGATTTCTGATTTTGGTATAATATCTCTGCTTACAACAGCGTCTGAATTCCTCTAAAGTATAGGACTTGTCTTATCTCCAGAGAACAAATTGGCATTCTATTGTTAGTTTGAGAGACTGTCAGTCATGTCTGAAAGTAGCAGAGGAAGGAATTCAGGAATCTTCTCATTTTTTAATAAATTTCAAATGATTATTCTAGTTTTGTGATACTAGTCTTATCACTACTTGCAGAGATATCAGATGCTGTCATTCATTGTGTTAATAAATACTATGTTATAAATAAAGTTGATAATTATCTATCCCCACCACCAATTTAAAATTTCCATTTTTATGGTCTACTAATTTAGTTAACACTCACCCATTCATTAGCTTTCCATTGTTCAATATTTGATTGATTGCTATTTTTAAATTTTTTTCTTTGCCTGTGAGGATTTTGCCTTAATGAATATTTTTTATTCTACTCTCAAAAGAAATTATATGGTATAGGGGAGTTTTCTTTAAGAAAGATGATATAAAAACATGAATAAAATAAAGAATTAGGCATTAGATGTTAAAAGCAGTCCATGTAATTTAGATGTCCTAAAGTTTAATGTTAACTAGATTCATGGTAAATATATTTCTGATCCTAATGTTAGTGTGTTTTTTGGAGGATTAGATGTTTTATTTCATTCATCATCATTATGTAAAGTCTGACTTGAATCACTTTGAAAACGTGCTCCCTAAATGTATCATGTGTGAAAGAATTCATCCCTAAGTTCTTTTTGTAGTAGTTTTGTGGTAATTAGACTTAACTTTTGTTTATTACATCAATACCATGTTTTTAAAAGCTTTGAATATTTATGCAATAACATACTTTTTATTTTAGCCTATTTTACTTTTTCATCTATGTAAACTATCTTCAGTATGGTAAAACATACTGTTTTACATGACATGAGTAAATATCAACCATAGGGAAATGACTCGTTTCATACATAATTTACATTATTATATAGAACTTAATAAATATGGTTAAAGCATGCAAGAAAGTGGTAGACAAAAATGTTTCGTGGTCAAGAAGACATTGAAATCCTGTATCCTTTTTTTACATTTTATTATAATTTTGGATAAGATTGTATTATCTATTACAAATATTAATGAGAGCCTACTATATGTTAGGCATTATTTGGTATTCGTAGGTAGCAGTAACAATACAGCAAAATTTTTCTTCTTATGTCAGTTATGGTTTATCAAATGAAACTAGGCACATTAATAAGCAAAATACATGACGGATAGTTATGAGTGCGAAAGAAAAAAATATAAAAATCAGAAAAGGAAAACCTTGAAAGTAAATGCATTTTTAAATAGGAAGAAATAGCTCCCAATAAGGTGATGCTTAAAAACCAACCAATTGATTAATATTTACTCTGAGTGCAGTTCAATAAACAAGGATGTCACCATTTATAGCAAGCAAAGTCAGAGTTGTAGGAATAGGAGCAAAAAGACATATTATGTAGTGTCTTGCAGGCCATTACATGGAGGTTAGCTATTTAGGATTTGATAACAGATTAAACATTGAATTTGAGATTTTTGTGATGGATGACTTCAAGATTTTTGGAAGAGTTGTTTTTACAAATTAATGGGAGAGAAGATAGAGTATATGTGTATAGATGAGAAAATGAATGAAAGCTATTTAATCAAAACGATTAAATTTTGTGATATATGTGAAATGATTACCAAAGTGCCTAGCATAAAAAGCAACATAAAATGATACTTATTATGTAAATAAAATGCACATAAATGTGAAGATAAATTAGATCTACTGTTAAAATGATGAGCACTCCCCCCAAAGCAAATAATAAATGTAATAAACATCAAATATGTGATTTTGATAGAAGTAGAAATAATATATGTCTCCAGAACGAGTCATCTAGACTCATCTATAAATCTTTCATCTTTTTATCTTTATTCACAATTGAGAAAAATCTCATTTCTACATGTGTCTCTTCATTAAAAACATATAATGATTTCTATAAGTTAAAATGTTATGGCTTACTGCAGAACAGAGTTGTCTGTCTTATACAATTTATGAACCACTATGTGATATAGGTCTACACCAATAATCACTCATATAAACTTAAACTTTGATAAGTCCTATAAAGACAAAATTCTGAGATCAATGAGATAGTGAGCAGCCATTCAATATTTGAGCCAAGTCTAGAAAGGTCATTAACAATTAAAAAGGTAAAGAATGGATGGAAATGATTTTCAAAGCAGAGAAAATATTATCCTTGAAGACAAAGAGGTAGAAAAATATTTGTCAAGTTCCAGATAGGTAGACAACATCCTGGGATGCATGAAATACTGTGTTATTAGGTAAAACTATGAGAGAGAAAATTGTAGGGCTAAATCTGACCAGGTAGCCATACTAGGTTTTGGCTTAAGGCTATAAAGCCTAACCAATAGATTGGATGATGGCTAGAATGGAGAAAAATGAGTTTTATATTTGCCTAGGTAAGAGATAATGGTTTCCCTGACTCATGTAATAATAGGGGAGTTGAAGTAAAGTGGAACTATGCAAGAGAATTCTAGTTAGAATAGGCAGCATTTGGGAATTGAATAATGGATGGTGAAAGAGAATGAGTCACAAGAATAATTACCATTTTTATGGTATGAAAGACTTGAAGGAAAGAATACTATGTAATAGTATTCACATAGTAATTTAATACTATGTAATAAAATTCACAAGACTAGAAAAGGAAAATATTTGTTGCAGATTATAAGTAGATTGATACAATCATCTAATCTAAACATTAAAATTGAGAACTATTAGGGAACTATAAATATATATTTTAAATGAGATTATTAAAATATTTAAATACATGTATGCATTTTAATAAAATACAGAGAATCTATTCAAAAGGTATTATGTTAATATATCTGTTGAAAAAATTATTTAAACCCTTAGCATATTGGCTTAGCATAATAGGCATATTTGGTGAAACATTTTGTTCTTATAAAGTAGACAATTGAGAATAGCTGTACAAATATTTATTTCTAATGAAAGAAAATTGCAGGAATAAGTTCTTTGCTACATTTCTACAACTGGGAAAATAAAATAATAAATTAGTATGCAAAGTTATTATCTATAACATAAGTGGTTATTATATATATTGATTATGTTTCTTATAGTTATTAAATAATAAACTATTTCCTATGTAGTACTTATTGAACTCACTTAGAATCTTGAATATATACCTCCATCAGTAAAGAAATTAAAATCTTTAAAGTACTTTCTGAAGAATAGAGAAATGAAGTTAATAATTTGTATATTTTATTATACTGAAATCTCTATCAGTTTAATAGAAATCATATAGTTTATAATTATTTAAATAAATAAACAAATTTGAGTAAGTCTGATTCACTGAAAAACTAATTTTGAAAGATAATTTCTGCGTGGAAATGTTTGTATGTTTTTGTGTGTGTTTGTGTTTATTGTTTAAAGTGGTTTTGTTTATTTACAGAGTTTCACAACAATATGGAGAAAAGAGGTTATTGAAACAATCTACCTCAGAACATTTACTCTTATTTTCACTGTCTTCTTCATATAATAACCCTACTACTGCCATCTCTTGCCTGAGGAGCTCCATATATTTTAGTCTAATTATTTAGCCAAAAATTGAAGTATTTTGAAAGGAACAGTTGGAAATAATTATCATGGAAAAGTTACATACCACTAACTTTTTATTCTGGAGATCATATACTTGTCTTTAGGAAATTAGATAGACATATTCAAATAATTATTAAATACTATTAACTCCACACAAAGATTTTACTATTTTACAATAGAAAATGGTCATGTTTACTATTGATTTCTCTGTTATGTATAACATATCAAATAAAAATACAAATCAGAATTTAAAATATCAAAAAAACAAGCTACATTATTTGTTGTAACTATAAATTTGTATTCTATGTAATTATTTGTAGATATATTCTTTACATTGACACACTGACATTTAAGTTTTTCAGATACTTGTGCTGGCAAAGCAGAGTGAGTTCTCAAAATAAGATATGTTTATTATTTCTCTATACGTAAAAGTTTCATTGTCATGCCAAACATTTTCTGTACATCATTACACATCTATCATAATCACATGTTGACCTCATATTAAGCATTTATTTATTTTTTACTTAGTTTTATTATTTATTAATATTTGTGCCTACAGCACATGATCTTCCTAGGTGGTCTTCCAGTACTAACCAGGACTGACCCTGCTTAGCTTACAAGATCAGACATCGGGCTTGTTCAGGGTGGCATGGTCATAGACCATGGACCACTGCTTCACTGGGACATGTAAAGCAGATGTGCTAACCGCTACACTATGGAACCATATCCAAGCATTTGAATCAGAATAGTTTGTTATATATAGATACTGCGCACCTAACAGTATTTTTCACACAGAGTATACTCTTTAAATGTTTGGTATGCTGAATCTAATTTAAGGTATGACTTCAGAGAATATATAGTGGATTTGTTTTTCTGTATAATATGTTGCAAGTCAGGGTTACTATATTAAAATTAAACTTTTTATGCTTTTAGCATACAATTATATCAGATACACATTATTCAAATATTTAAACATTTGTGTATATACAGATCAATATAGGATATGGTCCTATCTTTAAATTGCCTAAAGGTCACAAGCCTTAAAGGAGTTAAACTTCATCTATTTACATCAAGAACTATTTAGTAAGGATAGGACAATAATGAAAATTTGGTAAACTACCTTTTCTGAAACACACCACAAAAACTTAAAACAAATACTCAACTACATGGAGAGTGAGAATACCAACAACATCACACCATATAAACAGTATATTTTAGACACAAATCATTTGAACAAAATCGAAACATGATATGGAAAGTTAACTATTATATTACACATTTAATTTTACCATGATGTAGAATTCAAAGAAGAGTTTAAAAGACCTTTAATATTTGCAACTAAGTTGGAAATATTTGGATATATTGTCTGGTCTTGCCAACAAAATGAGAAAAAAACAAGGAATAAAATTTAGCACCTTATTACATTTTGAGTTTTACAGGAAAAAATAAATAAGAGAAGAGCCAAAGAAAAACTTATTCATGTTACTACTTCATGATTGTAAACTGAGATGGGACTGTCAGCCCATAAGAATGAATGAGCCAAGGAGTCCGATCAACCCACAGAAAAGGAACATGTTAACTTCACATAGTTGATCACAAAAGCAGTAGACTAGAGGCAGCAGAACCGTATACTTTAAAAGAAGATATTCAGGGGAAAAGTTTTTTTTATATTCTTTATGCTTTCAAGGAAACTGAATCAAATACTTGGAAGTATTGTGTAAGGAACAAAGCTTCATATTGTGTTCTAGCTTTAGAAACTGACAGACACTTGTAATTTGACTCAGTCTCATTGTAAATGCTACAACGAAAAAAAAAAAACATGTATTGTCTCAAACACCAGAAATTGTACTAACTCTTTCTGTGTGTAATAAAAAGATTGAGTTGGGAGAAATAAATTTTTAAAAATAACAAGCTAAATTTAAATTTAGCTAAATCTGAAATGATTAATGAAGTTAAATCTATGAAATATTATCAATTATGTTTTATTACTTCCTACAGAAGTAATTACTTTAAATATGTTCAGAAATGTAGCATTTATACAAGATACAGATTAACATTTCTTATTAATCTGATGGGTTAAAAGATGGGTTATGTCACAAAACTATTTGCCGTAGCACAGAGCCCATTACAATTAACTGCCAGAAATGGAATAAAGCCTTTTATCTCATGGTAAACAGCACAGTTACGTTTAAATTTCTTGAATCCTTTGGCACTGTTTAATTATTTTTTAACAATACGATTTTTGTTTAGCTACCTGAAACAGATCCTATAGCTTTCTTATCAGTACAGACTAATTTTAAAACAAATATATTTTATTTATATTATGTTCTCAAATTGCTTCTTTTATTTAGTTTTCTTACTATGAATTAGAAATATACACAATAAAACATATGAATTATGGGGAAAATTATAGGCAGAGTTTATGAAGAAATTGAGGATAAAATAAAATATTTTATATGTTGAACCACCATTTTTCAAGAAAAACAAAACATTTTTCAAAAAGTGATCATGAGGCTTGTCTAGAGAAGCTATACTGTATATCAAGTATAATGAACTACCCCTGTTTACATTCAGGTAAAGAAAATAAAGTTTTCTTCAAAGGTTTCCTTAGCAATTTTAGGTGTCAGGAGACAAGAGAAAAATTTACCCTGAATCAAATAAAATCTACTAGAACTAATAAGTGAATTGAGCAAACTTACAAAATATAAAGTTAATACTAAAAATTAATTGAATTTCTATATTCTACAAAAGAAAATCAAATATGTAAATATCTGCTAAGGAGATTTACAATGATAGTAAGTTTGAAGTAATAAACTATTGCCTAAAAAATATTATATACATGAGAAAAAAGGTCTATATTGTCAATGGTCAAGCTATCTCATAGGTGAAGTTATATTTGGCTGCATTTGAGCCATAAATCTATTCTAGGCTATGTTTTTTTTTTTTTTATTTGACTAATATATCAGGACATCTGTGTCTGATAAGGCTACTATGACACTGTTTTCTATAGAACAGAGTTAGCCATACCAAGTTCATATTTGTACTTCCTTCCTAGGACATCATAATTTAAAAATTATCAAGATTTATCAGCTTTTCCTTATTGGTTCCATTGTAATAGTTCTGAAACCAATTCTGGGGAATATAGCCATCAAATCTTACCAAGTTTCATGGACTCAAGTGTTATGGACACCCACAATCCTCAGCTTCTCTAAAGTTGCTGGCTTATGTGCAGATCTCAGGTACTGGCACAATTCTACTTTCAGGGTATAGCTTATGGATGACCATGAGTTTTAGATAAGAGGAATAATAACAGCTCAGAGATGTGTTAGAATATCCAGATTAGAATATCCTGGAGTTATGTGTCATTTATGACACTTTTGGTCAAGTGATGAAAAAACAAAAATAACTGGAAGTCTTAAAATAAGGCAAATTTATTATTTCAGTTTAACGTAAAGACTGAAAGAAAAGGCGAATTTAGTATTAATGTATAAGAAATTCAACAATATTATCAAGAAACAGATTCTACATTTCTTCACCTCTGCCATCCTCAATGTGCTGCCTTTTATTCCCAGGTTTGGTCTCTCATATATAAAATGGACAAAGCCATTTCAAAAGTTCAGTTTCACACAAGAATATCTAAATCCATAGGGGAAGAGAACATGTTCTTTCTACATATCCCTTTTTCAGAGAAAAGAAAAGTTTTTAGAAGTTGCTCACACCCCAGCAGATTACTTCAACTATTAACAATGCCTGTCAAAATTCTACAGAGATATGCAAAATGCCTGTGGGTTATCCATAATATAAGAACATAAAAGGTATATGTGTAGTATGCTTTTAAATTAGGATAATAGTAATTTTTCAACCATTGAGATATTTTTAAATATGAAAAGATTGAATATACTCAAAACAATATTTTAAGCCTTTTGTTACATTGACAAGAGCAAAGAAATTCATTCTTTTGAGTTGACATTTCTAACTCCTGTTGTGAATTCTTGTTTCATAATGGTATTTTAAAAGGATGTCAGTTTTAAGTTATCCTTTGTTGATTTAATTCAAACCTTCAGGCACTTCTTTTTGATATTTGTTTTTCTACTTTTTTTTTTGTATGACAGTTTATGCTGCTATGGATAATATGTTGTGTGCATCCAAAATGAAAAATGTTGGTGAATTGCAAATTATTATAAATATCCAATCTTTCAAAATTAGACTCTGTATACTTAATTTTAAGTAAACTTATATAACACCGTGTTTCTCAGTCCGTTATATTATTCAATTTTATGAATCATATATGTCTGGCTAATATTTAGTTATCTGTTTCCATTTAGCAGTTCCTCATGTGAAATTTGAGTGGTCACTCTTATCAATTACTACGCTCCTTCTGTCTATATCTAAATAGTTCTTAAACTGAAGATTTTTGACAATATTAATACACATTATTTAAGAAGAATCAAGGAACACTACAAAATAGTAGTAGATAATAAGAGCAAACATTACATATTTGCATTGTAACACATGACCTAAATGCCCATGTGTATCATCTCAAATAATTTTTAAAATATTCATGCAGTGGTTATTGTTTTTATGCTTCACAAACGAGAAAACTTGCAAGAAGCGGTGTTATGGGATTCTTCAGAGTCACACAGTTGGTTCTCTTCACACAGGTGGTTCCCTTCACCAGCGTCCTTCAGGGATGTCTCATAAAGAAGCTATAGTGCTACAGCTGTCTACTTTCAGTGGGTACTTATGTTTCATGCAGACTACCTGTAAATCAGGCTCAAATTTGTCTTCTTCAGTCTACTAGTCATAGGGAATTCCTAATAAAACTATAAGCACAGACAGAGAGAAACAATAACGTAGCAGAAGTAGGGGCCTTGGTATTTTACCCACTTCTAAGTTCAAGATATGTGTGCCTTCAGGATCAGCTAGAGCTTTTGCTCATACATATCACTTCCATTTGATCATGCAGTGTTGCATTCCATGATCATCTTTGTGGCTTGGTTCATTAAGACAATGTGTTATTCATGTTGAGTCATTCAGGTTTCAGTCTCTGCTACGACCCAGTAGCAAGCCAAAACCTGTTTCTCAAAAGAAGAGCATTTATCTGCAGAAGATGACAAAGAACAAAGGCCACAGAATTATTTCAAAATGTTGGATCTCCTGTCATAAATTTATTACTCATAGTCTTGGTGAAAAGTGTCCTTATAGACTCACCCAAAGGAGGAGGAGTAGGTTTTTTTTTGTTTTTTTTTAAATGATAAATTTATTCTAACATTTTATTTCCCTAAATTTCTAAACCTGTAAATTCCTTTTTCTATAGAACAGGATTTACATTTGTCTCACATAAGTATTTGGTTAGGAGTAACCAATGGTAATATTTTGCATATCTCTATTGCCATACTATGTCGTGGACTGGTACTCTTTCCCACTAAAGTTAGAATAATTAGTGTCTATAAATCAAATCAAATTAGAAAACCAATTCTGTGTTACACAAAACCAAAAAAAAAAAATCAGAAAACTCATTATTAAGATTCTATTTTTATTTAAAGTAGTTTTGGGTTTTCACCTTCACTTGGTGTTGGCAACTTTGGGTCCATGTTACATACAGCCAACCAAACAGACAAATTATTAAGAGTCTAACTCATCAAGCTAAAATTCTGAATACAGAATCTTCACTTGGTGGACTTACATCAATAAATTCTGCCTGATTCAACTTTATGTGCCTTCCACTATGATTCCCACCCTTAAAATCTATTCCGACATATATTCTCCAGATTTCTGTCTATCTAATTTGGGAAAATCACGTAATCCTGTTGGTATGTAGCACAACTCTATGTGGGTCAGTTTGCACCTCACTCGTTGGTGATTGTATGAACTCGAGAGTAGTTACAGGTGTAGAAACAAGAGGTGTGGCAGGAGTAGGTTCTGAGGGAAATCCGAAGTGCCTTGCCAGGGGAGGCTGTAACAGATTCATTGAGGACTAGCTAGCCTCCCTGGCAATGAAGACTTGTCAGAATGTGGGGGTTCAGTGTGGCCAACTTCATCAGGATCTGCTCGTACATCACAATTGCAATTTTTAGAAACCTATTTTCTCTCAATGTCCTTGCTTTAACAGAAAACACCCTGCAAAGTAAAATACAGTTGTATTATAATTCAGCCACTCACAGTTTCAGACTTCAGATTTAGCTGTCAGAAATCTCAGCCGTGTCACTCCAGGATGTGAGGGCTTCTTTCAGGGCAGGCATGGACCTTTTTTTATGACATATATGTGGAGCTTCAGCTGCCAGTGTGAATCCCTGAGCTCATTTTGTTTTTCCACTTTGTCCAATTCAATTAGGGACAACCAGTTAATCTCATTATACTCATTAGTTTGACAAAAATGTTCCAAGGTATCAAATACATGGTTCTCCCAGAATCTTGCTTCACATAAGTATTTGGTTAGGAGTATCCAATGGTAATATTTTGTATATCTCTATTGCCATACTATCCGTGGGCTACCGGTACTCTCTTTCCCACTAAACTTAGAATAATTAGTGTCTCTAAATCAAATCAAATTAGAAAACCAATTCTGTGTTACATAAAACCAAAAAAAATTTTCTTTTCAGAAAAAAAAAAACCTCATTATTAAGATTCTATTTCTCTATAACTACTCTCAGTACCACTATCTGAATCAGTCAAAGGTCTCCAGACATCCAGAAGGAGTAAAAGGTATACACTAAAATATATACTACAGGAAATTGTCTTAGAAAGTTGTGACAGTTAGGTAGTCAAGTCCAAATTCCATAGCTCAGGATATTAAGAAGGGCATGCTTGAACTTCTAGGAATAGGCCGAAACTGCTGCCCATAGGTAGAACTTGATCTTCGTTAGGAAGCCTAAACTTTGCCTTTAAGTCATCTCAATTGATTGAATCAGGTTCATCTAGATTATCTAGGATAATATTCCTTACTTAAATTGATTATGACTAACTGATTATGCAGTTTAATCATATATAAAATACACCTTCATAGAAACACCAAGTGGGTGTCTGAATGACTAGAAAGTGTACCCTAGACAAGCTGATTCATCCAGATGACACTACAAAGAAAAATTACATGTAGCTTGTAGGCAGAAGTCAGGAAAAAACATGTATTTCCTGCTAAGGAGTATGGATTTTATCTTGTAAAGAAAATTAAGAGATGTTGAAAAAATTTAGGCAAGAAAGTTGTCAAGATTTGAGCTTATTTTACAATGATAACTCTGGGCCCATTGTTCGTAAAAAAAATGACTTTTTAAAGAAAGAGCTTGATATAAAGATATGGGAGTCACCAGAAGCGGTAGGGAGTATATGCCATGTGAGTGAATAATATCACTCATTAATTATGTCACTTAATATTATATTAAAAATCACATTTCTTGAGTGCTTAGACTATACTCAAAATTATGTGAGAAATTAATAAAACTAACTTGATGAAAGTCCTGCTCTCACCCACGGGACCTCACAGTGCAGAGGTACTAAACATGTAAAGAGAAAAGTGTCAGAAGCTGGATGTGAAGTGATGAGACATGCCTAGTGTAGTATAGCCATGGCAGAGGGATGCCTGTGTTGGGGGACAATAAAGGGTTTCAGATGCAAGACTAGTACATTGAAAAAGATAAGAGGGCCTGGGGTGGGAACACTCTTTGTAACAAAATAGACAAAGTCAAAGAAATTGAAATTCAGTATTTAGCGTGACTACCCAGGGGAACTGAAAGAAAACTAATAGAGAATAGTGTCACTGAAACTTAACATTTTCAAGAATAAATTAATGGACCACAAATTAAATAGTGCAGCGAGGTCAAGTGAGACAAGAACTGAAGAGGGTTCATTATGTTTTGAAATGAAGAAATAATTTGTAAACTCAGGAAAACACAGTTTTATTAAAATGTAAAGGGTAGAAGCTCTATTACAGTAGGTTGAGGAGTTAATGAAAGGTCAAAAAATAATATTTACAGACTGTAGAAGCTTGGCTTTAAAATAAACTGTGTTAGATTGTTAAAGGAGAACAAAGACATGAGATATTTGGTTTGGTTTGTGGGTGGCAATTTAGCACATATTAAGCCTGAAAAAAATAATCTAGTATTTGGAGGAGATTATAGAAGTAGAAAAGAACCCATCTTCTTGAATGTAAGTTCCAAAAAGACAAGGACTTTCTATTTGTTTGGTTACTGCTGTGTCGTGATCATAGTAGTTTAAAAAATATTTGAAGAAAGAATGAATTAATTAAATCCATAAAAGGGTAGAAGGAAAATAAGCTCCTCATCCCCAAAATGGCTAATGGGTGATAATTTTTATGGTCACCATGTAAGAAGACAATATTTATCCAGATAAGAGAATAATAAAAAATAATGTTTGTAGTATCTAGCTATTTTCTATATTCTGACATATCTTCTCATTTAATTTGGCCCTTGCAAAATCATTTTATTCAAATGTTATTTTCCTATAATCGCAAAACCTAGAACTGAGGTTCAGAGAATTTAGTGAACTAGAGAATACCGGAATTTAAACTGAGGTCATTCTGACTTTATGGTTTGTGTAATAAATGATTAATATATACTATATATTCTCTACTATATACATATACTATATGTACTTTTTATTCTTTTAGGTGGAAAAATACAAAATCTGTTGTTCTTGTTAATGGAATAAAATCAAATCATAATCGTGTCTACATTTTTCCTGGTTTTAAGGATATCACATATTATTACTCAGCATATGTTAAATATATATACTCTATCCTGCTTCAGATATTGTTCCACCTGTCACTTCCTCTGGGAACCCTTCTCTGACCCTCACAATAAGGTATGTAACTCTCTTACATAGTCGACAGCACAAGTTCATGAAAAAGATCCCCTCAGAGGAGAAACAAAGCTTCCTTGCCCATGAGACTTAGATCCAGTTGCCTTGAAGACTGAGGCAAGGCTTAAGTGCAAATGTTTCTTGGGTGGGGCATTTTTAGAGCAGAGGGGGTGAGGAAGACAGAGATCAAGCTGGAGAAAGATGAAAAGAAAATGCACCTGCCATGGCTTCACAACAATCTATGGAGAGTTGTAGCAAGTTGTTACACAAGTGTTTCTCTTATCTTCCAAGTAGCCATACAAAAAAAAAAACAAAAACAAAAACAAAAAATACAAACAACAACAACAACAAAAAAAACATCTCTAACTTGGCCACTGTAGGAAGTAAAAGAGAAAAGTCTGTCTTCGGTTTTCCTCTACCTCCTGTCAATGAGAGTGTCACCACCACCAGCACCACACACTAGAGGGCATTACCTAATCACTTTAGCAGCTTCTGGGGAAGGCAGGCCCGTGAACTGAGTAATATTTTAACCAAATTCCAGACCTAGACCTTTATTCAGTTGGCCTCAGGTGGTGGAATCCAGTGAAGAGAGAGAAAACAGCAAGGAGGCAAGGGACACATGAGGCAAATGAAACCAAGGAAAGGAATATATAAGTACAATACGACTTGTCTCAAGTATTTCATTAATAGTTCTACCGTTAGAGGCAATACTAGAAACGGATGGATGAATAAACTTCAATTTTTCTTGTTGCAAAAGAAGGTATGCTATCAATTTCTTAAAAACAAGGCAATTAGCAGATACTGCTTAAGGTACTATTTCATTCCTTCCCACTACAAATGAAGAAACAGATTTGTAGGGAATATAAAATTACATAAGAATTTTATTCTGAATTTTTTTTTTTTTACAAATGCAAGCAAAATGTGTTGAAATAATTGAGTCTCTATAAAGAGATAGAGGGCTAATCAAAAGTTCCCTTTTGTTGGTGATCTGAGATCTGACTTACTATGTTTAACATTTTCTGGATAAAAAGACCTTAGAAAGAATCTGGTACAGCTAAATTAAAATTCATGAGTGAAAGCTGGATATATACTCACCTTCACCCATAGTTATATTGTGGGTGAGAATCTGAGATCATAAAAATGTTGTCCTAGTAATAGGAGAAAAGGATAGGGACAAAAGAAAATAAATGCCATATCCTAATTTTTAATTGCATACAATAAGTTTGGCTTTTTAGAAGTTCTGCTCCCATTAAATGGACCTATGGCTGAGTAAGAGATGGTTAAAATAATGTATCTTTTCATACCTCTTGCTAATTTTAGAGTCATCTGCGCAAGATGGCTCTCTATATTTTTCTCATGTGGAAGGCTAGATACTTTCTGATTTGAGGAAAGAGTTATAGAAAACAGAGACATGACAGCTGTCAGATTCTTTGTCCAAATTTAATCAGGAATCAGCCAGAAAGAAATGTTCTAATACATCAACACCTGCTTGGGATAAGCGGTAAATCCACCAGAGGCACAGCCAAATATAGTGACTTAATTAATTGAAAGGCTTTGGCACCTCATCAACATGTGCTGCTTCAGAGTATTCAACTAAGGTAGAGCAGAATCTACGTGTTAAGTATCATTAAATTTTATATTTAACTTATTAGAAGTTTACTTTTTAAAATACCAGTTAATTTGAAAAGATGTCAAAGTACCAGGAGAAGATACAAAAAGGATTTCTTCTAGATTTTTTTGTTTTAAATTTGTATTTTTTATTTATCACAATTTTTAAATAGTTAAATATAAATATGTGTAGTTTGATGCCGAGTTGTTTCTGTATGAGTGACATTTTTATACAGCTGGTATGGTGCTGATTAAATTGATGAGTGGGTGTTCTAGGACAAAGCTACATTTGTAGCTCTTGTTCTAAAAATGGTGTGCTATCGCCTAAAGACAATTATTTCACAATTAGTTGTTATGTAAGTGGAATTGTATGATATGTGGTCGCTTCGGGGCTGACTTCTTTCACTGAACATACTGTTTCAAGGTTCATCCGTATTGTAGCATATGCCAGTACTTCACTTATTTTTATGGCTCAGTAATATCTTACCCATGGTAGCATTTTTTTTTTATTTTTAAATCTATTTTGTCAGATATTTTAAAGTCATTCCAGTTTCCTTATTTTTGCTGTTTGAACGTGAAGATTTTCCTATCCTTTTACTTTTAACTTATTTGTAGTCGATTTGTGTGACTCCAGTAGAAAGATAGAGTTCAATCTTGTTTTTATTATCCAGTGTTTCAACCTCTTTTGATTGTATTGTATAACCTTTCTTATGTAATGTTATTATTGATATATTTTGATTCATGTATACTATTTTACTTTCTTTTTCAAATGTTTCATGTCTTATTTGCTCCTTTGTTTCTCTATTACTATTTTATTTTTCATTAAGTGGATATTTTATAGTGAAACATTTTAATTCCTTTAATCACTTTCACTATATTGTTTCTGAGTTATTTTCTTAGGAATTGATCTAGGGTTTACCATAAACACTCAACTTATCATAATTACCTTCAAATTCATACTAGCTTCATTCCTATACATACAGATATCTTTCTCCTATATAGCCCTTTTTTGGGCTATAATTGGTTTACACGTTACATCAATTTATGCTACAAACCCAAATATATATTGTCTTAATTATTACTTTATACATTCTTAAGTCTTTTTAAAAAACTGAGAAAATAAAAGAAAGCAAGTACATATTTCTAGTTTGTTATATATAACTTACTAATCATTCTGATTCACTGTTTTCTCCTGTGGCTTTGATTTGCCATCTCTTGTCATTTCCTTTCTTCAATAAAATTTTGTGCCCAACCACTGCATTGACCTGTTTTATCAAATGCATTACATTTCTGTATGTGACAGGCCAAACAATACAATACACACACACACACACACACACACACATATGTATATATATGTGTATATATATACACACACGTATATATATTGTGTGTATATATATATATATATATATATAGTTTTAAGAAACTAATTTTTGTATCAGCTAAAATAAAGACTGCACAAGCATATTTTTAAAAATAATTATGTAATTACTTTTAACATGCTCTTTGCATGATGTGTATTTGAATTACTATTTTGAGTCACTTGATTTCAACTTAAGAATTCCTTTCCTATTTCTTATAAGGCTAATCTAATAGCAATAAATCTCTCAGTTTATCTTTTTCTGGGAAAGTATTTTTTTTAAGTTTTATTTTAAAAGAGAGTTTTACTGGAGATAGCATTCTTGATTGCATCTATTTTTTCTTTCCTTTAGCACAATGTATATGTAATTTCACTGACTTTTGCACCCCATTTTTCTCTGATAAAAAGTTAGCAGTTATTATTTAAACAGCAATGTCTTGCTGTTTCCAAGACATCGTCTTTAGTTTTCAGTATATGTTTACTATGATGTGACTGGGTAAGGATATCCTTAGGTTACTAATTAGCATTTATTGAGTTTTTTTGAGTATATAAATTAATATTTTTATCATAATGTACAAAATTTTACCTATCATTTCTTCAAATACTTTTTCTGTCTCTTATCTCTCTCCTCTTTATGCTTCTTTATTTGTATGTTGGTGTAGGTAATTGTCCCACATTTTTCTGAAGCTCTGTTCATTTATCTTCATTTGTTTTTCTCTCTTATTCGAATTGCATGATCTCTAGTAATCTATTTACAGCTTATCTTATTTTTTTGTTTATTCTTTCCCTGCTGGGTCACATTTGCCAGTTGAGCCCCTCTTGTGAATTTTCATGTCTTTTGTTACGCTCTTCAACTCCAGAATTTCCATTCCATTTGTTTGATAATTTCTCTACTATTATTGATATACTCTGTTTAATGAGACATTGTCATCATGCCTACCTTAACTTATTTGAGCATGGTTTCATTTACTTCTTTGGAAATTTATAGTACCTATTTTGAAGTTTTTGAATGCTAAGTCCAAGATCTAGGTCCCCTCATGGGAAGTTCTGCTATATTTTCTGTATATGCTCTTTTTTGTTTGCTTATTTGTTATCTCATAACTTTTCACCAGAAATTGAATATTTTAGATAATATATTATAGTAACTCTGGATTCTGTTACCACCACCACCACCACCATCATACCCCATAACCCCACACCTTCTACACAAAGCTTATTTGTTGATGTTTTCTGTTTATTTGTTTTGTGACTTGGGCATACTTCTTTTTATCTTCTCAGCAGGATGAATACTCTGATTTCTTCTTCAGAGGGCATAGCCTTGGATGACATCACATGCAGCTATTAGCCTCCACTAATTGCCAGCCAATTCCTCTGGTTTTGTTTGTTTGTTTGTTTGTTTGTTTGTTTGTTTTTAACATGCTAATTTTCCACAGTCTGATTATATTAATTTTAGGTGACCCTCTTCAAGAGTATTCTTTTAGCCTATCTTTGAGGTTCGGTATGACCCAAGGAGGGCTGTTATTAGCAATCAATCTCTTCCCCTGGTTCTTTCTAGTAAACTTGTTACTTATGTAGAGTTCAGCTTGCTAATTTATGGATTTACCAGCCTACTTCTAATTTCTTACCACCAAAATTTCCATTTTGTTATAAAATGCTCTTAAGCTTAATATTTTCCAAACTCCATTTCAAATGAAGTAGGTTCTCTGGAATTGCTTCAGAGACTCCCGCAGGGCAAATATCCTGTGCCTCTGCTCCAGACCTAGGCATGGATACAGTGGCCCACTTCTCTTAGAATGGCATCCCTTCTGTAAGAGTGACAGTACTCAGCAAGAGCAGTAGCCTATGGTCTTTAGGGCTTGCCTCTCCATGCATGACACCTGAACCCAAAATTGAGCTGCAGCGAGTGCAACTGTGGCTCCCACACTCCTGCCTGCCATGGCCGAGGTGAAGCTTCAACCCTAGTAGAAGAAGAGAACCCCAGCCTCTTCAGCTGTTCTTGCCTGGCATAGGAGCTTCTGCAATTAGAATCAGGAGTAGATGAAAAATGCGGGTGACCTGCCCCTCCTGGGGAGATACTATAGTCCTTGACTAATTGCTTGCAGATAGAAAGCCCTGCGATCTCAGCTGCACATGCAAGAGTAAAGATTTTTGTTATGCTAAGCGTGTGAGTAGAAGCAGAGAGTCATGGTTCAAATGCCATACATAGATTCTTGCTGTTCTTACCAAGATTTGGTAGATTTACTTGAATAAATATTTCTTCTTTTACTGTATTCCATCAGGACAATTTTCATAGACTTAGAAGTTGGCATAATTTATAATTTTCACAATTATATTTGTTTAGAAATTATGCTTACAGTGATCTTTATGCCATCACTTCAGAAGTAGTTGTGAAACTCTCATAAGATTTAAAAATGTGTTGCAACATTTTACTTGAGTGAAGAGAATTTGTTGATTTTCAACAAATTGTATAAAACTAGATTTGTACTTTTCTTTAATGCTATATCAAAAATTGCTATTAATTCTGTACTGGATAGAGTGAGAGTCATACGATGACTCACTTAGAAAATGGTATGCGGCTTCCTGTGTTTACTCTTTCTGCTTTTTCTTCAGTACAATATAAAAAGATAAGTATAATTCTGCAGAATCTTCTATACCTCTAGAATGAAGACTATGAATGGTTCCCAATAATTATATAGAACACATGTGAAAATATTTTTTGTTTCTAAGAGATGAAGAGTACAATATCATGTGTTAATATGGAGTTATTTTATTAAAATATTTAAAAATTAACCTATGGTACTATATGCAATTATTGGTATTTCCAAAGTAAATCTACATAAAATAGTTTCTATTTAGTTTGTTAAAATCATTTTTATAAAATGTAATGTAATTCTTTGTATCTCCAGCAGAGTAGAGTGATACGGTATAATGTTGTATTATCTACAAACTTAGAGGACATAAATTTAACATCATTTTCACACAGATTGGTAAACTGAGGTTCACAAAGATAAACTATTTTACCTAAAGTGGCATAACTAGTTAGTTACTGAAAATGTGAGCTCATGAATTTGGGTTATGTTCTTTCTACTTCATCATCCTATTTTATCAAAATGTAGGACCAATTCTCTCTCCAAAGAACAAAAATAATTCTATCATTGTTGCATTTTAGAGAATATATAGATGGCACATGGTCTAATTTGTGGGCTACAGACAGTAATCCATCATTAAAATAAAAGAATCATATAGCTTCAGGATGTTACACATATAGCGATCAATAGTTACTAGCTACTTTTTTCTTTCACTTTTATTGCTCTGAGTATTACTGGAGAAGTCAAAAGAGTGTAATTTATAGGAAGCAGAGAAAGGACATACCATTCTGCATGCATCTCTTGGTAGTTTATGATGCTATACTATATAACTATGATTGGTGAGTATGGGGGGAATTTAGAAGAAGCAATTGAGCACTTATATGGCACTAACTTCCTTTTAAGGGAATCCAGAAGTAAGAACTTGGGTATAGTTATATTTTTTTCATAGATTTATTTGTAAAAGAAAAGTGACCTAACAGGTACTGTCCTATAATAGCTTATTGATATAATTTGTTAAATAATGTGTTTAAGTATTTACATAATTTAGTAAACCTCTACCCTCTGTTTCCTTCTTTTTTCACTCTAAGGGGATAAATTCTAATTTTTTATTTAAATTGAATTTCTAAATCTAATGATAATAATTCAATCCACTTCACTCTTGCATACTTTGTCACTTTAGTCTTTCTCTCATACATGTTTAGGCTTTTATCCTTCCAAGAGCATAACATCAAAATATAATCCAATTTTTCCCAGATCAATTAAGTATGCCTTCCTAGCACATCCTGTGTTTAGAATAAATGTCAAAGTTACAAATTATTTTCATTATTCTACAATGCATTATTTGAGTAAAATCATGTTTGTAACAAGATCAGTACAGCGGGTGGTAATATTGCCGGAAGCCAGAAATGAATATAAACTACATAAACATGTAACACTAAAGCCCAGTTCGATGTGTCCTTTAGCCATCTTCCCCTTATATAGATACCAATAATGCTTATGGCCAATGCAACACCATCTGACACCAGGGAAATGTGACTATGGGGAAGACATTGACAGAGAGAAATAATAACGTTAGATAATTACAGATGAAATAGGTTATTTTTACAAAATTTACAAAACAAAACAAAACAAAACAAAACAAAATACCCATGGGAATACATTATTAATGATCCCCGTGGACACATGAAAGAAAGTGGTCTTGAAGCTTAACCTTCATTAGCTTCCTGGTAATATTATGCTTCTAGTCCCTCCTGGCACATTGAAAGAAACATCTCTGTTATCATCTAAGCTCATTCCGTGGAGGATGGAATTTATCCCTTTGTCTACTCCAGGACTTTGGCTTCTTCAGTTGTCCCAGTCTTACTGTATGCCATTCATTCTACTGTTAATCTAATTATCCATCTATCTATCTGTCTATCTATCTATAATACATTACATATAGTATCATTTTTTATTATACTTTTATTGTCTTCTGTTGTTAGCCAAAAACAAACAAACATCTAAAGTCTTTATCAAGGTTTACAAAGCCCCTGCCTGGTTGGCCTCTCCTATTCCTGCAACCAAAATCCCCATCCCTCACATTCCTTATTAACTTTTCCATTCACATTAGTATTATTATGGTACCTAAAGGCCCTAGACATGTTCCAGTCTTCTGGGGTTTATATGTTTTCTTCTACATCCCATGAAAGCTTTCCCCAGTCATTCACTAAGCATGCTTCTACTTGCAGTCCATATCTTTGCATAAATGTCCTCCTAAGCAAAACTTTCTCTAAACACACCACCTTCATTATCTCCTATTCATTTATTTTAAATAGTATTTTCATAAGTTGAAATTACCTACTGTGTGTGTATGAGAGAGTTTGGCTTTAGTGTTATGTTTATGCAGTTCACACTCATTTCTGGCTTCTAGGAATAATTCTATCCACTGTACTAATCTTTTTGTTATAAAAAAGATTTTACTAAATTAACGTACTGTAGAGTAATGGAAATATATAATATTTAATGTTTTTTGGTTGTCAAGACAAGGCATTTCCTATATTGCTGGCCACTTTTCCCTAGTACCTACACCAGCGCCTAGACTCTTTTAGCACTTAATGGATGTGACTTGAATGAATAAATTAATATATTGATATCTATATTTAGAGGGTGGATAGTTAGAGAGAAGATGTACCACTTGGAGAAAATGCATAGGGAAAAGTTAGCACAGTTGAGAAAACAGTGCATTTTACAAGGTAAAGAGAAGAATTTTACTGATATAGCATATATTTATTATGTCCTTTCTTTTGCATTTTTTCATTTATTTTTTCATATCTTTACCCTTTTAATGGAGAATATTTTATTTTTTATTTGAGACTCTTCTTCAAATCAGTAATAAGCGGAAGAGTTCGTAAAAAATTTTGCGAGGTCACTTTCTGAGCTCTTTCTTTCTTTGATCTCCACAGTAACTCTTCCCAACATAAAGGGAGAGATTTAACTAGTCCTCTCTGCCTTTCCCTCAGCAAATAACACCATTTTCATCATTAAGTGATGGAAAGCCAATAAGAAAAGAAAAGCAGCAGCTGCATTCTCTTAAAACCACAGCTCCAATATTGGGGTTATTTACAATTTTCCCAAATTTTAGTTCCTGTAGTTTCCAATTGCAGCTACTACCACAGATACCAGTTTGCTAGGAGGCTGAAGTTCCAGACAATAAAGAAAAAGAAAACTCAACCAACAAAGAAACAAAATGGTTAAATTTTTGTACATACTCTGAGTGCTAGTAGTTCTTTTTACCATTCTACAGAAGGAATGTGGAGAAATCTGGAAGAGACACTTTTGGAAAGTAGAAAGTGGATATACTAGAGATTTGCATCAAATTAAGTATATATCTCTAATGAAAATATAGTACATATAAGAAAGACATTTTGAAATTCAAAAAGAGAAAGAAAAAAAGAAAGGAAATCCACAATAAAGTAGTTTAAATATAAATTTCAAAAGTGGTATGTTGTTAAGCCATTAAGAAAGTATGCAACATTAATGTCTAAAAATAACATCCAACTTCTAGTCAAACAGGGGTTTTCACACTAGATCTATACGAGAAGAAATGCAATCCTGGCATATTATATTTTTCAGCCAAGAAAAATGTGTATAAAGTCGAGATAGTAGAAATATTGTTTATAAGTTTTCAATTTTAGTTTCCGTTGATGAATAAAGAACAGAAGACTTGGTTGTAAAGCAAAACCAGACAACTTTAAAATCGTAAAAATAAAAATGGTTATAAATTAGAGCTTAGTGCAGTAAGGGATTATGGGATTCAGAAAGGTGTAAAAAGAGTGGAAAATATGTATATGAATATTGATATATTAGGGTCATCAGATATATGAATACAAATGGAATAATGCAATTAATTGCAGAGATAAATTTAAATTATCTTCAAAGCAGAAAATACAAACTCAGCCAGGAAAAATATTTAATTATTAGTATAGTAAAAGAGCTTTTGAAATCTATGAGTTTTTCTAACTTTGTAGATAATAGCAATAATGAATATTGCAAAAAAAAATTTAAATGAACAGCTGAATGGGACTGAAAATGGATTGCACATCAATATACAAATAATTCACTCCTAAAGAATACAAAATGCAATAAATTAAACAAAACACTTAGCCATTAACAGAAGGACACAAATAATTACTAAGCAAAACCTATCCTGAGGTGAAATGGACATGAAATGAAAATAGCTCATTTGTTACAGTAAAAATTAATAGAAAGAGATAATACCTAACTATATCACTGAAAATACTGAATTTCAAAGATTAATATAAACTCCTATAATCATCTTTAGGAGAGAAAAAGATACTTACAAAGGAAAATATAAATAAAGCTCTATCCTTAGAGGTCTCAAACCAACAAAAGCAAAAATATCAATACACCAATCACTAATAAACAATTGTTCAATAGCTCAGATTTTGAAGAGAAATCAAAACTTCCCAGATGTTTGATAAGTAGAAAGTTCACCACTCATACTAATTACCTAAAAAATATTATCAAGCCATATGTGGATAAATTAGAGGTGAATAAATTTAATCACAAATGGGGTAGTTTATATTTTAAAAGACAGGGAACAATGATGGCATTCTTTTTAGTCAGGCTACTAGAGAAATATGTACAGGATTTAGTAGGGACAAGTGAAGCATAGAAATATAGAAGTCCAGTGGCTGCTATGGCTCAAGAATATTGTCACACCTCTGCTAGTTCACTCTGTTGGTGACTGGTGTCGTTGAGACCCTCACCTCCTACAAATTCTGCATCTTCTTAGAGCAGCAGCTGAACTTTAATTCTTTCATCTGCCACCAGATCCCTGTATTTAGTTCCCTCCATTGCTAGGTGAGTTTCATATGGAATTCTATGATCAAGTGTACCAGATTTTCTGCAAGTTATAGAAATCATTGGAGTTTGAGGATAGAAGTGATCAGAGAGAACATGGGTTCCAGTTCATTGTAGCTGATTCCAGCTCAACTCTGAAGAGTCCAATTAGCAGGCTTTCCCATGTCATGTTCAATCTTTCCTTTTTGATAGCAAAGACCGATGCACTCTCAGGGACAAATACTAGATGCCAGGGTAGCAGATTATATAAAAGGCCCAACTCTGTCTCACAATTATAAGTTCATATCAGCATATTAAATTGTTTTATCACTCACAGTGGTTCTGCTTCTTAATCAAACCCTGAAGGATAAAGTTTCCTAAAACAGAATGGTAATAGAATTGTCCTTGAATACAAAGACTATAAAAATGATTTATTTAAAAACAATAAACTATCTTTTCAGATAAACTAAACTAAGAGAAAGCAGTCAAACGATCAGGAGTAGGTTGATTTCTTCAATTTATATGGACAAAAGGGGTGATGTGTAAATAATAATGTAAAAATAATATTCTAGACAATCGATCATATAAGATTTCTGAGGCAGTACAATTTACTCTAAGGGGAACATGGAGAAGTCTTTCTGATATTTGAAATAGAGTTTAAGTGAGCAGAGAGAACATTTTGGTAAGATAATTTGCATAAGAAAAATATGATTTTGATTGGTAGATGTTATTTTATATTGTTCAATAGTGGGAAGTAAAATCCTCTGGTTTACATAGATGGTGCATTAGTAGGACAGATTTGTTGTGAGATGGCAATGCTTTGCTCCGGGAACAACTCATGCACTTCTGATTGGCAAGGAAATCTCAGAGCTTCCCGTACATGTATGAAAAAACTGTATCAACATATCAAGTATGATATTTTGAAAATTTTAACATAATTTTCTCTGAAATTTTATAAAGTATCCCCAGGGGAAAAAAAAAAAGCAGTATGTTCGACAAAGGAAGAATTTTACTATTCTTTGGTTTTAAAAGTTGTGAATATTCAAACCACACAAATAACATAGTTTCCTGATGGTGATTCCTCAATCCAAGTGAAATTTGCATATCTATTCCCTGATATTTTTACACATGTTTCAATGGAGGAAGCTTTAGAAATATACTCCGCTTACTGTACTTTGTAAATGATATAAAGCTTGTAAACTCTAAGTTTTAATTTTTTGTTGCCTTTGAGTTAAATGTGTGTGTAGTTTCAATAAGAAATATGATGATGAGTATTTTGGCTCCTGACAGATGAGAGAAGTTCATACCTTAATCTTATAAACTAAGTCAAGTTTTAACAATAGAAGAAAAATGCACTTGACTATAGATTTCTTTGGGCAAACTGGATTAGGACAGAGGTGAGCAGAAGAAAGTAATTCCAATTAGGTAATATAAAGAATTGAGCCAAAGGAAGGGGATAAAATGAGTTCAAGTATTATATACTTACAAAGAGAAATAAAGACACATGAACGAGTGAAC
Organism: Eonycteris spelaea; assembly: GCA_003508835.1. Lineage (NCBI taxonomy): Eukaryota > Metazoa > Chordata > Mammalia > Chiroptera > Pteropodidae > Eonycteris > Eonycteris spelaea. The sequence goes on from PUFA01000021.1 coordinate 16,520,656, forward strand.
AAATAGCCTCTTAAAATGGTTACTGAGCTGCGGTAAATCTAGAGCTAAACGGCATTGAGATTAAAGTGAGGAGTTTCTGAAAATACAACATTAATTTGCATCATTTTTGTCAGCTGTAAAATCATATGAGAATCAAAAAAAGCTTATCTAAAATTGCATTTTTTTGTTGCTCAATCACAAAAAGTTAAACATTTAACTCAATAAGGAAACATAGGACACATATAAAGATGTAATCTATATTTTGAACTATCAAAATATAATTTTTTAAAGGTTAAATACATGCCTCTATTACAAGTATGATATACACATTTATTAACTCATTAATGAGGAAATCAGTATAATGATAAAGCTGATTCAAAAACCATTTTGAAAATTGCACATTAACAGTTATTTTTAAAAAATAACAAACAATGCTAAAATAATGTGGCTGAATTAGATTTAGAACTAGTGAAGTCCTATAAGGCAATAAAATGATAAATTCTGGGGTTGTCTTCTCCGCGAGACAGAAATCGCATGTTACAATACACTTCACATTGCCTGGGCTTTCACCAAATAGTAAAAAGCAAAGTCAGCACAGGTACAATCCTCTAGATAATTAAATAATCCTAAAGCGGGAGTGGGTAGCTGGGGCCAGAGGGCTTGTTAAAAAATACCCTTAAAGACAATAAAATCATACTCTATACACTTTTGCCTTATTTTCAAATTTTGGATACTTTTCTTTACAGTTAACTGATAACAAGAGAAGACACTGAGCCAACCATTTTAATTGCTGCAATAAATAAAATGAAATTATTTGAATTTATGATTAAAGCTGAAGTCACTTAAAACCAATATAATATATATATAAAATGTGATTATAAAATATTAAATTACTTAAAATATCTGTCCTCATAAACAAAAAGGTAATGCATATCCGATCTTGGTTTATAACAATGGCCAGCCCATTCCTTATATCATATTCTTTACTTACAGAAATATGGGTGGTAGTATGAAAAAAATGTAAACTTTGCAAATGATCCCAACTTTAATCATTGATTGCTTTTTATTCTTATCTTAATTCTCAAAGTTAAATATTCATTTGTAATTCGGTTTTATTTGGTTTTGTCTGTTTATTTTTTTAATTAACCCAACATACATGTTTCCTATTAAAACTATAGTGATGATGAGACATGAGACAGAGACTAGGGAAGGTTCCTATAAAAGTTAAAAATGTAAGTCTGAAATAATTGGCATGGAAAGATACAAAATGAATACTAACCTGGGTCTGAACTTGTGGTCACAGTGTTCAATTATTTTACAAGCCAGTTTTAGATATTTAGCATAGCTTCACTTGAAGCAAGTTTTAAAAGTTATTTAACACTAAATATACAATTGATTTTTAAAGAATTGATGTGGGCAGCCAAGCAGTTTCAGCTACAGCATTTGACATGTGCCACTTAGCAAGTAAAAACACTAAAAGGAATGGGATTTTTCCACAATGAATGGAGTGGATGGTCTAGTAAATCACTAGAAAAGTAGTCATCAGTCTTCTCAGGCAAGGCTGAGGCATGGCTCAAACCAAGAAAGAAAAAGAAAATAAATGAGAAGAGCTGTCAGGGAGCAAAGCATAAAAATGAAGTAAATTTTACTGTTTGAATAGAAGACAAATGTTTCTAAGTCGGAGAAAACTACTCATGTTTAAACAGTAGACTTCAGTCCCTTTTCTATTTCTCTTCACTTTCGACTGTGGTTCTGCAAGGTGATATCCAAGACTAAGTGTAAAGGTCTCCATTCCTTCCTTTCTGTTAATTTTATCTCTGCCAGTTTATAGCAGATGGAAATCACAGTAACATCCAGGTCAGGACAAGGAAAAAATGAAAATATCTCTATGTAACATTAGCTTACCAGGATGGAGTCAGAATAGTCTGTATAAGAAAATATGACAAAAGGGAACAACAGAACTAATGGGAGTGAGGAATAATATCTCCCTATACTCATACGTTCTATGTAAAAGAGAGTCTTAGGAATTAAATCTGGAGCCATAATATTGGAAAAATCTGTAGCAACCTTTGAATATACAGCCTACATTATATGAAATACTGAGCTAAGAGATCACATTATGGTCATAAATTCTACTTAATTCTTTGTGTATGTTAAAAGCATGTAAAATGGTTTGAAGACACGATAGATCAGCAAGCATTAAAAATCTATGATAATATTCAAAATTGCCAAAGGTATATTATGAGATAACAATGATAACCTGAAAAATAAAAGTTGAGAGAATTGTTCTCATGTCAATAAATAAGTCAAGCTTTTGGGTTCATGGCCTTCAATTAAAATGTTATTCAGAGGATCTAAAGTGTCAAGTTCAATAGGAATATGGAAAAGTGATTCATCATGACAGAAAAAGCATTTTCTCACATTTCAATAAAATATTTCTAAAGAATAATAATGTCACTTTATATAAATACAATTTTATTTCACCGCAGAATAAAAAGTTAATTGATTTGTTCTAATCAAACTCAATGTAGAAAACAACCACATTGTTCTATACATATATTTTATGTTTCTTCTCTCAACGTCAGCAACGTTTTAAAATGCATTATAAAAAACAATAATTACATTGATTATCTTGAATTAAAAATGATCTCTGCTTTAAGAATGCAGTTCGTGATAGTGAGAGAACATCTTGAAATGAGCGTGTTTGTCAGCTTCATTACACACGCCCAGTTCTGCGTAAAGTGCCCTGCTGTGGTCAAATAAAATCATGAATTCCCTTCTTAAAATCTATTTAACATATTTTCTAAGTAATTAAATATATGTCTCTCTTGCTCTCTACTTTTTTGTTTAGAATCACAGAAATGTTAGGCAGTTATAGGCAGTCCTTGAGAAGTCACTGCAATTCCCTTAACTCTCCATTCCTCTTATAATTTATACTATTTAGCCTTTCCAACTCGCCCCTTTCTCAGCCCTCTGTAATTTGAGTTAGCTTCTTTATTGGTATATCTGGGCCTGCTGCAGAATGTTCTTATAGTTGAATATATGAACAATGATATTTCTTTAGTAGATATAGGACTTTCAAATTACATATTGTTTCCTTTATTTTATTACATGGGGCTTTTTAAAAATTGCCGCTTTCATACAAATTGTCAATTTAATTGGCATAAAGTTGTTCTTAATAGCCTCTATTTATCTTTTGAATATCTGTACAGATTTCTTCAAGACTAATAAGAAATACTAATATTAAAAGTATGTGTAAGATCCTAAAGTTGTGTTTTGGAAACAAAAACAGACAAAACAATAAAAAGCTCAACATATTTTTAAGTGAAAAAAATGTTTAATGTTTTTAAATCTTTATTAATTAGATAATTTCTACAAGTACAGAAGGAGTAAAATAGATTGAGACGTACACATATAAAGTACACACACTTAAATCATAACAAAGTTATCAAAGGATAGTGGGAACACAAATGCCTATCATTTTGTCCTTAAAGATTTTTTCCTGCAATTTACATAGTTAATATTACTTTCATAATTAGAACAATGTTTCAAATTAAAACAGGAGCCCATTTTGTCCAGATCAATCTCAAAACTAATTTAATTTGCAAAGCATATTTATATTAGTCTGCACAAAAGCAATTATTTTATGCACTCCAAAGGCCTGTTAAATATACTTTATCTCAAGATTTGTTTTCAGAAGCTAGGATTCGCAAATCTAAAAAATTGTTAGACTTATGGTATAGTTTGTTATAGCACAATTATATGAATCAAAATCAGCAGAGGAAAAGCACAGGGGCAAAGTCTAGAGAAAATTGGTACATGTTTCCAAGAGTTTTTTTCCAGGAGCATCGCATAACAGATTTAATTCTTTCAGCAAAAGATTGTGACATAATATAAAACATTACCTGTAGGACACTCATCAGTACCCAAGGTTTTCACAGGGGATGGCAGCGTAGGCACTATCTACCTTTTGATCAGCCTACAGAGCAGAACGGACCCTCACACAAAATTTGGTTCACATGTCAAGACTGATGGTGCCACATACACACACAATCACAACCAAGAGGGTATGAAAAGGTTGATAATTGCATAGTGAGACTTTCATGGAGCGACATGGAGAGCAGGGTAGCTAAGCAGATCCTGGAAAGGAGACTGGCATAGGGCTTTTATGGTGTTAAGGGCTGGGGCTGGGATGAGGGTCGCATAGTTTGAATCTCTTCCCAGAGCTACCATACTTCTGTACTAGCCTACCCAGATGTGAGCAGGCAGTGTTAAGAGTAAGGGACAAGGCTTAAAAGCTGTTTGTAGTTAAATATCAAAATATGGAGTTAGACTATTTATTACACCTTACCAGGGCCATACCCAAATTTCAGACTCCTAAAATGAAAGCAGATGTTTAGCATAAACTAGTCTTATCACTGAGGAAGCTGGATACTAGATTAAGGAAGTGTTTACCCACCAAGTTCCAGACATCACCCAAGGGTCAACTTGACAAGCAGGACATTCTTAGGATTAGAGTCTCAGGCATGTAGTGTTAATTATTTTCTGCACACGGGTGCACTGCGGTTTATGCAGACTCCCTGACCACTTTGAAGTCACAAGATTTTGTAGTAAGGCTTCTGCAGGATTCGTTTAGCAGCTTTGTTCTTGTGTAAAGTGCAGCTCATACAACATATTCTAGTAGAGATGTTGCAATACAGAGAAGACAAATTAAAAATAATCCTCAGACAGTATATTATACACACTATTTTGTCTAAGTTCTGGGATTTGTGGCTATGTCTTTAACTTGTTGGACATTTCTGTTAACGTTCTGAATTGTATAGGGTGAATGCTGCATCAGTTGATAAAGATCTCCTATGGGCAGCAGGTATCTTTGATTGCCGAGATAGGATGTCTTTAATAACGCCAAAGCAGTGAGGTGTAACAGAGATTTTGATCCTTTTTTCCTCTCTTGCCCTGAGCGGTTGCTATCTGCAGTTGCCTTCACCTATAGTCTAATTCTTTTTCATGTTGTCTGCCCGAAGAGCTACTATATATATTTATAAAATAATATAATATAATATTAATAATAACAGCTAATATATATTTACATAATATTCCCCATATTCTTTAGTTTATATTTTTGATGAGAAACTAATCAATGAAGTCTAGAGCAAACACATACAACATGAAAAGAGAGTTTAGTTAACTTACATCCATGTATTAGGTACATATATCAATATGCTTTCAAGGCTATAAACACCTTTCCATGTAAATGTTTAGTTTTAAAATTCAATTATCTTCTGATATGGAAGAATCAAGTTTTTTGTTGTTATTGGAGCATAGTTATAATTCTTTTAGTGAATAGGAGGTTGAAAATATATGCAAGGGATGGCACATTTATTAGAGTAATTACACTTTGAATGCTTAGCTACAAATTTCATACCTCCTGGCTGAGGAGTAAAATTAAAATAGCAAACATACATATAATACAATTTACATTACAATTAGCTTTCAGTAGCATTCATGTATTTTAAGTAACTTATTAAAGCATTTACAATTTACATAATCAGGCAAATAATTGAATCAGGTTGCGATAGAAGGTTTTTCCTACATACAATGAAAGACAAGTAGAAGTAATGGCCAATTTTAAATACATGGAATAATTTAAGCATCGTAAATCAGGTTAAAATGTTTAACCCAAATAAAGTAGAAAGATGTATTTTTAGCATTAACGTATGCTCCTATTATTTACTACTGTAAAAATTGTAAACTTTGTCAACAAAATCAGTAAAATAAAATGTTGTAGTTTCACTGTTTGAACATTACTACATTTGATATTTATCATAAAATAATATAGTATTTAAACTTGCTAATTAGGTATATCTTACAACGTTATTTCTTATTATTTTTAGTTGTCAAGAATTCAGAATTTTAAAAATTATTTCGATGCCTACTGTACTGTATATGTTGTGGGGTCAAGTCCACTCTCAGAGTACTAAAAACCTGTATGCCTGGTCTGCTCCCAGTGCTAGGGTCCAGACGTGTCGGGGGACATCAGAAAAGAGAATATATAGGTTCAGTAGAAGCTTTTCTTATGGATGAAGAGAGGGGCCTTCTCAGAGGAAACACGTTCGAAGGGAAGATGGGACGGAACCCTGAGAGGGAGACGCAGTAAGAGACTCTTCTGCTTGGAGAAACAGGAATTCTTAGTACAGTCAGGTGTCTGCCACTGGAGTTGTTTTCTTTAATTTTCTAATACATTTTAAGGTCTCATTCAGGCTGAAATTACTGTATCATGTAAAACTTAAGTAAAATACAAGCCATGTTAAGGCATTGTATTCCATTGTCCAGGGAGCCTCATTATATAGGGAAAATTTCCAAGGTTTTGCTATGCAGTGGCTTTTTGAGGGCTTCAGGCTCTGTTTACAAAGGAAACAGAATTTCCATGCATATAGGTGGTCAATAATGGGTGTAGATTGGCATATCTTTTGTTCAAAATGCAACAGATATTTTAAGATTCTAACAGAGACAAATGTTTAATGTTTTATAGGAGTTTGAGGTTCTTGTGAGAAAAAGGGGCCACATATACAGTGGACTATTTTGGGGAGTAGGTTTGATATTATCCTTATTGCTTCCTGGAATTGCTATACTGAACCTCCAGTTACAGGTGTCAAGTTTTTATTACTTTAGAGTGTTGATCTGTCAGTCTCTTCTTGGTACAACTATTTTTGATTTCAGGGCTGCTCTAGCACTGGGTGAAAATCAAAGATTTTTGATCACCTCTGTCCTTCTTTAGAATATGTTTAGAGAAAAAATTTCAAATTAAAATCAAAAGATGCTTTAAATGAAAATAAAATCTAGAAACTTTGTGTGTTTTCCAGGTTTTTTTTTTTTTGAAGTCACACACTGTACTTCGTACATCTTTTTTATAAATATTCTTATCCCAGACTTCTTTTATCTAAAAGTTATCAACTATAGGGTGTGACCTATAGACTATGAACTGTAGGCCAAATTCACCCCACAGCCTGTCTTTGTACTACCCATACGCTAAGAATTCCTTTTATGTTTTTAAGTCGTTTGAAAAACAAGGATTGTGAAGCAGAGATCATACACAAACCAGGAAGCCTAAATATTTTCTTCTCGGCCATTAACAACAACAACAAAAAATGCTAATCCTTGATCCAGAGCAGTGCTTTCAATAGAATCTTCAGCAGTAATGGAAATATTCTTTATAGGTCCTTGTCAGTAGAGTATTATCTAGTACATATTCATTAGATCCTGTATGGTATTTACTAGCTACATGAGTAGTTATTAAACACTTGAAATGTGACTAGTGTTAGTAAAGAATTGAATTTTTAATGTTATTTCATTTCAAATAATTTACACTTACATATAAACGCCACATGTGTGTATAGTATTGTGCACCACAGAAAGAATGTAAGCTACCAGCAGGCAGAGTCCATTGGACACTTTAAAACATTGTTGATTAAACTTGAATGTACCTATGGATCACCTGGAATCTTGGTAAAAGATTTTAATTTGGCAGATTTGGGATGAGGCCTTTGATTTTGCATTTCTAAGGCGTTCCCAGTGATGTTGCTAATGCTAGGATTCAGATCACACTTCAACGAAAAAGGCAGAACATCTTGAGCTTAGTAACAAATTGGTGAATGAATGATTTCCAAAATATAATAATCAGGAAGTCTTGTGAAAGGAATCAGAAAATGATGATAGGTGATTTGTAACCACATATACACACACACAGGTCTATCTTAGCACCAGCTGCCAAGCCATCTGTCACCCCATTGTTAGCTTCCCAAAGTGATGAAATCTGAGAGTGGACTGGACCACAAAGATATTTTTAAAATGACTCTGAATGTGTGTATGTGTGCACATGTGTGACAACGGTATAGCTGTTAACTAGGTGAGTATTGTTATAATCAATAATCATGATGCACTGTGTTGTGTGCCAGGAGCTAAGACAAATTAACTAAATATAACCTGCATTTGTAGGGATCGTGAGTACTTAAGATAAGGGAGCCTAACAAGAGATGGTGCTTAAGAGCTTGGACTCTAGAGCTGCATCCCATGGATTTCAACCCAGATACTGCCATTAGCAAACTTTGTAATTTGGGTCCTATCACTTAACCTCTCTGTGGCTTCAGCATTTTCTCTATAAGGGGGAGAATACTAGTACATAACCATATAATGTTTTTTATGGGGATTAAATTAGTGAATACATGTAAAGTGCTAAGATTCATTCCAGTCCATATTTATCAGTTGTTATTGGGCAATAAATTTGATTATTACCTAAGCATGTAAAATTACCCTAATAAAGCAGTAAGAGTAAAAGCTGCTGAGATGTGGGAATCAATGTCTAATTCTATAGGCAATATGTATATATCTGTGATCCAAGTATGTTAATATAAAATTGAAAGATAGATAGTATAAGGGATAATAGTGTAAGATAAAATTATAATTTTATCTCAATTTATAAAATAAAAATGACAAAATATTATATATTATTCTTTAATGATTACAGAGATTTAAAATGTCTCTTTTTTTGCCACTTGTTTGATATTTAGTTTCATGGATGACAATTCTAGAAATGTAGGTATTTTCTTTTCTCACACCATATTTAGAAATATATTATAGATAGTAACACTTTTAGAAGCCAGGAGCTATGATGTGTCAAAAATATCTTAATACAAACTTGAAGACTTTAAGTTTCTCAATTATACCTATGTAGATAGTTACAGATTTCAAATTATACCTTTGAAAAGTATAGAGATAATTATCTTTTTTCAATTCAGAACACAAGTCTTAGGGTGCATCTCTCCCTTTCTCCTTTCCTTTCTTCCTTTCTTCCTTTCTCCTTGGCAATGATGTTTAAAGAAGAATTTAGAAAAAAAAATAGAGTATAGTAATGAATTCAAATCAGAATACTTCTAAAGAAGAGTTGAAATGGTCATGACGTTCATGCACAAATAAACTATTATTCTTCTTATAGAAAGAAGTCAAGAGAAACCCATGGTAGTTATCTTTTATCATTACAAGCTGTGTCTTGATATTTTTCCTGTGCAAAATTGGGTTAAAAATACCTGCCCGAGAAAACTTTTGTGAAAATTGAATGGTAAAATTTATACAAAATGTTTAATAGAGTGCAAACGAATCTTTGTTAGAGAAAATGTTTGCCTCCCCAATTTGCATACTTTATTGTCTCTAATAAAGAAAAAAAATAAAAGTCTTATTTTAAGTGATTTCAAAATTAAAAATGCACTGTTTGAATAGAAATTTTAGGAAGAAAATTTGAGACAGCATAAACTAACATTTTGTGAAGTTATATATGGACAAAAGTTGAATGAATCTCATTGAGAAGTAACTATTTCCATTTAAATATTTTGAAACAGAAACCATATAGTACCTCATTAGTGGCAAAAGTTAGAGTCTAATGAAGTAAGTATGAAGATCTCTTATAATTCTGCTGTTCAGTAAGTCTCTGTTGAATTGACTGGGTCTATATTAACATTGAAAGTGTATTTCATAAAAATAAATATTCATTCAAAGCAAAGTTTCTTAAAAGGCACTGTATAAGTTTCTAGGAATATATATGAATTATATATATATAGTGTAAGTATATATATATGTATATATACACATATATATACATTATATATATACTATGTATATATAAATTTGTTTATTTTATATTGTGTATGTGTGTGTGTGTGTATGTCATATAAATTACCAGAAAGATATCTGTAGAATAGTTTGCCTAGATAATCTGAATGTATTGCTTATCAAATAATGGCAAACAAAGATTGTATCTCTCCCCATTTATAGCATAATACAAATAAAATTATGCCTCTGAGAGAGAGAGAGAAAGTTTGAGAGAAAAGGAATCTTCAATAACAAAGAGGCGATCTGTGATTATTTGCTTTCAGTGTCTCTTGTATAATTAAATATGCTGAGGAGTCACAATGATCAGATGAAAACAGATTTGAAAAGCTCTTCTGAGTGTTCATTTTTGAAAGACTAAAGTCTTTCAAGCACATCAAACAAATAATCACAATGGCAAATAAGAGTAGTGTTATTTAAATAAAGTAATAGCTCCTAATTAATGAAAACAGTCAAAAACAGTGGTCCTCAATGTTTTTGGAACCAGGGACAGGTGCTCCTATGAGAAGCAAGAATCGAATGCCTGATGATCTAAGGTGGAGCTGAGGCAGTGATGCTGGCGCTGGGGGAGCGGCTGCAAATACAGATGAAGCTTAGCTCTGTGGTTTGCCACTCACCTCCTGCCGGCTGGCCGATCCTAACAGGCCACGGACCCATACCGGTCTATATATAGCACAGGGGTTGGGGGCCCCTGCTCTAGAGCACCAAGGACCATTAGCTATACATATTTTATACACAAGAGCAAAATTATATTATTCCATTGATTCTTTCTCCTTCGATTTTTTATTTTATAATTATGTGAGTATAATAGAAGGGGAGAAAAGATTCCTTTCTCAATAACTCTAAAGCCAGACATTTTTGTGTAGCACTAAAAAAATTAGGGGAAAAAATGGTATTTGGTGCTCAGGAGACAATACACAATAAAATGGGGAGATGTGAACTTTAAAGTAGTCAGCTTCCAGAACAAAAAGGACTTATTAAATGTCTTTTACAAGATATTTTGAATGGTACTCAGATGGATATTTATAATATAGCTCAATATTTTCTGCTGATATGTTTACATTGCAAAGTAATCAGACTTGCAATGATATACATGTTGTTTATATTAAAGTTAATGCCAAACAAATCTCATAAATTAGATATTATTATTCTTATAAATGAGGAAACTGGAGTTTAGAGAAGTTGTTATTTATCCAGACCCTCAATTAAAAACTGCTAGTATTTATTCTCAAACTTAGCTATGTCTTACTGGAAAGTCAGAATTTTTAGCCATCGTGCAGATTAAAAGTACTATAAGAAGGAGTGGTGAGTGTTAAATGAGTGTTGTAAAATGAACACTGCTGGACTATAGAAAGACACAATTATGAAATTGGATGAGCCAGAAAGTATTTAGAATAGAAAGCAGCATTTTCTCCATGAGAGATGAGAATCTTTTAGGTAAGCTAAGAAGAAGAGGTGAAGTGGATTTTTAAGAATTTGTAAAATGTACTGAAACACAAATATACATTATCTGCCAGTAAGTGAGAGCATTGTTTTAAACATGAAAACTTATTGTAAAATATTAAGCATTTTATCAACTCTCAGACAACACAATATGAATGTCTTCGATCTCTATTTGAAAAAAAAAAAAAAACCCACCGCATCCTTCAAACATAGAAATAAACATCTTTAAAATTTTGTCTTTCTCATTTAGGTCCTTATTTTTCAGGAAAACGATTTCGTTTATTTTACAGGTAAGATTATAAATTTGTTTATTTTCCCATCTGATGATGATTATGTTATTGATGATGAAAGTAATTATGGTAATTATGGTAATAATACATGTTATGTTTACTATTGTCAATAATTAATTTTAATACTTTATGCATATTAATTCAATTAATCTCCCCAAGATTTCTTTGAGGCACATGCCATTATTATCCCCACTTTACAGATGAGGAAATTTAGACACATAGACATTAACTAATTGCTTAAGATTACAAAGCTGATAAGTGCACATTTGAGATTTGTATGTAGATATTTGGCTCCAGATTTCTGTCCTTAACTACTATAATCCAACCTCTGTCAGTTGGATAATCATCCAGCACCATTTATTTCAAATGTCTTATCTTTTGTTCACTGATCTGCAATGCAGTCTTAGTTAAATACCGTTCATATAATATGGGTCTATTTCTGAGCTCTCTTTTATGTTCCATTAAATATTTTTCTATTCCTACACTGTAGTAATTTTGTCTTAATTACTGCAGCTTTATGACAAAAAAAGTCCATCGACTCTTATTCTTCTCTCAACGTAACTTGACTCTTCCTGGCTCTTTGTTTTTTCAAATACATTTTAGGAAACTTTGTCAAGTAACATCAACGAAAGAAATTTTTAAAAATAGGATGTTGACTTAGATATTCTTGTATCTCTAGCTCAATTGGGAGATTATTGACATTTGTACAGTTTAGGTCTTCTAATCTATAAACCAGAAATCTGTTAATTCAGTTGGTCTTTTTTTTTTTTTTTACCATGATTTGCTCATTTTGCTTTGAAATTATTTGTGAAATTATTGAGGAAAACTACTCCAAAGATGATGTGTGCGTACTTGCTTATAGTAGATATTTAGGACAACTGCCTTTGGGTTGAAAATGGCATGTACTTTGGTTTCCAAATCCATGTTAGAATTTGCTTCTGATTACATCTTTTCAGGGAAATCCTCACCAGACCTCCTGCTTTACAATGGGCAACTTTTATTTCAATCTTCTTTAGATGAGAAAGCAGGAAGAGATTTAGACTTGGTTCTCACTTTCACAGAAATTATTGCCCTATGGGATTTATTTTTTTTCAAAGAAGGGTCTTGAATTCAGTTTAGGCAGATGCTGAGATTTCATCCTTATGCCTTGGTGTACATTGAGTCTTGGAGAACCAAAGCTTGTAAAGTTCATCATTTCTGCGGCCATGTGCCCCAAACAAAACTGTCTCTGATACTGGATTCCCACCATTATTCAGTATTCTAGCTAACACTTCAATGCTTTTAAGAATATTTTTATAAATAGTTTACATACTCCTAGCTGCTGCATTTTTCAGTTGTTTTCTGAATACTTAGCCACCCAGTTTATGACAAACAAATCTCAATTTTATTTATTTAAATAGTTCATAGTAATTAATACAGCCTTTCTTGAATATCTTAATATAATTTTTCCTTTTATCAACCATATGCTTATAAGACTGCATTGATATAAACATATATATGTGTATATAAATATATATATATGTATATATATTCCAAATGTCACATATATATGTATATAGTATGCCTATATAGGAATATATATATATTTCAATATTTATACTTTCTAGAGACATCTTTATAAATTACCAGTATTACTATTTAATATGAAAGATATGAGAAAATCATAAAAATATAAAATAACTGGATATAAGCAGATTTTTAGTAATATAAAAAATACATAAGGTGTGTAATATGTGTAAGAAGGAAGCCTAAAAACAGAAACACATGAATTATTCATTCAATAATTTTATATGGATTGAGAGACACAGTCTAAAATCTTCATTGTAAAAACAGGCAAACAAGAAAGGGAGCTCCTCATGCTTTTATTTTCAAGGCCAATGATCAATTGAATTATCCACATATGAAATTTAAATATGAGATATTAATGTACAGATTGATAATTAAAGACCAAACAATTTAGTCTCTTAAAATTTAGAAAGAGATGGTAGAGATTACAGAGTCAAAAAATGAGGAAAACATTCTGAGTTTTAAAAGTGTAGGCAAAGTTACTAATCTTTCAAATATGATGCTTAATAAAAGTACATTTTTTTTTGCCAGCTGTTTGCAGATTTTCTAAATTACAGCAAATGAGTTTTAAAAGCCATGTGCCAGATGGAGAAACGCTCATATTTTTGAAAGTGTCAATGAAGTTTAGTTATAGCAAGTTAGATACTGAAAAAAAAATATATTAGTATGAGACATAATGATTTTGTGAACCCAGCAGCTGTCACAATGAACTACTCATCTGCCCATATTTGGGCATGTTTCCCATATTTGTTACCGTATTTATTATATAATGAAATACTAAAAAATGTTCACTTTTTATGCAAGTCAGGTTTAATGGATATCATTTATTTATAAAAACCATTTTAATATAATGCAATAGTGTATAACTGTAATAATTCTAAGAATACATGAGTGGTTTTGTGGACATATTTTTATTCAAACTGATGACAGAGAATCACCACGTATTTTTGTGATTCCCATGTGTTTTTAAAGACATTTATGCTAATATGCAGATATTTGAGAAATAAAATAAGTTTTATTATACAAAAAGTGGAAAAATAGCCCTTGATAATATTGATACATTCAGAAGTTCAAATTAATTCTCATTTTAATGTTACAAAAAGTTGCCTGTACAAATACAATATCTCTTTGTCTTAGAAATCAATAGGCAAAAGTGTGTTCCTGAAACATGAAATAGTCTCCACTAAAATTTGTAATAGATTATAATATTTTTAATAAGTTTTGACATATGTAGCTCTTAGGCTTCAGCTTGGGAAACAGGAAGGAAAGAAAAGATGTTTACAATGAATCTTAGTAGCAAAGTAATGTTAATTGTAGCATATGAAGAAGTGTACCTGTGATAGCTGGATTTGACAGAAGAAAGCAAAGACATATCTCCTAAATGAGCAGAATCAAGAGTAGTGCTTCTTGTTTCAGTGGTATTTCAGTAGGGAGGTTAATGCTTCCTGACTCCACAGCAACAGTCAGTTATGGATTTATAGAGCTTTCTAGACAGTAGCTAACAGACTGGCTCTGTTGTCAGGAAAATGGCCTCTGGACGACTGAAGGATGAAAGGAAACTATTCTGGATGATACGTTATGGAGAAGGAATTTCAAAGTGGGGCAAATCAATATTCATCAAAACAAAGCCCTTACACATCAATAAGCTCCAAAAGCAAAGAAGCGAATGCCCTCATTCACTGCTTAGAAGTGGTCTCTTAGCTACATGAGATTAGCAGTCATGGAGGCAGTCAAGCAACGCGAAAGGGAAAAAGGAAGAATCCTCTCGCTACCTCACCAGCAAGCATGGGCTCTGTCTCCTTTCCCGTTCATTGCTCTCTGCGGGACAAGTGCTGAACTATAAAAGCTGCACAGCAATAGCATAAGATAGAGCTTTATTCCTCCCAAATACATCTTCTAATGAATACTAGTGTTTCCTCTATTTTAAAAGGCATATTTTTAATTTTGAGTAAAAAAAAAATTCTACATTTAAGGTGAAGCCTCCTGTACTTTAGATGGACGAAAGTATGCTAAACATTCTTCTGATACACGTTACTACTAGTAGTCCTATTAGTTCACATTTATTAAATATTTGCTCTGAGTCAAATATTGTTTAATCACCTCTTGAGTTATTTTTAGTTAATTTCTCACTTTTCTGAAAGAATATTATTAATACCAGTTGGTAAGTGACTAATATCCAAACCCAGGAAAGCCACCTTCAGAAAAGGCGTTTAAAGCACCTTGTTATATCAGATTCCATGATATCTGGAAAACATCCCTCTGCCACTTAGTCACAGATAGTACAATATTATACATTATATATTTTTCATTTCAGCTCCTCAAGTATCTAGGGTACAATTTTTCTCTTAATTTGTTCCGTAGACATATATAGAAACCATTTTGTTCAGAATTTGATGGCTCGTGGGTCATTACCACATAAGCCTCCTTCCTCCGCTGATGCCAAACGCACACAGTCTAACTAACTTATTTGGAGTACATTTTTAAAAATCACTGTTTCTCATACCTGCTATGATATGAAATGCTAAGGGGAAAATGTTTTTTTTTTTTTCTATTTTCATAGGCTACAATATCTTAAAAATATTTCCAGGGACAATTCTAGCATAACCAGCAGAGAGTGTTGGGGCCAACTTCTCTATAGTGTTTGGATAGCTTACTATCTGAGTGAGAACGCTGATTTTGTTTCTCAGCTTTTATAGTGGAATGTCATCTACACTACAGACGTATTCTTTCGTTCATTTTTGGTTAATATCAAGCAATTGCGCAGTAACAGATTTGGTTCCCCTTGATTTCCAGTTTCTGGGATGGAAAATCTAAATCCTTGGAACTTCCCTGTGATAGGCATGTCTTGCGGCTCATGGGGGCCTTTGATCACATCTAATTGTTTATATTGAGGTGGCTCGGTGTGGGCACCTAGATAGTTTGGGCTAAGGAAGTGACTCAGGATGGAGGCTGGTCATGCTAGAAAGACTAATCATGTGAGGATTCAGGTTTTGAGCCATGTGATATCACCCAGACCTATCAAGAAGGCAGGGAGCTGGAAATGAGCATGAGACCATGGCCAGCAATTCAATCCACCATGCCTATGTAACGAAACCCTAATAAAAACTCTAGACACTGAAGTCTGAGTGAGCATCCCTGGTTGGCAACTCTGTGTATTGTCACACAATGATGTGCTGCAAGATTAATGCTTTCTAACACCATGGGGAGAGGAAACAGAAGTTTTGTGTTTGGAATCCTTCTAGACTTTGTTCTACGTGTCTCTCCCTTTGGGATGGTTCTGATTTGTGTCTTTTTGCTATAATAAAATTGTAATAAAAAATATAGCTCTTTCTTAGTTCTCTGAATTTCTCTAACTATTAAACCTGAAGACATGGTGAGAACCCACACATGTATAGCCAGCCGGTTAAAAACTTATGATGGCCCAGAGAACCCCAAACTTGCAGCTGGCGAGGGCAGCCTTAAGAAGGACCATAACCTTAACCTATGAAGTCTGAGAGGAGTTAAAAGTCTTTTCAGCAGTAAAATGGTGTTTTAAACATGATTTTACTCTAAAATTTAGAAATCTGTCAATAAAATATTGTGAGATATTGAAGATCATTCCAATATGCTATACTGTCTACTATGATTTATATAAATATTATGTATAAAAATGATATATTAGGTTTTCATATTTCCATGTGTCCAAGGCTAAGTGTTGTTGGAGTGATTCAATTTAAAATAAATTAATTTGCTTATTTAAAATTGTGTTCTTAGGACAGCTGGTAGAACTGGAACGGCCCTCATCTACCTCCTCCAGGGGAATGATATCTGTCCAGGGCTGGGACAAAGGAGGCTGTGCAAGGCTCATGCAGATAACCAGAAACTTGAACAACCATTTGCATAAAGAAGTCTGTAAGAGTCTGTGGCATCACTAAATCCTGTGAAAGCTTTGGAAACAACAACAGACGTAAATTGATAAACTACCTTTGAATTGGAGAGAAGCTGTGGACTCATGTCTGTGCTGTCATGTGTCAGCTGTTTAAATTAGCTGTAGCACAGTCTTCAGACAAAGGAATGAGAAAAACACCAAATAACAGGAACCTGAAAATGATAAAGATGGAAAATCCCTGGGACTGTTCGTGAGTCTGTTTATGCTATGTATATCAAGGGGCGCTGGGCCGCTGTCATTTAGGCTTTCTTTGGCATTTTCAAGGTAGTCTTAGGAACATAGAGGGGCCAGCAGGCCTGCACCCACCTTCCCACAGCTGGATGTGGTCTTGAGGTCTTTCACAGAATCACGTTTGGCGTGAAGATTACTATCCACATACACGTCTTCCAGTAGCCCAGGGGAGTTCACAGCTTGATGCACGCAAACTTGAAGCTGGGCCTTTCTGCTTATTCTGATGATCTTTGAAGAACAATAAGACTTGATGTTAAATAAGAAATTCCTTTTGACTTCTGGAAGCTCACCTCTTTGTTTCTCAAAGCAATAGATAGTGTATGCCTATTGCTGGGAGAAAAGCCTCAGAAGTAACTGCAAAAAACAAAATGTAAAAGAAATGTTTAAGGCATCTCCTCGCCTTGTAGGAGATGACTATGTTTTCATGACGAATGGAACAGATGAAGGTGTTTTAGCATGGATCACAGCTTCCTAACAGGTAGTTTAAAACTTCCAGGAACATGCAGTATAAATATGTAGATTTGGGGGGAGGATCCACTCAGGTCATCTTTCTTTCAAGAGTTGAGAGGACTCTCCTGACAACTCAGTCAGAGGCATAACATCATTCCAGATGTTAACAGAATCTGTGAATTCTGTTTCTACATTACTGGGTCTTGGATTGATGTTGGCAAGGTTCATGATTTTGGGTGGCATGGAAGGGAACCTACTAAAGATTGAAAAAAGATGATCAGCCCTTGTTTGTCCCCTAGTTCAAAAGAGAGGTGAAAATATGTTGAAATAATATACAAAATATTGGAACAGAAGGCAGTGAGCCTTCATAAGTTGTGTGACAGCAGAGTGGCAGAAATCCTTCAAAACAAGATATGCAAAAAAGAAGACATGAAGAACCTGAATTTTTTTTTTTTTTTTTTGTCGTTGTTGCATTTTCCTTGTATTATGACTTTGCAGCAAATTTTGTTCTCAGAGATGCAGAGGAAGAGGTGGTATCATGGTTGGAAACTGAAATTGCAGCCATGTGTGAATGATAGAGATCCAGTCAGAACACAACCGTTTCGTATCTATGCATGGATCTCACCTATGTCAGCCTGCTGCTACAAGAATTCAGGTTTCTGGGGAACAAAGTGCTAAAGCTGACTTAGAAAATTAACAATGTTAAGACTATCTGTGGTGTGGGGGCCATTTTTTCATTATACTGACTCGCTGAACCAACAGAAGAGTCAGGCCTCTTAGCAGCCCAGTTTCTTGGCTTCCCACTGCCAAGCTACCCCCTAGTCAGCGCTCAGATTTACAATGGGTCATCTTCACAAAGGTGACAGCAGTCTCCATGAGAACAGTGCACACTTAAAGATGAATATGGTCTAAAGATCTAACATATACCATGGCAAGTGTAATTGATAATACTGTATTGTATAACTGAAATTTGCTGAGAGTAGAATTTAAAAGTTCTCACACACACACAAAAGGTAGATATGTGTAAAGCCATGGATGTGTTTGTTAATTAACTTGGTGGGAATCCTATCACAAAAATACACATATATCAAATCATCACAGTGTGCACTTGATATTACAATTGTATTTTTCAATTTTATGTCAATAAACTGAAAAAAAAAACTAGTCAAAATATAAGAGAAGACTGAGGAAATGTTCATTGATACACCTAGCCATGGAGGTGTACAGCACAATTTGCCTCTACAATTCTAGGATGGGTTTTGAAGAATATTCAAATGGTTTTAACCATTTCCCCTCACTTTAACTCTTCAAAAAAGCAAACAAACGAAAGAGAACATTACACTTTGTGTGACCCTCTCTCTCCTGGTCTGTAGGTTGGCTGCACATCGATCAATGTGGTTTTATCCTTGATTTCACCGTTGAGGCATTGAAAGGCCAGCAGTGTGGTCTGCCACCCTCCTCTCTTCTAGCCTCAATGGGGCACTTCTGCACAGACTTGCCCCAGGGATGTGCAGAGTTCTTCATGTCAGGGCCCTTGGGTTGAACTTAAACTTCACCTAGGTAGTACCGTAGACTTGCTGCAGAGTAGTTGCCTGGTCTCATGTGACCTGGAGACCAGAGGGTTGTAAAGGTTCCAAAGGTGGGATTTGAAGGCAGGTCCAAGCTTTGATGCCTCTATCTGTTGGTTTCAGACAGGGACAAAAGGCACCATGTTCAGAACAGTGAAGCTTGACTCCCACGGGGCCTCTCTGGGAGTCAATATCCCAACTGTTCCTCTGTTTCCAAGGCTGCTGCTGCTGTGATGGGACATCTCTGTGATACAGGAGTCTTTTTATTGCCCTCCATGCTACCTGTCTGACTTCCTCCGAAAAACCTCCACCTTCTCTGAGGAAGAAGAGGTTCTATAGACTGTCCTAGCTGCTCTCAGGGCAAAGTGAGGAAAAGCAAAACAGAAGAAAACAAACAAAAATAAAACACTGGCTAAGACAGATGGATCCTGGGTTAGACCCCTGTGAATTTGGAATTGAACATGTTAATCTCTTCCTTGGGTGAAGACATGTAAGATTATCCAGATGTCTATTTTCCTCAAATCTTTGAATGATTTGGTTTAGAGTTAACTGGCAGAGCTCTCACTGTGAATAGAGTCCTATACACCCCAAGGAAGAAAGGGTGGGGATAACAAAATATTACTTTATCAAACCTTGTGTGCCCTGGCTCCTCAAAAATTGTGTTTACACTTAAACATGATACTGAGAGTTAATTGCTGGAACAATATTTATAGTTGTGGTGCTTTAGTTTTCAGGTCTTAAATGATAATGTTTCCATAATATGGTTGCTGAGTAGCTTGTGTAAAAATTACGTTCTGAGGGCCCCCTTTTCTGAATGTTTACACTATGTCCAAATGCACTGCTACCTGGAGCTAAGTTTGCAGCAGGACAAAAGATGCCAGGAGTTCGTGGGCAGTTCTCATCCAGACCTCAACTCAAGGATCTGCCTGGGCTGGAATCTCCAGAATGACCCTCTTTTTAATCTAATTGGTGTCTTTGCCCACAGCCCATGCATCAGCCTGAACAGGGACATCGTTCGTATTCCTCTGACCCATCCTATGTCCTGCTTGGTGCTGTTTGTCCTCCATCAGCAGTGAGATCTGTTGTTTGGGAGACTCCATCCGGTGTTTGGTTCTGCTTAAATGTGTTTTAGGTCCTTGTCACCTGGTTCGTACAGTTGTTCATGCAGGGATTGTACAATAAATAGAATAAACAGAACCATGTATGTTACATGCAAATTTTTTTTAAAAGTTTACAAGGGAAATGAAATACAGTGTTCGTATCGATTTTTCTCAAACAAGAGCCATACTTGTCAAAACTATATTATGTTGCTTAATTTTCCTAGTGAATAAATTACAGTAACACTTTCAAACAATAATATAGGCACCTACTCCTGGTTCAGTTAGGTATGACTGAATGGATGGTAGGAGGTCAGTAGCCTGAGATTTAAAGTTAAATATATTTTCTTTTGAGCCTCAACCACATGTAACCTCAGGATCTAAACTTATTACCTACAGTCTTAAATTTCACACAACATTTTTACAATTAATGAGGTAAGTTAGGCAAAGTTTAAAGCCATCAAATGATTGATTTTACTTTCAATGAAATTTCATAAATATATGTCTCAGAAAAAAAGGTAAAATCTAGAAATATACTAATTGGGTCATGCTTTGCCAAAGGAGATGGAAAATGGGACCACTTTGAATAGAAAGAAGTTTTGTTCTTAACTGCTGTAGGGTGAACTATGAGAAGTTAAACTTTTACACACAGAAGAGAAATAAGTTCCCAGATTTCAAAGGCAGAATACATTCTAGAGTTCAGAAAAATGAGGAGGCAGTTGTCCTTCCTCTATTCCCAATATAGGCCACGGACGCTGTTCAATTTTGCTGAAGCAGTTCTCCAGCATGTCAAAGAGCATAAATAATTCAAGAAGTTACCAGAATAAGAAATTCATTTCTTCCTCTAACATTATGTTTTATATCTCTATTAGAGCTTTTTTTGGATTTCAAGTAATAGAACGTTAATGAATAAGTCAGATTAAGCAAAGAAAGACACAGGGTTCTGGCCTATTCGAAAGTCAAGAGAGGTAGTGATCACAAAGACGTGTGAATATCCCTGAGGACCTGATCAGCAATGATTCTCCTTCTCTTATCTCTCTGGTCACCTGAGACATCATTCTTTCTCGGAAGGGCAAATGAGTCCATATGGCAAAAGAGGCTATTTCAGATCTGCTTAGTTTAAAAGTTCAACTTCCAAGTGTTAAGAGAAAACTGTTTCTAACATTCCCAATTAAAAATTCCTTGGGAAGAAATTCTGATGGTTCTCACTTATGTGAGGTGCCTACTCCTTGTTTAGTTAGAAGTGACTGAACAGATGGGATGAAATCTCTCTGCAAATAAAAGATACTGACCTTACAACAACAGGAGAGTTTGAAGCCAAACTCATATTCACTCTTCAAATGAATTTCTGGCAGTTATGTGTACAGGACTTTCATTAGTATAATTTTATAATTGGTAAAGTAATAAAATATTTTATTAAAATTAGAGTCGCGATTAATTGATTTTTTTTCTGTTTTCATATTTTAGCTATGTTGCCTCCAGCCATCATAGAGTAAAAATAAACAAAGGGGTTCTAAAGTTAATTTCATATAATTGTAGATTTCTATGGGGAAAACAGTGTTCTGTATATTCTTCCTGTAATATGATTTCATTGAACTTTCTTATAGCTCATTGTCTTCACTTAGATCTCATCTGCATCACCAGCTTGTTTCTCTTCCATCAGATTAAGAATTGTTTTAATAATAGGCCTACCAGATCCCCATAGCGATGAAAATGATAAAATAAAAAGAACTGAGGAAATGAAGTGTTCCCTAGGGAAAGAAAACATATTTTTCTATTTGCCTTTCCATTCCACAATATGTTGATAAGCTGCATGCGTAAAAATACGTTTGTGTGTATTGCTTTTGAGGAAATTTTCTAATTTTCTAAATTTAACATTCGACCTTCGATTTTATCACATTCTTTAAATAAGCATAATTCGTGTGCATGTACATATATATTTATATACACTGGATTTCATTTGATAGGTCATTATTAGGAGACCGATATGTAAATATATCTAACAATCATTCAAGTGATCACTGAGATACTGTAATTAAAAAGTATGTATTTCTGTGTGAAGAAGAATTCTGAATTATTTTTGTTATTAGGGTTGCTCTCATTAATGGAGAAACACCAATATTTCAATGACATATGCAAGGGAATTTTATTTCTCACTTGTTTGGCTAGCTAATGTATTTCTGTCTCACGCGGGATTGTCTACTTTGTATGGTGATTTAGGGATCAGGTTGTTTCCAGGCTGTAGCTCTGCTGTCCCCCAGAAATGCGTCCTCTGCCCTCACTCCTTCAAAGGGAAAAGAGAGAACAAGAGGATGGCTCTCTGATTTGTAATGAACTTACCTACTCACATTTCACATCTGCTCACATGTCAGTGGGGACAACTCATGTGACCATCACATATCAAAGGTCTAAGGGAACACCATCTCTAGCTGAGATGCCACTTCCAACGAGAGCTGTATGATGTGGGAAAGGAAACACATATTTTGTTGGAAATCAAGCATACGTATTAAAAATAACCAGGAAGGTTAGAAGAAGCTTCTCACCTGAAAAGAATTAACCAGTCTCAGCTTTGTACAAAGCTAGCACTCACCAAGTCTGAAATCTAACTGTAAATTCCCCCCTGATGTGAAATTGCAATACAGTGAAAGCCAGAGAATATATAGCAGAGTTAAGCTTTTCTGAATTGGGAATTGTTCTGGACTATACACAGTCACTCAATGGATAGACATATATTTCTTCATTTTGCTATTTTATGTGCCAAACTAGGACTTACCATAAAAAGTATAATAATAGAGTAGCAACATACTAACAAATCAATGTGGTTGGTATACAGGTCCTGCTTATAAGTTACAGTGTATTCACCAATGCCACCAAATTTGCAAATGAAATAATCTGTCTCATAGCATGCAGCCTGTGAGACTAAAATAGTTTGAAATTAACTGCAAGATCATGAAAACTTCATTTCAATAAATATTATTGCCTATATAGTAAGAAGTATAATATAGATAATTCTTTGTTGAATTTTCATGAACACATTTCTATTCCGATTTTTGTCATTTCAGGGTTCACATCTGTTACATGTTTATATGTTTTTTATATACTTGCTGTTATATCTTGCCTCATTATTTCTATCTTTTGCTCTTACACCTTACCTTATGATTACTACCTCTGCTATTAACTGAATTCATTAAATATTATGACTGAGCTGATTTTAGTAGAAATACTTTGAGTTAATTGAAACCCACTAGGATTCTGGCTTCCAAACTACAGTATGGAAAACGGTAAATAGACTACTAGGGAGTGACAAAACAAAAACTCATTAAAAACGCTAATTAGCAAGCTGAATCTTTCTGACACACTCACTTCACTAATCCACTAGCTAAACATGCCATAAAATGTGCCCACCTCATAAGTGAGCAAAGATCTGGAGGGAAGGTGTTTTGAATTTCCAGATTAATTTCAATTTACTGGATGCACAACAGTCTAGAATAGAAAAGGCTGTGTTACTGGAATTTTATTTTAAGTCCTTAAAAAAAATTGGAGTCCAGTCATAGTGTTGCCTTAACTTACTTAGGCAGTATTTTTGTTCATTTTCACTCTTCTCCTTACCCTCTCTTTCCATTGAATCATTTATTTACTTATTTATTTATCAATTTATTTATTACAAATTTGGGTACATTCATTACATCATTGTTTTACACTTTTACATTCCGTTTTTTATTACAGCTACATTATTAAAAATATAATATTTTCTACTAGATAGAAAGTTCTGTGAATTCAAGGAGTACACTTTTTCTTGTTACCAGATAATGCCCTGTTTGAGGAAGTGCTGAGTCTGAGAATAAGTAGACACTACACTAGGCCTTTGAAAACTTGTTCAGGAGTTGGAAGATGGCATCTGGCTATCAGTTCTGCTGAACACATTTCTTAACTTCTATCATGTATGTGTGTGTGTGTGTGTGTGTGTGTGTGTGTGTGTGTGTGTGTGTGAGAGAGAGAGAGAGAGAGAGAGAGAGAGAGAGAGAGAGAGACAAGCAAACAGACAGAAAGAGAGAATATGGAGGAAATTATACTCTCCTAAATAAATTGGATGAATGGCTTTATTTTTAACTTCTTAAAAAACTGATATAAAG